>CM031372.1:21061324-21661324 GCA_018208015.1 Medicago ruthenica
AGCCCAACGAGAGTATTTATATTAGCCCAACAAGCACGAGTCTTGGTACGAGGCGAAGTGATTAAACAACGTGTAGAAACGACTCCTTTAAGTAGGTTAGCTCGCCTCGCCCGTTAAACTACGTGTTGAGGACGCCTCTTAATGAGATCCGACGGCTGACGTGAGGCGACCGTTCGCTCTCGCTGACGTGTTCGAATCGCAACGGCTATCGGAAGTCGTGTCAATTTAGATGACGTCATCTGCACGTTTTCTCAGGCTTTTTTACTTTAAACTGAAACGGATCTACTTTTCCCCCTACTTTCAGATTTCTCTTATCCTTTCCCCCCTCCTTTACCTCCGTCTTTTTCTTCCGACTCGCTTTCTTTTTCTCGTTTAAGCGGTTACGGTTTTTGTGGATCTCTGTGCTTGCTGTTTACGGATCGTCCGGAGTCCTCGTTTGCTTCTCAAGCCCTCCATTTGTCTAGATCCAGGTACCCTTACTTGATCTCGTTCTTTTTAATTTTAAATCAGTAGTATGGTGATAATTAGGGAGTGCGATGAGGCGGGTAGGGAGTTATCCCCAGCTAATTCGGAGGAGAGGTGTAGGTTGTAGAGGGAAAGTGTTAGGCATGCGAAACGCTCAAATGGAACCATGGATTGGGTGGTGTTTGATAAGGCCTACTACGGCCACTCCCTTGTGACGGAGTCTCCGAGTGGTTTGGACGGGGGTGAAGGGGGGAGTATTAGTGGGAATTCATCTGACTCTATTATTCGTTCTGTTCGCCCAGGTCCGTTCTGTAGGAAAGGAATTTGTTACATGGCGTCTTCTAGTGATTCAGAACAAGAGAGTTTCGCCGACGAGGTGCTTCGTTCTGAGTCTGTGTACCTGGATTCCCAACGGGTGGCGTTTTTCCAGAGTAAGCTACATGTGTCCTCTACGGGATTTGAGGAGGACGTGGTTTTGGAACCTTGTCGCCCGGGCGAGAAAGTGTGCGCACAGAGGCCGAAGAGTTTGAAGAGTGAGATGTTCCGCATGTACACCGCCGTTTTTGAAGATTTGGGTGTGAAGTATCCCTTCACGCCCTTTGAAGTTGACATACTCAACTGTCTCAATGTTGCGCCTTCTCAGCTGCAGCCGAATAGCTGGGCTTTTATCCGCGCTTTTGAGATTCTATGTGAGGGGTTGGGCTTCCAGCCCTCGGTTGGATCCTTCTTCACTTTCTATGGCACGAAGGGGGTAGATAAGCAGTCTTGGGTGTCTGTTAGCGCGCATCCTGGTAAGAGGTTGTTCCCGCCCTACACCTCTCATTACAAGAATTGGAGACAAACATTCCTTCGGGTTCGGGGGCGAAAAGATTGTGAGGCAGCTGCTGTATGGGTGGATGGTAAGCTGAGGTTTCCCACATGTTGGACGAGTGCTCCGGCGTCCATCATGGGTTTTGAATATGAGAAGCTGGACGCGTACGACCAGGGCGTCATCTGTTTTTTGGACAAAATGTTGCCTATGAACATCCGGGAGTTATTGAATAGGGAAGGGGATGTAGATAGCTTAGACGAGTATCTACGTGAGTCAAATTCATTTACTCATGCCTATATTTTGCATTTATATTTTCTTGTCCCTTAACTTTTCTGCTTTATTTTCTGTAGAGGATATGGCGCCCATGACTACGGCGGAGAGGAAAAGATATCTCGAAGAAATGAAGGCAAAAAAGGTTGCTGAGGGAACGGCGACCACTGATCCCGCGGGACTTATTACCCGTAAGCCAAAGAGGAAAGCTGATCATCCGCCCGAGGTTCCAGCTGAGAGCCTTCCGGCGGCTCCGCGCGATAGGAGATCGCCTGGAAAAGACAATAAAGGAAAGGCGGTAGCGGAGAAAAAAGGGAAGAAGACGCCTTCTCCTTCCCTGATTGGCGCCATCAAAACCAGCAGCTCAGTGCCGTCTTTCTGGGATAAAGGTTTTGACTATGGTGCCTACGTGAAGGAGAGGCTGGTTTTTAATCCGGAAGACGCGGAGTCGGGAAGCCAGGGCGCTGTGCCCTTTATGACGAAGGATATAGGAGCTCATTGTTTGCGGACTATAATGCTTCTAGACTCGGTGGATCGTAAGTATGAGGAAGTGGTGCAGAATGAGGAGGCTCTCCAAGCCACAGTGAGGGCGTTGGAGAAAGAGTTGGAGGAGGCCAGGAATGCTGGGGAGAAAGAGGTGCAAGAGGCCAGGGAGGCGATGAAGCTTGACTGTGATAAACGCATCTCCGATCTGAAGATTGGTTATGCAACAGATCTTGCTGGAAAGGACGGGGTCATTGCTAAGCTACAAGACGATGTCGCGGCTGGAGCAGAAAGGGAGGATCAGCTTACGGCTGAGGTTTCTGAAGCGAAGGGCGAGCTGGCTCTGAACTTTGATACTGGCTTTGAAAGAGCCAAGGCACAATTCGCCCTTCTCCATCCTGGCGCCGATATTTCTGCCCTTGATCCTTTTAAAATTTTTGTAGATGGCGTCCTAGTGGACGAACCTTAATTTCGTTTGTTGTAATTTAATTTCCCTTTTTTAAACTCAGTACTCTGCTTGAATTTGTGTTCGTGATGTATCATTCTCTTTTAAGCTCTTCGATTTTCTTCAAATTTATGTATTTCGGAAGGCCGCACCTGGGCGGTGATTATGTTCATTTCATAATAATGTTGACAGTTGTAGGTTTGTTTCTTTTAGCGCCTGATGCTTTAGGGTCCCTTTATAAGGGGTCCCTTTTATCGCTTGGATGACGATCTTGTTTTCTGCTCGCGACGTCTTAGAGCCCTCTTTGGGGTTAAGGATTTAGGCGGCGATCTTATTTTCGTCTCGCGACGTCTTAGAGCCCTCTTTGGGGTTAAGGAATTAGGCGGCGATCTTATTTTTCGTCTCGCGACGTCTTAGAGCCCTGTCTTTCAGGGTTAAGGAATTAGGCGGCGATTTCTTTTCAAGCTCACGACGTCTTAGAGCCCTGTCTTTTAGGGTTAAGGAATTAGGTGGCGATTTCTTTTTAAGCTCACGACGTCTTAGAGCCCTGTCTTTTAGGGTTAAGGAATTAGGTGGCAACCCCTTTGGGGTTAACGGACTGTACGGTGAGGCGAGCTTATTTAAGGTTCGGCATTGGCGATCTGCTACAAGCAACGAAAGTAAGATAAACAAGCAATTTATATTTAATATCAATAATAAACCGGGGCCTCATTAAAAACCCCCATTACTGCGGGGGGAAAAGAGTGCCCCTTACTCCTTTACTTCATAGCTGTACAAAGACATCGAAATATATAAGACAAAGACGGTAGAAATTAAAGTGGCTTTGTCTTCCCTCTATCTCGCCCTTGAGTTGTTGTGGCGAGTTTCTTCCTGCATTGTGCTCAACTTTTTCATCGTACCGCAGTTGGCCAGCTCTGCCTGTATTATCGACCAAGTAGCACTCGTTTCTTCAACCTTCTTGATTTCATCGAGTTCCGCCTCTTCTTCCCCAGTATTGACAATTGGATTGGCTGACTTTGAACGGAGTGTCAAGAAAGGAGTACTTATTTCCTCAACCTTCCTGACCTCACCGTATTCTGCATCTTCTTCCTCAGCATTGGCACTTTAATTGGCTGGCTTCGAATGGAATGTCAAGAAAGGAGTACTTATTTCCTCAACCTTCCTGGCCTCACCGTATTCTGCATCTTCTTCCTCAGCATTGACACTTGAATTGGCTGGCTTCGAATGGAGTATCAAGAAAGGAGTACTTTCTTCCTCAACCTTCTTGATTTCCTCAACATGAGTCTCTCCTTCTGGGTTTGCGACAATGAAGTTCACTCGGTGTGCTTTTATGTTGTTGTTTCCTTTCTTCTCCTTTTGTAGCTTCAAATTGTTGTGGTAACATTCTCCGGCCACTTTCTGGTCTGCTCTGATGGTACCAACCCGCCCATCATCCAGCGGATATTTCATAACGAGGAATTTGGTGGAAAGGTAGGCGTCGAGGGCGTTAAAGGCCGGGCGGCCTATGATGACATTGTAGGAACAGGGCGAGTTGACTACCAAGTACCTAATCCTGATGGTTTTAGCGTTATTACCTGGACCGTAGATCTCACCATCCAGGACTTGAGATCCTAAAGATAAAGGTATGAACCCCTGGAATAAGGCTGGACGCCCTGGGCGCCCTCCAGGTGGGCACAGGGCCCACTTTACAGTCACAAATAGCCCTAGGTGACCTTCCTAAGGGGCACCCTTTGGGGGCGCCTTTAGAAGTTCACAAGGGCGCCTTAGCCATGGTTTTGGCCCTTTAAGACTTGGGCCCAAAACCATGACCGGGTAGGCCCAAAAGAGGCTACAAATAGTAACCTTAGGATCATTCCCAGAGGAGGACCAAAACACAGCACAGAAACCCTAGTTTCTAGATATTGAACTCAGAGCCAGTACAGTTGGCGCCCACCGAAGAGCTACGGTAAAACTAACCTAGCCACCATCTCTGAAACGAGAAGCAGCCGATCCGCGGCCTCAAAGCATCGCTCAAACGCCGTGAATCCGCCGTACCTTTCAGAGCAACCCTAGATTCTCCGAATCCACCGTGATTCCAAACCCTCACAATCAAACGATTAACCCACATCTGTTCAGAAAACCCTGATCTAAAGCCTGTGATTCGCGGTTTAGAGTGCAAATCTCTGACCACCAGTCACAACCTTAACATACAAACTCAAACTACCGTCGCCGCCAGCACGATGGCAGATCCAGCGGCCTTAGAGGCTTTACAACAACAGATCCAGCAGCTTCGTGACCACAACGAAGCCTTGCAAGCAACCATGGAAACCATCTAACAGCAGCAGCACGCTGAAGGAAACGGATCTTAACAAGATGAATCGGTCGACCCCGATCCTCAACCACTTTCCGCCGAAGTTTGGAACACGCCAGTTCCAGAAAATTTCAAGCCACCCTCTCTTTCCTCCTTCGATGGAAAAAGCGACCCAGTGGAACACGTGACCGCCTTCAACACTCAAATGGCCATCATCGCGCCGCCGATTCTCTCAAGTGCAAGTTGTTAGCAGGGACCCTCAAAGACGCCGCGCTCAGGTGGTATAAGAACCTGCCTCGATTTTCCATCGTCGGCTACCAGGATATGACACGCAAGTTGACGCACCAGTTCTCAGCAAGCCGCCACCGCAAAGTCTCGTCTACCAGCCTTCTCAACGTCCGCCAAGGACCCAACGAGCCTCTCCGCGAGTATCTCGCGCGCTATAATGACGCCACCATCAAGGTCATTAACCGAAAACCAGGAATTGTTTATGGGAGCCTTCCAGAACGGCCTACGCGCTAGCCAATTCAACGAGTCGTTGGCACAGAAACCTGCCGACTCCATGGAAGAAATCATGTCTAGAGCAGAGTGTTATATAAAGGGAGAAGAAAGCAATGCCGAAAAGAAGGCAAGGGATTCCAGGGAGCGTGCTCCCTACGGATATGATCATCGCCGCAATTATTACCCACCCAGTAACAGAGATCGAGCACCGTACAAGCGCCACATTCAGGATAGGCGCGCACCCCCCCAGAGTCCTTCACGGCCCTCAACACCCGCCGTGAACAAATCTGGAGGGACGTTTACCATTCCAGAATCATTCTTGAACCTCTACCAGCGAGAGGAACCATCATGGGGAACGATAAGGAAGCCTGGTGTAAATATCACCGCATCAAGGGACATACCACAGACGATTGCATACATCTAAAAAGAGAGATAGAGAAGTTGATTCAGAACGGCAGGTTAAGAGGATATGTGAAGGAAGGTAGAGAGGGAGACAGGCGTCCTCCCGAAGACTCCCAAAGGGGGAAAGATGTGGCGAAAGAAGGTGAACGCCACACCTTAAACACCATATCTGGCGGCTTCGCAGGAGGAGGGGAGTCCAGCACCTCCCGGAAGAAATATGTGAGACAAATAATGTTGCTTGATGACCACGCCAAGAAGGAACCAGAACGCCAAATGGATATCACTTTCTCAAGTGAGGACCGCAGAGGAGTAATCCCCCACGATGACGATCCCATGGTCATCACTGTGCAAATCTTCAACTGGGATGTCAAGAGGGTGTTGATTGATCCCGGCAGCTCCGCGGACATCCTCTATTATTCTGATTTTGAGAAAATGAGACTAGACGAGGAACAGTTGCAGCCCTTCAAAGGGATACTGGCCGGCTTTACAGGGGAGCAGGTGCACGTCCGGGGATACATCACATTGAAAACAACATTCGGTACGGGTAATGGACCGTAGATCTCACCATCCAGGACTTGAGATCCTAAAGATAAAGGTATGAACCCCTGGAATAAGGCTGGACGCCCTGGGCGCCCTCCAGGTGGGCACAGGGCCCACTTTACAGTCACAAATAGCCCTTGGTGACCTTCCTAAGGGGCACCCTCTGGGGGCGCCTTTAGAAGTTCACAAGGGCGCCTTAGCCATGGTTTTGGCCCTTTAAGACTTGGGACTAAAACCATGACCGGGTAGGCCCAAAAGAGGCTACAAATAGTAACCTTGGGATCATTCCCAGAGAAGGTCCAAAACACAGCACAGAAACCCTAGTTTCTAGATATTGTACTCAGAGCCAGTACAATTATTATTATTATTATTATTATTATTATTATTATTATTATTATTATTATTATTATTATTATTATTATTATGTGTCTTACTTGTTTAAATCACATTACCAATTGAACCAAAAAAAAAATCACATTATCAATTATTATTATTATTATTATTATTATTATTCCATCAATTTGCGTTTATGTTCAAGAATGAACTCGTCTAGGGGTACCACGATTGCAAAATCGTTTGTTTCAACGTGATGGCTCGCGATTTAAGGCGGTTGGGGAGGCCGCGTTAACGTTGTGCCGCATCGTTGCATAGCGTCTCACTTTGAACGCTTTCCACTTCCAACACGCGTCGACGTGGTCTGGCGCAGTGAACCTGATTTTTTCGCTCAGCACCGCTACGACGGTTGGCGCTGTCGATTTTGACAACAAAGATTACAACATCTTTCGTTAGACAAAAGTTTGCATGGGCATATATGACATCTTATATTAGGCCTTTCGACTACTTGTTGACATTGTTAAACACATGGTTCACAATGAGGTTCAAAAAGTCAAGGTTGGAGACTAGACAAGCCAATTATTGTGACAATTGAGTCACCAATATTCCATAAAGGGTACACGGGAACCAAATTCTAGCCAGCATTGTTAATCGAAACCATCTGATTAATTCACCGATAGAACCTTAACAGATTCATGCAATTCCTATACAACAAGTACCTTATACTTCATATTCCCAACACAGTATTTTTGCAATGACTAACCTTGGGGAATCTATTGGCAAACGATACTTTCAACCAGAATAACCTTCAAGTTGGACATGTGCATATGGCATGGAGGCCACCTGAGGTTGTAGGGTAAATTGGCATGCCATAAGTTTCTCCTTAATGAAGCAATACACATGCAAGTTATCCAATGTAGCATACCTTCCACGACTTGTTGAATTTGTACCACCCTTGGTGGGTTTGATGACACCTATGCCACCCTTAGTGAGTTTGATGACACCTAGGCTAAAAATGAGTTATTATAGTGAACATCCATGGATCTTAAATGCACTTCACAAATATAGTACTTTGTTGGTTCTATGAACTCATTTGAGAAACAATGATGATTGAAACAAAGAAAAGTCATGCGGGGTTCCCCCTTCTCAAGTTTGGGCTCAACCATGCTTCCAAAACCCCTAGAAAATGTGTGGAGCCAGCCAATTCCAGCTGAGGCAAGACCTCCATGGCCGCAAATGTTGGAGTTCAACCTCAAAGTCAATACAATCAAGAGGTACTTTGAGATATAACTGAAAATCTTGGGTATGCATGTGTATATGAATCCATATTGTTGGATATTTGGTTGTTGGCTTCATGTTTGCTAAAATCAAATATACAAGCAAGATGTGCGTCTTCAGAAGCTGGACCTCAGAAGAACTTCAGAAGCTGAACGTCTTCAGAAGCTTGACCTCAGAAGCTGAACTTCAGAAGCTGAACGTCAAAAGCACTGTTCAAAAGCTGAACCTTCAGAAGCACAGTTCAGAAGCTGAACTTTAGAAGAACTATTCAGAAGGAACCTTCAGACGCTGACTGTTGAGACTCACTGTTCAGAAGCAACCTTCAGACGCTGAATGTTCAGACGCAGAACTTCAGACGCAGACCTTCAATGGTCTACTGTACTCCTGATTTCGTCTGAAGATTTCATTTTACTTGTTCTCCAAGCTGCGTATGTTTCCAGAAGGAAGATATTTTCGCAAGATATATTTTCTCAGATTGGATATTTTTTATTTGTGTGAATATATTTTCAAAGGGATCTTTGGAAAATATATTTCTGAACAATATTTGCTTCAATATATTTCTGAAAAGAATAATTGGTACAAATATGTGTTTTAACCTGAAGAAAGATTTGATTATGGAATATATTTCTAAAGAAGAATTTTGGAAATATATCTTTGAAGAATATTTGGTTCAAATATTTGTTGATGTTGAAGGCTATAAATAGATGACGCTGCTATTGAAGAAAAATAACTAGAAAAAGAAGTCTTCATTGATAGAATATTCTTAGGTTTCTAGTCTGTCAATTGTGAGTTGTGTGCTCTGTTTTTTTGTATACCTCTCTGCGTGCAGTCTTTGTTTATCAAAAGCACAGAGTTGGTTTGTTTTGGTTGAGTTGTAATTGTGTATCACTCATAAGCTTTTAAGCAAGAGTGACTTTTTGTGTATTTGGAGTGTGTCTCCTACTTGGTTTGTTATTAGAGTCTGATATCAGTGGGGCAGTGATTGACTGAGGGAAGTGAGATGGGATCTCAGGTCTAGGAGTTCCTAGGTTGAAGTCAATACGGGTAGTAGCTAGGTGATAAGTTGTAAACTGGGAGTTTGCTGAGAACTTAGAACTAGGACTACGCTAGTGGATTTCCTTCCTGGCTTGGTAGCATCCAGACGTAGGTGTGTTTGTCACAGAACTGGTTTAACAAATATCATGTGCCTTTTTACTTTCAGTCTGTTATTTCTATCTGTTATTGTTTCTGCTTCTGAACTACTATTTTGCATACTCTGTTGTACTCTGTTTTACGATCAGTGTCAGGTACTGCCAGAATTTCAATTGGCATCAGAGCAGGAGCCCTGCCTGTTTTAGGGTGAGCTCCAGGGAAGTTAAATTCTGGTCATATGGACAGCTCAAAGGAAGGGGGGGCTATCAATGGTAGATCTGTGAAGAGGAATAAAAGTAAAGCTTTCATATCCAACACTAATGAGGAAGTTGTCCAATGTGAAATAGATACTGAAGAAAGAATCTCAGATGAAATTGGGCTTAGGCAATTTGTTAAAATTTTGAAGAGATTGGACAGAAAGCCAAGACCTAATGTCAAAGAACTATACATCAGAACTGAAGAAGTTTGCAAGTTATTAGAAAATCAGAAGAAGACTATCAGTCAACTTCAGGCTGAAAGAAGTGAACACTTGAGACAAATTTCTGATCTCAAAGATGAGGTAACCCAACAGAACTCTCAACTTGAACATATGAAGAAGCAAGTCAGAATGTTGAACACTGATACTGATGTGCTGGAAGAGATATTGGAGAGTCAGAATCAAGGGAAACCAAAAGGAATAGGTTTTGATTATAGGACCTTGAACAACAAACAGCAAAATCCAGCTAAAAGGTTCATTCCTGCTGTTGGAACTTATAATCCAATGATGGGCAAACCTAAGTTGGAACATCAGAACAAACCTCAGGGATCTAAGAGCAGGAGGGCATCTCGTTCTTGGGTATGCCATCATTGTAGTAGAAAGGGGCATATAAAACCGTTTTGTTTCAAACTGTATGGATATCCACAACCTCATGTTCAACCAAAGGCCAGCCATACATGTGTTCAAGTTAGAAAAGAATGGAAACCCAAGGTTGTTGATACTAGTCTTATAGCTCACTCCTATCTAAAAGCATCATCAAAAGGAGAAGAGATTAAGTTGTGGCACCAGAAGCTTGGTCATTTAAACCTAAGAGGAATGAAGAAAGCCAATCAAGAAAAGTCTCATGGAAAGTCTGCCAGTAAGTCTGTTGCTGTGTCACCTTTTGACAGTTCACAAGAGAAGGAGACTGATGAGCATTTCCAGGATGCTGTGTCAGAGGACAACTCAGTAAACAGTGAGAATGACAAAGATGCAGAAAAGTCTGAACCTGTGTCTGATCAAAAAGTTCAAGAAGTTAGTACTGATATGGTAAAGGATCAATCTACAATTGCTGTTAATATAGATGATCTGGAGTCTGATGATGAACCCATTGGTAAAAGACTTGACCAAAGGCTGAAGAATATGAAAGGAAAGGCTGTTGCTGCTGCCAGCAGGCCTGCTCCTATTACTAAGAAGAGTGTTGTTGTTGGACCATCTAAAGGCTGGAGCAAGGTGGTGGTCCCTGTCCCAAAGAAGAAGACACTAAAAATAAAGGAAGTGGATCCTAGTGAGTCTGAGTATAATGTTGAGCAAGATGTTCAAGACATCATTCCCTATGTTCAGTGTGCTGAGGGTGATGAAGATGTTGCTGATATATTTACAAAAGCCTTAGATGCCAAGCAATTTGAAAATTTGAGGGGTCAACTGGGCATTTGTCTTTTTTGAAGAGTTATAGTAAAATCTGAAGACTAGGCAGCATCTGATGCTGTGTCTGATGATGAAGCAGCTTTTGATGCTGAGTCTAAGGACTGTTAATATTTTGGACTTTGACCTGGATTTCATTTTGTGCTTCTGGTCTGCAATTTTGTTCTATACTCTGCAGTTGTGTTCTCTTGTGTTTGTTCTTCTGTGAAGACTTTATGTGTGTTTCTGATCCTGATAATGGTCTTGATGATGGTGCTGTGATGGGTTCTGTTGTGGGTTCTGTGTGTGGTGCTGTGATGGATGTTTATATCCTCTGAATAGAAATGTGTTGCAGATTTTTTGGCCTATTCCCTTTATTTTTCTTCTGCCTGTGTGCATATGCTTTGTAACCTCTATTGTTTCTTTGTTTTTCTGCTCCTGGTGATTACATGGTTGTTTTGTCAAAATTGTTTGGCTAAAAAGGGGGAGATAAGAGTTTGTTTCAGAAATTTGTTTCAGAAACACTACTGTTGTTCAGAAATACAGTTTCAGGAGTCTCTGTTTCAGATGCTGATGTGTTTCAGGGGGAGTCTCTGTTTCAGGGGGAGTAGTGTATGTTTTCAGAAGCTGCTGCTGAATGTTATGTTTCAGGGGGAGTTTTGTTTATTATGTGCCGCTGCTGACTTTGTTGTTTTTGGTTGCTACGTTTAAATTCATGGTTGCGTTCTTATGATGAGTGAAGACTTTGCGTTCTGTTCTCAAATTGATTTTAGCCAAAAATTTGCCAAAGGGGAAGATTGTTGGATATTTGGTTGTTGGCTTCATGTTTGCTAAAATCAAATATACAAGCAAGATGTGCGTCTTCAGAAGCTGGACCTCAGAAGAACTTCAGAAGCTGAATGTCTTCAGAAGCTGGACCTCAGAAGCTGAACGTCTTCAGAAGCTGGACCTCAGAAGCTGAACGTCAGATGCACTGTTCAGAAGCTGAACCTTCAGAAGCACTATTCAGAAGCAACCTTCAGACGTTGACTGTTCAGACGCAACCTTCAGACGCTGAATGTTCAGACGCAGACCTTCAGAAGTAACTTCAGAAGCTGGTCTACTATACTCCTGATTTCGTCTGAAGATTTCATGTTACTTGTTCTCCAAGCTGCGTATGTTTCCAAAAGGAAGATATTTTCGCAAGATATATTTTCTCAGATTGGATATTTTTTATTTGTGTGAATATATTTTCAAAGGGATCTTTGGAAAATATATTTCTGAAGAATATTTGCTTCAATATATTTCTGAAAAGAATAATTGATACAAATATGTGTTTTAGCCTGAAGAAAGATTTGATTGTGGAATATATTTCTAAAGAAGAATTTTGGAAATATATCTTTGAAGAATATTTGGTTCAAATATTTGTTGCTGCTGAAGGCTATAAATAGAGGACGCTGGTATTGAAGAAAAATAACTAGAAAAAGAAGTCTTCATTGATAGAATTTTCTCTCAACAAAGAGAATATTTTACGTGCTTTATGTGTGTAAGATAACCTTTTTTTTCTAAGTAATTTTCATTATAATATCCTCTCTTTCCGTCACAATTTTGTCTGTGTTTTTTTTTAAACAACAAAGAGAAATTTATTATAATAGAGATGAATTAAGTATAAGTAGTACTAGACCAAAATTTAGAAATGAAGTACAAAATACACTTAACCCTCCCAAAAAAAATAAGGTGTCCTACACTCCTATTTCCTTTTGAAGGCAAAAGACCAAAAAGTCAAGTGTGTCGTTCTCTATGATCAAACGTCTAAACTGACTGAAATGTACAAGCAACAAAGTATCAGACACTTTGTGAGAACAGAATCAATATGGTTAATTCAACACTAATCAACTCTTATTACAAACGTGCAATTACAACGGAGATATGCCGTTATGCTAGTCTATCCATCCAAAATGAAAAAAATCTAAAGGACAAGTAAAATCTACTCCACATGTCAGCTACCAACTGCTACATTACCGTCAAGCATGGAAGGTTGTACCAGCTCGCAATGGAATTTTAACGCCTTGGGGTAAAGAACCATACTATGTTTTGTTCCTCCACTATTACTGTTCGGAAATACAACTTCAAACAGACGTTTAGAATACTCGACTATTGGGCGTGAAAGCTTCTTATACATGCCCAACACATGATTTAAAATCTAAATCCTCTACTCAAGTCGACAATCCTGTTCAAAATACTGAACAAAAGACTTGTTGAAACAATCATACATGGATATTTTAACAAAATCATAAACAAGCACGGCAATCTAGGAAGATGCATGAAATAGATATTTGTAAGTCACAAAAGGCCACACAATGTCATTGATTTGTCATCCCCTTATACATTCATATAAAAATTATCAGAATATTCAATAAAAATAAAATCATAGTATCAAAAAATGTACTAATACATATTCATAAATAAAATAAATATACAAATACAACTCAATATTCATATTAGCCAAAATAAAAATATTATACTAAAATAAAAAATAAAAAAAATCAAACATTCCCCCGTAATAGATGATCATCCTCTTGCATCCATAGGGTTGAATTAGGCTCACTTGCAACTCATTCAATGAAACTGCAAAATAACTAATTATTTCTGCAGATGAAAGCTTGAAAAATTCAAACCAAGCGTAATTTTGGTTGAAATGTCGTTGTCGATTACTTGATATAGCTAGAAAGATTATTATCTATCTAACTTGAACATAGTTATGTTTTTCCTGTAAAAGAACTAACATTCTTTTATTTGTTGGAATGACGTGCTGATTGGGAAGTATGGGGGAGCTATATACGTTATGTTTTGTGTGGTGGTGGGTTTGTTATCGTGGTGATGATAATGTGATGTGGGGGTATTAATAGGTGGTGGTTTTTTTTTTTTTTTGAGGGAAAATAGGTGGTGGTTATTGAGGCTGATTTGAGAGTTGACATGTTAAAGGTGATTTTTTTTATGGCATGACAACAAAACTCATACCCGCGAATACCTACTCGAATCAAACTCAAGTTGACGGATTTTTCTCACTTTGATTGGATTTGGGTATGGGTTTGAGTTTTTACGGGACGAGTAACGAGGATATATATATAGGTACCCACCCCGAACTTATACTCAAACTCGTCCCGAATGTAGAAAATCAATTTATTACTCCTTTTATATAAATAGAAACCCAAACCCTAAATCATTTCACTCACAGAGTTAGAGTCTCAGACTTTCAGATGACATTCACTTATCATAGTTCTCTTTTCTTATTCCATGCCTCACACTCTCGGCCTCTCTCTTCTCCTTCACCATAGTCATCGATTGATATCATCTCTTTGCTGGATAATGCATTACAAGATTGCGGGGCTGCAAAATACTTTTATTTTTATAAAAAAAATATTCATTGCGGGGATGGGGATGGGGTGGGAATACCCGAACCCGTCGGGGACGAAGATGAGATTCGATTTCTCATCCCCGCTGGGTATGGTTAGGGTAACGGGTAAGTATATGAGAGTAGGGCATGGGGACGGGGAAGGTAAAACTCGTCCCCACCCAGCCTCATTGTCATGCCTAGTTTTTTGTGATGGTGAGATTGTTATTGTGGGAATGATGACCACGTCCTTGGTTTTTAGGGTTTTTTGTTTTATGTCTTAATGGTGTTTTTGTGGGTGGTGGTGAGCTCTTTGGTGTTTTTGTTGTAGGTCGCCTCTGTTTTGGGTCCATATCTGATGTCGTTAGCTTTTGTTGCGTTCAAAAAACTAAAGTAAATAAAAAAATTAAATCTAATGAGTTTTATTTTATTTTTTTACAGGGAATTTTTCAAAACTCGCCCAAATGACAGGGGAAAACATTATTTAGCTCAAAAAAAATATTAAAGTTAAATATAGAGTAAAAATAAAAATAAAAATGAGACACAGTCTAAATGCAACAACATGCGTAGTTTCTCTCTATTTTCGTAGTCAACTTTCTTCCCGTAATCAAAATAAGTGTACCAATAGCACAAATAGTAGATGTATGAATCCACTAACCATAACTCATCCGTCCACATGTAATCCGTGCACACATGATGTGCCAATTAGTTTTCCCTATGAAATACTAGTAGTTGTAAAAGGATAAATCCGCTTTAAATAATAAAAAAAATTCCAGTAAAAAATATTCAAATCAACTAATCCAGAGTTTAATCTCTAGCAGATGCATATATATGAAAAGATGTCAACCTTTTAAATGAATTTTAGTTATTCCTAAAAAAATCCAGTTATCTTGAGAGATAAACTCATTGTTTGTATACGCAAAGCAAGACTCTTAGGGTTTGTTTGGTTCAACGGAGGGAAGGGGAGGGAAGGAATTTTAATGGAGGGGAGAGAAAGGGAGGTGAGATATTTTAATTAAATATATGTTTGGTTCAAAAGATGAGAGGGGAGGGGAGGGGAGGAATTTTAATTAAAAATGTGTTTGGTTCACAAGGGGAGAGGAGATATTTTAAAATTAATTTACTTTTTTACCCTTAAACTTAATTAAATATAAGAAAATGTTTGTTTTTACGATATCATAATAATAATAATAATAAAAGTTATTACAAGATAATATAACATAATAATAATAATAAAAGTTGTTACGAGGATAATATAACCTAATAATAATAAAAGTTGTTATAATGATAATATAACCTAATAATAATAATAAAAGTTGTTACAATGATAATATAACTTAATAATAATAATAATAATAATAATAATAAAAATTGTTACAAGATAATATAACCTGATAATAATAATATTTGTTACAAGGATAATATTGAGATTTTAAATTAATCTAAGGATAATTTTGGCAATGCAATAAAATTTTAAAAAGATCCCTCCCCTCCCCTCAGAAAAACTCCAATTTGGTGGAAAGCAAAAAATGAATCTTGAAGGAATTTTGCTCCCTTCCTCTCCCCTTCTCTTCCCTTCTAAAAATTGAACCAAACACGTCAAATTAAAAATATTACCTCCCCTCCCCTTCCCTCCCCTCCATAACTCTCGAACCAAACATGATGTGCCATTTAGTTTAGTCTTATAATCTTAAGGTAAAAATGTTGAATTCACTATGAAATAGTTGTAAAAGGATAAATACGTTTTAAATAATAAAAAATTATCCAGTAAAAAATATTCAAATCAACTAATCCAGAGTGTAATCTCTAGCAGATGCATATGAAAAGATGTCAACCTTTTAAATGAATTTCAGTTATTCCTAAAAAAAAAAAATATTCCAGTTATCTTGAGAGATAAACTCATTGTTTGTATACGCAAAGTAAGACCCTTAGGCTTTGTTTGAGAGTTTGGAGGAGATGGGAAGGAAGAGCTTTGAGGGTGGAAAATATAGAGGGAAATGGAGAAATTTTCACTTTTTTTGGAAGAGTGTTTTTTTTAGAGAATGATAAACTAATGTTTATGATTCATATATTTTTAATATTAAAAATATCATAACAACATAAAATAAATTTGAAGAATTCATATAAACCATCCAAAACTCAAAAAATCCTCCTTCAATACAACTTTTTTGTTCCCTAAATGAGGAGGACTTTGTATTATGAAGAAAAATTAACCCCTTAAAGCTCCCCCCTCTCAATGTACTCTATTTCTTCCACTTGCTCTTTCTTTTTTTTTTTCAAAACCCTCCCCTCACTTCCCCACCAAACTCGCAACCAAAGTTTGTCATTAGTTAGCGTTATATATTTTGTTATGACTTATGAGTAATGATTTTACAAAAAGATATCTGAATCAGTGTTCGGAAGCGCCATCTTCATTTTATTTGTGGCCAGTAATGAGTGTCTAATGAACTGGATAATTTAAAAATATTTTGGCTATGCACTCCTGTATGTTGCCTGATCTTGGTGCTCTAGTAAACATTGTAAACACAAAGTAGGATCTGTCAAAAATTAGACAGAAAAAATTATACTTACCATTTTTAAAACTATTTTGAAGAAAATATGCAAAAAGAAAATATTTTAAAAAATGTTGCAGTAAATTTCTAGTGGTTACGTAGTTAACCTTCAAAATATTTTGGAGACCTTGATCTGTGAAAATTTCTTGAGAAAAATATTTGGAGCAGACAAACTTTTAGAATATGATGTTCAATTTTTGGCTAGTTCAAATTAGAGTTTCTTTATCAAATTTGAATGAGTTCTAAGCAAAAATTATCAATATGCGACATGTCGCAAAAATTATAAGTAGACGACATTTTTTTATTGTTACTAATGATGATTCAAAACCGTTCCAAAAAAGTAAACAAGTAACATTTTTTAATTGTTACTAATAATACTAAAAGATGTTAGTGATACTTTTTAGTAACATAAGCTTTACCTAACAATTTTTCAAATATTACTAGATATATTTAATAACATTTTTTTTTTGATTTAGTAATACTTTTCAAATGTTACTAAAGCTCAATTATATTGTAGTGTGACTAATGAAAGAAAAACATTTTATGGGTTATTTAATTTTTATCTACTTTAAGGTCACCGAAGGACTCAATATTTTGAGAAAAATTAAGACAATATATAATTGTATGCTTTTTTTGAAGGAAAATAAATTGTATACATATTAATAAATTATTATTATTATTATTATTATTATTATTATTATTATTATTATTATTATTATTCCATCAATTTGCGTTTATGTTCAAGAATGAACTCGTCTAGGGGTACCAAGATTGCAAAATCGTTCGTTTCAACGTGATGGCTCGCGATTTTAGGCGGTTGGGGCGGCCGCGTTAACGTTGTGCCGCATCGTTGCATAGCGTCTCACTTTGACCGCTTTCCACTTCCAACACGCGTCGACGTGGTCTGGCGCAGTGAACCTGATTTTTTCGCTAAGCACCGCTACAACGGTTGGCGCTGTCGCTTTTGACAACAAAGATTACAACATCTTTCATTAGACAAAAGTTTGCATGGGCATATACGACATCTTATATTAGGCCTTTCGACTACTTGTTGACATTGTTAAACACATGGTTCACAATGAGGTTCAAAAAGTCAAGGTTGGAGACTAGACAAGCCAATTATTGTGACAATTGAGTCACCAATATTCCATAAAGGGTACACGGGAACCAAATTCTAGCCAGCATTGTTAATCGAAACCATCTGATTAATTCACCGATAGAACCTTAACAGATTCATGCAATTCCTATATAACAAGTACCTTATACTTCATATTCCCAACACAGTATTTTTGCAATGACTAACCTTGGGGAATCCATTGGCAAACGATACTTTGAACCAGAATAACCTTCAAGTTGGACATGTGCATATGGCATGGAGGCCACCTGAGGTTGTAGGGTAAATTGGCATGCCACAAGTTTCTCCTTAATGAAACAATACACATGCAAGTTATCCAATGTAGCATACCTTCCACGACTTGTTGAATTTGTACCACCCTCGGTGGGTTTGATGACACCTATGCCACCCTTAGTGAGTTTGATGACACCTAGGCTAAAAATGAGTTATTATAGTGAACATCCATGGATCTTAAATGCACTTCACAAATATAATACTTTGTTGGTTCTATGAACTCATTTGAGAAACAATGATGATTGAAACCAAGAAAAGTCATGCGGGGTTCCCCCTTCTCAAGTTTGGGCTCAACCATGCTTCCAAAACCCCTTTAAAATGTGTGGAGCCAGCCAATTCCAGCTGAGACAAGACCTCCATGGCCGCAAATGTTGGAGTTCAACCTCAAAGTCAATACAATCAAGAGGTACTTTGAGATATAACTGAAAATCATGGGTATGCATGTGTATAGGAATCCATATTGTTGGATATTTGGTTGTTGGCTTCATGTTTACTAAAATCAAATTTACAAGCAAGATGTGCGTCTTCAGAAGCTGGACCTCAGAAGCTGAACCTTCAGAAGCTGAACTTCAGAAGCAA
This sequence comes from Medicago ruthenica, assembly GCA_018208015.1. Classification (NCBI taxonomy): domain Eukaryota; kingdom Viridiplantae; phylum Streptophyta; class Magnoliopsida; order Fabales; family Fabaceae; genus Medicago; species Medicago ruthenica. The sequence continues at coordinate 21,079,825 of CM031372.1, forward strand.
CCTTCAGACGCTGACTGTTCAGACGCACTGTTCAGAAGCAACCTTCAGACGCTGAATGTTCAGACGCAGAACTTTCAGACGCAGACCTTCAGAAGATGGTCTACTGTACTCCTGATTTCGTCTGAAGATTTCATGTTACTTGTTCTCCAAGCTGCGTATGTTTCCAGAAGGAAGATATTTTCGCAAGATATATTTTCTCAGATTGGATATTTTTTATTTGTGTGAATATATTTTCAAAGGGATCTTTGGAAAATATATTTCTGAAGAATATTTGCTTCAATATATTTCTGAAAAGAATAATTGATACAAATATGTGTTTTAGCCTGAAGAAAGATTTGATTGTGGAATATATTTCTAAAGAAGAATTTTGGAAATATATCTTTGAAGAATATTTGGTTCAAATATTTGTTGCTGCTGAAGGCTATAAATAGAGGACGCTGCTATTGAAGAAAAATAACTAGAAAAAGAAGTCTTCATTGATAGAATATTCTTAGATTTCTAGTCTGTCAATTGTGAGTTGTGTGCTCTGTTTTTTTGTATACCTCTCTGCGTGCAGTCTTTGTTTATCAAAAGCACAAAGTTGGTTTGTTTTAGTTGAGTTGTAATTGTGTATCACTCATAAGCTTTTAAGCAAGAGTGACTTTTTATGTATTTGGAGTGTGTCTCCTACTTGGTTTGTTATTAGTGTCTGATATCACTGGGGCAGTGATTGACTGAGGGAAGTGAGATGGGATCTCAGGTCTAGGAGTTCCTAGGTTGAAGTCAATACGGGTAGTAGCTAGGTGATAAGTTGTAAACTGGGAGTTTGCTGAGAACTTAGAACTAGGACTACGCTAGTGGATTTCCTTCCTGGCTTGGTAGCCTCCAGACGTAGGTGTGTTTGTCACCGAACTGGGTTAACAAATATTCTGTGCCTTTTTACTTTCAGTCTGTTATTTCTGTTTGTTATTGTTTCTGCTTCTGAACTACTGTTTTGCATACTCTGTTGTACTCTGTTTTACGATCAGTATCAGGTACTGCCAGAATTTCAATTGGCATCAGAGCAGGAACCCTGCCTGTTTTAGGGTGAGCTCCAGGGAAGTTAAATTCTGGTCATATGGACAGCTCAAAGGAAGGGGGAGCTATCAATGGTAGATCTGTGAAGAGGAATAAAAGTAAAGCTTTCATATCCAACACTAATGAGGAAGTTGTCCAATGTGAAATAGATACTGAAGAAAGCATCTCAGATGAAAATTGGGCTTAGGCAATTTGTTAAAATTTTGAAGAGATTGGACAGAAAGTCAAGACCTAATGTCAAAGAACTATACATCAGAACTGAAGAAGTTTGCAAGTTATTAGAAAATCAGAAGAAGACTATCAGTCAACTTCAGGCTGAAAGAAGTGAACACTTGGGACAAATTTCTGATCTCAAAGATGAGGTAACCCAACTGAACTCTCAACTAGAACATATGAAGAAGCAAGTCAGAATGTTGAACACTGATACTGATTTGCTGGAAGAGATATTGGAGAGTCAGAATCAAGGGAAACCAAAAGGAATAGGTTTTGATTATAGGACCTTGAACAACAAACAGCAAAATCCAGCTAAAAGGTTCATTCCTGCTGTTGGAACTTATAATCCAATGATGGGCAAACCTAAGTTGGAACATCAGAACAAACCTCAGGGATCTAAGAGCAGGAGGGCATCTCGTTCTTGGGTATGCCATTATTGTGGTAGAAAGGGGCATATAAAACCGTTTTGTTTCAAACTGTATGGATATCCACAACCTCATGTTCAACCAAAGGCCAGCCATACATGTGTTCAAGTTAGAAAAGAATGGAAACCCAAGGTTGTTGATACTAGTCTTATAGCTCACTCCTCTCTAAAAGCATCATCAAAAGGAGAATAGATTAAGCTGTGGCACCAGAAGCTTGGTCATTTAAACCTAATAGGAATGAAGAAATCCAGTCAAGAAAAGTCTCATGGAAAGTCTGCCAGTAAGTCTGTTGTTGTGTCACCTTCTGACAGTTCACAATAGAAGGACACTGATGAGCATTTCCAGGATGCTGTGTCAGAGGACAAGTCAGTAAACAGTGAGAATGACAAAGATGCAGAAGAGTCTGAACCTGTGTCTGATCAAAAAGTTCAAGAAGTTAGTACTGATATGGTAAAGGATCAATCTACAATTGCTGTTAATATAGATGATCTGGAGTCTGATGATGAACCCATTGGTAAAAGACTTGACCAAAGGCTGAAGAATAGGAAAGGAAAGGTTGTTGTTGCTGCCAGCAGGCCTGCTCCTGTTACTAAGAAGAGTGCTGTTGTTGGACCATCTAAAGGCTGGAGCAAGGTGGTGGTCCCTGTCCCAAAGAAGAAGACACTAAAAATAAAGGAAGTGGATCCTAGTGAGTCTGAGGATAATGTTGAGCAAGATGTTCAAGACATCATGCCCTATGTTCAGTGTGCTGAGGGTGATGAAGATGTTGCTGATATATTTACAAAAGCCTTAGATGCCAAGCAATTTGAAAATTTGAGGGGTCAACAGGGCATTTGTCTTTTTTGAAGAGTTATAGTAAAATCTGAAGACTAGGCAGCATCTGATGTTGTGTCTGATGATGAAGCAACTTTTGATGCTGAGTCTGAAGACTGTTAATTTTTTGGACTTTGACCTGGATTTCATTTTGTGCTTCTGGTCTGCAATTTTGTTCTATACTCTGCAGTTGTGTTCTCTTGTGTTTGTTCTTCTGTGAAGACTTTATGTGTGTTTCTGATCCTGATAATGGTCTTGATGATGGTGTTGTGATGGGTTCTGTTGTGGGTTCTGTGTGTGGTGCTGTGATGGATGTTTATATCCTCTGAATAGAAATGTGTTGAAGATTTATGGGCCTATTCCCTTTATTTTTCTTCTGCCTGTGTGCATATGCTTTGTAACCTCTGCTGTTTCTCTGTTTTTCTGCTCCTGGTGATTACATGGTTGTTTTGTGAAAATTGTTTGGCTAAAAAGGGGGAGATAAGAGTTTGTTTCAGAAATTTGTTTCAGAAACACTACTGTTGTTCAGAAATACAGTTTCAGGAGTCTCTGTTTCAGAAGATGATGTGTTTCAGGGGGAGTCTCTGTTTCAGGGGGAGTAGTGTATGTTTTCAGAAGCTGCTGCTGAATGATATGTTTCAGGGGGAGTTTTGTTTATTATGTGCCGCTGCTGACTCTGTTGTTTTTGGTTGCTACGTTTAAATTCATGGTTGCGTTCTTATGACGAGTGAAGACTTTGCGTTCTGTTCTCAAATTGATTTTAGCCAGAAATTTGCCAAAGGGGGAGATTGTTGGATATTTGGTTGTTGGCTTCATGTTTGCTAAAATCAAATATACAAGCAAGATGTGCGTCTTCAGAAGCTGGACCTCAGAAGAACTTCAGAAGCTGAACGTCTTCAGAAGCTGGACCTCAGAAGATGAACGTCTTCAGAAGCTGGACCTCAGAAGCTGAACGTCAGAAGCACTGTTCAGAAGTTGAACCTTCAGAAGCACTGTTCAGAAGCAACCTTCAGACGCTGACTGTTCAGACGCAACCTTCAGACGCTGAATGTTCAGACGCAGAACTTCAGACGCAGACCTTCAGAAGTACCTTCAGAAGCTGGTCTACTGTACTCCTGATTTCGTCTGAAGATTTCATGTTACTTGTTCTCCAAGCTGCGTATGTTTCCAGAAGGAAGATATTTTCGCAAGATATATTTTCTCAGATTGGATATTTTTTATTTGTGTGAATATATTTTCAAAGGGATCTTTGGAAAATATATTTCTGAAGAATATTTGCTTTAATATATTTCTGAAAAGAATAATTGATACAATTATGTGTTTTAGCCTGAAGAAAGATTTGATTGTGGAATATATTTCTAAAGAAGAATTTTGGAAATATATCTTTGAAGAATATTTGGTTCAAATATTTGTTGCTGCTGAAGGCTATAAATAGAGGACGCTGCTATTGAAGAAAAATAACTAGAAAAAGAAGTCTTCATTGATAGAATATTCTCTCAACAAAGAGAATATGTTACGTGCTTTATGTGTGTAAGATAACCTTTTTTTTTTCTAAGTAATTTTCATTATAATATCCTCTCTTTCCGTCACAATTATGTCTGTGTTTTTTTTTTTTTAAACAACAAAGAGAAATTTATTATAATAGAGATGAATTAAGTATAAGTAGTACTAGATCAAAATTTAGAAATGAAGTACTAAATACACTTAACCCCCAAAAAAAATAAGGTGTCCGACACTCCTATTTCCTTTTGAAGGCAAAAGACCAAAAAAGTCAAGTGTGTCGTTCTCTATGATCAAACATCTAAACTGACTGAAATGTACAAGCAACAAAGTATCAGACACTTTGTGAGAACAGAATCAATATGGTTAATTCAACACTAATAAACTCTTATTACAAACGAGCAATTACAACGGAGATATGCCGTTATGCTAGTCTATCCATCCAAAATGAAAAAATCTAAAGGACAAGTAAATCTACTCCACATGTCAGCTACGAACTGCTACATTACCGTCAAGCATGGAAGGTTGTACCAGCTCGCAATGGAATTTTAACACCTTGGGGTAGAGAACCAAACTATGTTTTGTTCCTTCACTATTACCGTTCGGAAATACAACTTCAAACAGACGTTTAGAATACTCTACTATTGGACGTGAAAGCCTTCTTATACATGCCCAACACATGATTTAAAATCTAAATCCTCGACTCAAGTCGACAATCTTGTTCAAAGTACTGAACAAAAGACTTGTTGAAACAATCATACATGGATATTTTAACATAATCATAAACAAGCACGACAATCAAGGAAGATGCATGAAATAGATATTTGTAAGTCACAAAAGGCCACACAATGTCATTGATTTTTCATCCCCTTATACATTCATATAAAAATTATCAGAATATTCAATAAAAATAAAATCATAGTATCAAAAAATGTACTAATACATATTCATAAATAAAATAAATATACAAATACAACTCAATATTCATATTAGCCAAAATAAAAATATTATACTAAAATAAAAAATAAAAAAAATCAAACATTCCCCCGTACTAGATGATCATCCTCTTGCATCCATAGGGTTGAATTAGGCTCACTTGCAACTCATTCAATGAAACTGCAAAATAAGTAATTATTTCTGCAGATGAAAGCTTGAAAAATTCAAACCAAGCATAATTTTGGTTGAAATGTCGTTGTCTATTACTTGATATAGCTAGAAAGATTATTATCTATCTAACTTGAACATATTTATGTTTTTCTGTAAAAGAACTAACATTCTTTTATTTGTTGGAATGACGTGCTGATTGAGAGGTATGGGGGAGCTATATAGGACTTGTATTATATTCTTGTAGCCCATTCTCTTTTTTTTTGGGTGGAAACATTTTATCAATTACTGTTGGTAAAGCAATAGATCACAGAAACGTGCACATAACTTGGTGTATATGCGTATATTAATTAATGTGAAACTTTTCTACACTAAGATCTTCCAAAACTTGGTGTATATTTTCTCATCATATTTTTAGGTTTTTGAGTGAAGAATTCTAACAAACAAGCTTAATTTTGTTCAAAAATAACGTACCCTCTCCAACTACACGCTAAAGTATATTTTATAAACGATTAGAAGGACAATTCAACATAGTGATTCCTAATCTTGTTTTTTTTTTCTTTCTTTTTTCTTCTAATAACCTAATCTTGTCTTTCTAATAGAATGTGTGTATGTATATATATATATATATATATATATATATATATATATATATATATATATATATATATATATATAGGCCTAGTAGCAATATATGTCACATTGCTTTCTTCAGTAATAAACTCCAAAAGAAAGATTAGTTGCATTGCAGCCTCAATCACACCACACATTTTTTTGCAATTGCAATTGTAGACTCAAACATAAAAATTAAAAAGGAAAGGAAAAAAAGACAAGGTATTGCACACATACTACATGCAAGCAACATAAAGAGACAATTTTAATTGAAACATTAAATTTGACAAGAGACAGACACTACAATAGACAATTATTAAAGGATTTATGGAAGGCCTAACAGACATGAAAGTCAAATATATTTATATCGAGATAAAAATCTAACAATAATAAGACATTAAAGGAAATATTAGATATGTCACTCTATTAGCAATTTTATTTTAACTATGTCACATGTCATGTTGTAAGAAACTTATGGTTGGCATGTGAAATTAAATGTTTTCCTCATGTAAGAAACATACTATTTTAAGCATTCATGTTAAATAATTTGAAGACCTTCTATCAAAAAAATTATTAAAGGATTTCTATAAAAAAAATATTTATGAAAGACCTGAGTAGACAACTATAGGTGAAAGCCAAATATATTTATATCTAGATAAAAATCTAACGCTGATAAGACAATATACGAGGATCCATAAAAAAAAAATTACTATATTGGTGAAAATATAATAATATCTCTTTGGAAATGTATCCTCAAACAAAAAAATCTTTATGAAAATGTATTATTGTTTAAATTTCAATTATACCTTTTTTTTTTTCAGGGGAATCATACCTTGTTTTTGTTATATCAAACCTATATTGATTATTCATTATTTTTGTATTTTTCCAAACAAATAAATACTTTTATTTTTTCAATAGAATATAATCATTATTAAAACTAGAGTTGTCCACTCTTTTTTATTGTGCTAACGTGTGTAAACTACGAACAATTTATTTTTTATGAAATTTAGATTTTGATTAAAATTATATGTATAGATGTTTGTGACTTAAAATTGTAACATCATACTTATCTTTTTTTTTTCAATTACACTAACTATATAACAAATATAATATAAACTTTTATCCTTTTCAATGACATCAACAATATAACATTATTATAGGAAAATTTGTTTATGAGTATAATTGGAATAATAAAAATATATCCCACTTATTCCTTTTATATATTGTTATAGATGATATTGTTCCTATTGTAGTGAGGTGGTGCCTATTTTAATGGGATTTTACTATTTTTTTAATTAATAATTTAAACAATATTATAAAAAGAAAAATTGGAAAGGAAAAAAGCAAACCCAAACTCATGTATTTTCTTTGGTTAAAAAAAAGGCATAGCCCAATTTAATTACATATTTTAATCTATGTAAAATAAACAAAACGATTTATAATTAAGATAGAAGAAAGACCCACTTGGGTTGGTCTCGAGGTGTTAGCATGAGGCTAACTTATATTCTTTAAAAATGGAATCCACTTTGGGTTGTCCGATAGTGTTAGTGATTCTAATTAATATTTGGGGTAATAGTGATTTTGATCCCTAAATGTGTAACTAGTAGTCACAGTAGTTCTTTAATGTATCAAAATTTTAAAATAATCATTGATTGTACCCTATATTAGTAAAAATAGACCTTTATGTTAAAAAATCTTGTTAATATTGTCATATTAGTACTTCAATATACTTAATTATTATCATATCAATATCTATAAATACTTACTTACTGTCATTTCAGTCCCTATATAAAAGAAGTTAATGTCAACATTGAGAGATTATTTCAACATTAAGGACTATTTTGACTAACGAATTGCATAATCAGAGACTATTTTAGAATTTCGATACATTGAATGACTTTTGAGATATCAAGAAAAATAATACAAGGGAAGGGTGTAGTACCATGCCAATTGCCAACCCTTCAAAACATTCATCAAATTAATTTCAAGATTATAGTATAGATTTGAAATGCATATTGCAGCATGCGATTATATTGAAAAAAGAGAATTTATGATCAAACATAACCTAAAGCTATTTTCAATATTGAAGGCTTAATATCAACATTCAAACAATTTATCCGACCAAATGAATTCTGCAAATTAAGATATCATCAATAATTATTAGCTATTAACCATACGACAATATAACGATAGCTAAGGTGTAAAGATGGTCCTTTATCCATAGCCATACGCAATAAGCTATTTGAAAAGCACTCTGCAAATTAAAGACTATCAGTTGGTTACAAATATTAACAACTCCAAAATTGACAACGCCTCAAAATAATTTGCTCTCACTAATGCAAAGATTGAACTAGGAAATTTTCCCAACTTATTTATCTGCATGTGCATTAGAATATCTTAAACTAGGTAGCACTAATAAATTATATTGAAAGCATGTCTCGTATTCGACATGTGTTGAGGTCCGACATGTGTTGGTGTCAAACACCAACACAATAGTAACACATGTGGTTACATTCAATTATTATATATTTTTTAAACTTATTATTGACGTTAAAATATTAGTGTCAGTTTTGTGTTTTATTTTATTTTTAGATGAATTTAAGAAATTGAATACCTCAAACAAGGAAAAATGGATAAGATAAACAACTAGTCGAGGCTTCCCAAACCAAAAGTATTTATCTGAGCCGATAATGTAAGGATTCCTTGGGATAACTCCATGTCTCTCTCTAATTTCGAGAGACATACCGGATAATATGGCCTTAAGGTTTGTATTAACAGCCAAAATTATCTGCAACCAATTAAGTTATTGATATAGTAATTTCAATTATGGTCATCAAATTGAGATTTAAATTGTGAATCCAAAGCAAGCTTTTTAAAGCCATAATAGCAAACTTATAAGCTAATTTATCATCTACTAATTTCTATGTAACTCAAGTATAAAGCCATAAATATTAAATGACAAAAAATTGGCTGCATATGGATGAGGGTAACATTTCAGATTTCATTTACTAGAGAAAAATAAAGAATGACAGCGTATACCTCCTTGCATTGATGAGGGGTAACATTTTCTGCAAAATATCTATGCTCATTAAAGAGAAGTTTCCCATGATGGACTTTTTCATCACTCCTTGCATCTCTATATGGGCATGACAACATTTTGCCTGCCATATATGCCGGAACACATAATTTGACAATGGAGCTTTCCCCAAAATTTAAAAGCAATGAGATGAACCCTAGTATCATCAACTCTGCAAAACAATAAAAAAAAAATTAACATCGCTTACCATATTTTAGATAATCAAATAATTTATTAATAGGGAGTACAAGGGTATTCAACCCATTTCAAACAGACCAATTTACAAGAATATTAGACACCCCCAATGGCTCCTAAGTATGTGTCTAATAAATTCTTCTCAAAATTCTTAAAAAAAAATTCGTCTAAAAAAAGTCTGCATCTAATAAATTATTTTGCTTCAAAATACACTTATAGCAGTGCGATAATAGTATGATCACAAATGTTTCTACAGTTTGTTTTCACATTTGGTTATTCCTAATTTGCTAATTTTTGTTAACAAAAAATAATAAAAATAATTTTTGTTTTCGCATTTAGAGTCCGTATTTAAGCAAGACTTTTTAGTTCAACCCAACATAACCTATGCTCGTTCGGGTAAGCCCTAAACGGGTTGGTAACCTGTTTTGTCTGCTCTAGATTGGTTGTTGCTATAATTAAATAATTAATCTAAGTTAAAATAATATAAATATTTAATTTATTAATAAATTTATATTAAAATAAAGTTTTAGTGCTACATTGACCAAGATTTACCTGCTTTTACTTTCTGCAGAGCTTCAAGCAAAGTTATTTTGTTCCTTTTGTCAAGCCACTAAGAAAATACAAAAGACTCATGAATCATTAAGCCATCAACAAGGATTTTAAAGAACTCAATAGCCAAAACAATCCATCAACTTCAAAAAGTTATAAGGTTTCACTTATCATGGCGCAATTTAAAAAAAGAGAAAAAATTTCCACAGCAAAAAAAAAGGAAGAAAAAAGACAAACTAATGCACATGTACCACATGCAACAATGCAAGCAGCATTAATAGACAGTTTTCATTGAAGCAGATTAAATGCAAGCAACGTAAAGAGACATGTTTTGTATTTTTCATCAACTATTAGCCAAAGCAATGTGACTTTTGGACTTTGAATAAGCGTGGTGTGGTGGAGGTTGTAATATATTGATAAAAGTCACATTGCTTTCTTCAGTAATAAACTCCAAAAGAAAGATTAGTTGCATTGCAGCCTCAATCACACCACACATTTTTTTGCAATTGCAATTGTAGACTCAAACATAAAAATTAAAAAGGAAAGGAAAAAAAAAGACAAGGTATTGCACACATACCACATGCAAGCAACATAAAGAGACAATTTTAATTGAAACATATTAAATTTGACAAGAGACAGACACTACAATAGATAGGGCTGTTCGCGGTGCGGTTTGGTTCGGTTTTGAGGCTAAAAGTCATCCGAACCGCAAGATAAAAAAACATGAGGTTTGGTTTGGTTCGGTTGACTTCTAAAATAAAATCCAAACCAAACCAAACCAAACCAATGCGGTCTGGGTTGGATCGGTTTGCGGTTTTTATCGAGCAAATACAATTTTTTGTTTTCAGCATTAAAATCAAGTTAAATAGTTAAAACACAACAACATTCCCAACAACATAAACCAAATTAAAAACGTGTGCAAAAAATAATCTATTATATAAGAAATGCAAATACTAAAATTTTATCATTATCTAAAAGTTCAAGTAACACATAAACATATTTTTGAATTAAAAAGTTAAGAATAAACTTAACAAGAGAAAAAATATGTCATTTTATAAAAGTTTCTATTGAGTTTCTATGAATATTGGTCTAGGTGACATATGTTTCATTAATGTTTTCCGTATGTTGCGGTTTGGTTTGGTTGATAAAACAAAAACCGCAAACCGAACTAAACCATACACTTAAGTAAAAAAACGATCCAAATACATCCGAACCAAATGCGGTTTTTTGCGGTTTCGGTTTGGATTGGTTCGGTTTGCGGTTTTTCTATTAGATTGGTTCAGTTTTGAACACCCCTAACAATAGACAATTATTAAAGGATTTATGGAAGGCCTAACAGACATGAAAGTCAAATATATTTATATCGAGATAAAAATCTAACAATAATAAGACATTAAAGGAAATATTAGATATGTCACTCTATTAGCAATTTTATTTTAACTATGTCACATGTCATGTTGTAAGAAACTTATGGTTGGCATGTGAAATTAAATGTTTTCCTCATGTAAGAAACATACTATTTTAAGCATTCATGTTAAATAATTTGAAGACCTTCTATCAAAAAAATTATTAAAGGATTTCTTTAAAAAAAATATTTATGAAAGACCTGAGTAGACCACTATAGGTGAAAGCTAAATATATTTATATATAGATAAAAATCTAACGCTGATAAGACAATATACGGGGATCCATAAAAAAAAAATTACTATATTGATGAAAATATTAATATCTCTATGGAAATGTATCCTCAAACAAAAAAATCTTTATGAAAATGTATTATTGTTTAAATTTCAATTATACCTTGTCTTTTTCAGGGGAATCATACCTTGTTTTTGTTAGATCAAACCTATATTGATTATTCATTATTTTTGTATTTTTCCAAACAAATAAATACTTTTATTTTTTCAATAGAATATAATCATTATTAAAACTAGCGTTGTCCACTCTTTTTTATTGTGCTAACGTGTGTAAACTACGAACAATATATATTTTTATGAAATTTAGATTTTGATTAAAATTATATGTATAGATGTTTGTGACTTAAAATTGTAACATCATACTTATCTTTTTTCAATTACACTAACTATATAACAAATATAATATAAATTTTTATCTTTTTCAACAATATAACATTATTATACGAAGATTTGTTTATGAGTATAATTGGAATAATGAAAATATATCTCATTTATTCCTCTTGTCAAAGAAAAAAAATCTCATTTTATTCCTTTTATATATTGTTATAGATGATATTGTTCCTATTATAGTGAGGTGGTGCCTATTTTAATGGGATTTTACTATTTTTTTAATTAATAATTTAAACAATATTATTAAAAGAAAATTTGGAAAGGAAAAAAGCAAACCCAAACTCATGTATTTTCTTTGGTTAAAAAAAAGGCATAGCACAATTTAATTATATATTTTAATCTATGTAAAATAAACAAAGCGATTTATAATTGAAATAGAAGAAAGACTCACTTGGGTTGGTCTGAAGGTGTTAACTTGAGGCTAACTTATATTCTTTAAAAATGGAATCAACTTTGGGTTGTCCGATAGTGTTAGTGATTCTAATTAATATTTGGGGTAATAGTGATTTTGATCCCTGAATGTGTAACTAGTAGTCACAGTAGTTCTTTAATGTATCAAAATTTTAAAATAATCATTGATTGTACCCTATATTAGTCAAAATAAGACAAATTGCATCCGTTAAGATGATTTCTTAGTAAGTGTACAAGCACAATTTATTTTTTCTATCTTAACACTCGGATAATTTTTTTTTATTAAAGACTCTAAAGTTTGATTGAAAGATAAGAAGATCTTGGTGAGGAATTGTCCGAGCTATGATTCAAACTCGAGTTCTTTCAAAAAAAAATGTGTATCTAACTAGAGTTTATTAATCCTAGAGCTATATCTTTTAATTAAAAATACTCTTTCATAAAATATCAAATTACGTTCGTCCTTAAATATAGGACCTCGTTGACCAAAACATGAAAAATAAGAAAAGTTGGTAACAATGTTATATTCGTTGACAATTAGTATTGTTTTATACGTTTACTCTTCAAGAAAAAATTAATTTTTGGTTTTAATCACAATATTTATAACAAATTACAGAAAAATATGTAACACAATTAGGGGGTGTTGGTAAATAAATGATAATTAATCCAGTTAAAAATTTAAAAGATGTTTTTGAAAAAAGGGAAAAAGAAATTTTTTGCGAGGGTCGTATATTTAGGAGCGGGTGTAAAAAACATGTTGTCCCTAGACATTCATTTACAATATATATATATATATATATAGCACATGATGGAAGAGTATATGATTTACTTTAAATGCTTCAATTTCAGGTGCCCATACATTAGGAAGAGCACGTTGCCTTTTCATACTTGATCGATTATACAACTTCAGCAATACCGGCAAACCTGATCCAACTCTTGATACAACATACTTAAAACAGTTGCAAAAACAATGTCCTAGGAATGGACCTGGAAATAACCTTGTCAATTTTGATCCAACAATTCCTGATATATTGGACAAGAACTACTACAACAATCTTCAGGGTAAAAAGGGCTTGCTTCAAAGTGACCAAGAATTGTTCTCAACACCGGGTGCAGATACCATTAGAATTGTCAACAACTTTGGAAATAACCAAAATGTTTTCTTTCAGAACTTTATAAATTCAATGATTAAAATGGGTAATATTGGCGTGCTTACGGGAAAGAAAGGAGAAATTAGAAAACAATGCAATTTTATTAACAAGAAATCTTCTGAATTGGATCTTGCCACTGTGGCCTCTACAGAATCAATGGAGGGGGATATGGTTAGTTCAATCTAAATGAATGTGGGTTACTTTAGTTGAAATGTGATGATTGGAATTCACTAATAAAGAGGAGTGCTAGCTAGGCACATCTGTGCCATGAATGTGTATGTTACGTGCTTTATGTGTGTAAGATAACCTTTTTTTTTTCCAAGTAATTTTCATTATAATATCCTCTCTTTCCGTCACAATTATGTCTGTGTTTTTTTTTTTTAACAACAAAGAGAAATTTATTAGAGATGAATTAAGTATAAGTAGTACTAGATCAAAATTTAGAAATGAAGCAAAAAACACTTGATCCTCCCAAAAAAAATAAGGTGTCCGACACTCCTATTCCCTTTGAAGGCAAAAGACCAAAAAAGTCATGTGTGTCGTTCCCTATGATCAAACGTCCAAACTAACTGAAATGCGCAAGCAACAAAGTATCAGACACTTTATGAGAACATAATCAATATGGTTAATTCAACACTAATCAACTCTTATTACAAACGAGCAATTACAACGGAGATATGCCGTCATGCTAGTCTATCCATCCAAAATGAAAAAATCTAAAGGACAAGTAAAATCTACTCCACATGTCAGCTACCAACTGCTACATCACCGTCAAGCATGGAAGGTTGTACCAGCTCGCAATGGAATTTTAACGCCTTGGGGTAGAGAACCAAACTATGTTTTGTTCCTCCACTATTACCGTTCGGAAATACAACTTCAAACAGACGTTTAGAATACTCTACTATTGGACGTGAAAACTTCTTATACATGCCCAACACATGATTTAAAATCTAAATCCTCGACTCAAGTCGACGATCCTGTTCAAAATACTGAACAAAAGACTTGTTGAAACAATCATACATCGATATTTTAACATAATCATAAACAAGCACGACAATCAAGGAAGATGCATGAAATAGATATTTGTAAGTCACAAAAGGCCACACAATGTCATTGCTTTTTCATCCCCTTATACATTCATATAAAAATTATCAGAATATTCAATAAAAATAAAACCATAGTATCAAAAAATGTACTAATACATATTCATAAATAAAATAAATATACAAATACAACTCAATATTCATAATAGCCAAAATAAAAATATTATACTAAAATAAAAAATAAAAAAAAAATCAAACATTCCCCCGTACTAGATGATCATCATCTTGCATCCATAGGGTTGAATTAGGCTCACTTGCAACTCATTCAATGAAACTGCAAAATAAGTAATTATTTCTGCAGATGAAAGCTTGAAAAATTCAAACCAAGCATAATTTTGGTTGAAATGTCGTTGTCTATTACTTGATATAGCTAGAAAGATTATTATCTATCTAACTTGAACATATTTATGTTTTTCTGTAAAAGAACTAACATTCTTTTATTTGTTGGAATGACGTGCTGATTGGGAGGTATGGGGGAGCTATATAGGACTTGTATTATATTCTTGTAGCCCATTCTTTTTTTTTTTTGGGTGGAAACATTTTATCAATTACTGTTGGTAAAGCAATAGATCACAGAAACGTGCACATAACTTGGTGTATATGCGTATATTAATTAATGTGAAACTTCTCTACACTAAGATCTTCCAAAACTTGGTGTATATTTTCTCATCATATTTTTAGGTTTTTGAGTGAAGAATTCTAACAAACAAGCTTAATTTTGTTCAAAAATAACGTACCCTCTCCAACTACACGCTAAAGTATATTTTATAAACGATTAGAAGGACAATTCAACATAGTGATTCCTAATCTTGTTTTTTTTTTCTTTCTTTCTTCTTCTAATAACCTAATCTTGTCTTTCTAATAGAATGTATATATATATATATATATAGGCCTAGTAGCAATATATGTTGATCATCTTCTTAGTATTTACAAAAATCAGTCTTTAATTTAAAATATTATAAAATGTTCAGTATTTAATTTTTTTCAAAAAAGTTATAACCAAATCAATTAATCAATAAACATGTGTATATAATATATTGTCGAGTAATTGTTTTTCAGTTAATCAAACTTGATGATAATTGTTTTATTTATAAGAAAACTTATTCAAAACAATACAAGGAGTATTCAAAACCTATTGTAAGTTATACACTTTGTAGATAATAGTGGATTAATCCACCACTCGATTTTATTTCTACTCTCCATATGAATAAACCAAGATCAAGACAAATGCTTGACACGTTTCACAACCTCTTCGTCATTTTCCCGTTTTTGTTCCTTCAATTTTTTTCCGTTTTTGTTCAAAAAATATAAAAATTACATGTTTAATATCCTTTTCAAACAAACTTCTGCTATTTAAAAAATAATATGGAGATATTTAAAATCTTAAAATCTTGAATGACTATTTTAGTGAGTGACTAGTTCTTTTAAAAAGGCTAATAATTTTGAAGGATGAACATGGAAATTTACTCTATATGTATTGGAGGAAACAGAAGCGACACACTCAAAGATCATAAATAAAACACACGTGAATTGAATCAGCATAATCTTTCAGGTGAATTGAATCAGAAGAAACACACAAAAAATTCACAAACAGAAAAATAAATAAAATTAAATCAGACATTGTGAAGCATATTCCTTCTTTGCCTATCAACCATCGTTCAACATGAAAATGCATATATGTATAACAAGTGGAAACGATACATTCAAATCAGACATTGTGAAGCATATTCCTTCTTTGCCTATCAGTTTCACAATCTTGGTGATCAGCTATGCACGATTCAGATTAGCAATGTCCTCCGGCTCATCCATGCTTCTAGGATCGTTGTTTTCTGTGGCCGACTTCAGCGTGGACTCTAAGTCACTCACCTTCTTTGTCAAATTCTCCACGGAACTATGAGCATGACCTAATTCCTCGACTTGCTTCGCAAATGCATGATTTTGCTCGGTCAAGGCTTGGATTTCTTTGTCCTTGTTGTTACAAGATTCGATCCAACCCTCCTGAATCTCGTAACGATCCTTATAGTTTCTGAAATCCTCCTCAATTTTGGTTAACATGGCCTCCAGAGCCTGTTTCTCATCAACAAATCCCTCATCAGGAGATTCGTATTCACATTCCTCATCGCTATTAAATAGCCTTGTGCTCCAGATGTATTTCATTAGTGTCGTTGATGTTGGTCGTGCACCGATCAAATTTGATGTTCCAATTGGAGACAATTCTATTTCAGTCTGGAAACCATCATGATTGTCATTAGCTGAAATAGTGCGACTTGAGTGACTGGTGGCGCTTCCGTGCATGCCATCCATAGATTTGTGCTAAGACAAAACAATGTGTTGAAAAAGACACTGAATTCAAGCAAGCACCATATTGTTATAGCAAAACATAAAGAGTATACTATAGCTAGTTTAAAGGCAAAGATATACTTACATTGTGATAACCCTTATAATTATAATAGGCTTTCTACCATAGCTATACGATATTATACCCCGCAATATAGATGTCAAAGTTCTGCCAAGCATGAATGAGGATCCTACTCCTACAACATTAGAAGATTGAAAGAAAGGATCACTGATCACCAGTGTCAAACCTTGTCTTCGGTGTTTGGCCATCTGCAATAGTGGGTTTGAGATATGAGAGACAAAGTGGCTGTGTGAGATAGATGTATTTGAGGGGTAGAAAAATTTGAGAGTATTGTGGGTGAAATGTTGAGTGAGTGAGAAAGAAGAGAAGTAAGTGTGTTTTTGAGTGAGTGGGAATAGAATTTCTATTATAGCCACTAGGTGGGTGGTATTGGTTTAGAGATTCCAAATCCAAAGGATGAAAATGTACCACTAATAAAACAATTGAATTTAATTAAAAGGAAAAGGCTAACTTATATTCTTTAAAAATGGAATCCACTTTGGGTTGCCCGACAGTGTTGGTGATTCTAATTAATATTTGGGGGAATAGTGATTTTGATACCTGAATGTGTAACTAGTAGTCACAGTAGTTCTTTAATGTATTAAAATTTTAAAATAATCATTTATTGTACACTATATTAGTCAAAATAGACTTTTACGTTAAAATGTCTTGTTAATATTGTCTTATTAGTCCTTCAATATACTTAATTATTGTCATATCAATTTCCATAATTACTTACTTACTGTCATTTCAGTCCCTATATAAAAGAAGTTAATGTCAACATTGAGAGATTATTTTAACATCAAAGACTATTTTGACTAACGAATTGCATAATCAGGGACTATTTTAGAATTTCGATACATTGAGGGATTTTGTGATCATCAAGAAAAATAATACAAGGGAAGGGTGTAGTACCTGAGTAACCAGAGCATACAAAGGAAGGGAAACGTAGCTGCAGATGTATACCATGCCAATCCTTCAAAACATTCATATCAAATTAATTTCATGATTATAGTATAGATTTGAAATGCATATTGCAGCATGCGATTTTATTGAAAAAAGAGAATTTATGATCAAACATACCCTAATGCTATTTTGAATATTGAAGGCTTAATATCAATATTCAAGCAATTTATCCGACCAAATGAATTCTGCAAATTAAGATATCATCAATAATTATTAGCTATTAACCATACTACAAAATAACAATAGCTAAGGTGTAAAGATGGTCCTTTACCCATAGCCATACGCAATAAGCTATTTGAAAAGCACTCTGCAAGATTAAATACTTTCTCCATTGTAGTGTGGTATCTAGAGTTTGGTCAGAAGTAATGTGGTAGCTTCAATTCCATGTTATTACCCCGCCAAATTTTTTCATTCATTTGAGTTGTTGGTCGGGTGCGATGAGATCCAAGAAATTGAAAAGAGGGGCGTGGTTAATTTGGCATTCGGTTATTTGGATCATTTGGAAAGCGAGAAATGCTCGGATTTTTAATAACATTTTGAAGGAGGTTGATGAAATGGTGGAGGAAATAAAGGTGGTTTCATGGAATTGGAGCTTGAATAGGCTTAAAATTCCGGCATGCTTGTTTTACGAATGGTACGGTAATCCGAGGGAGTGCTTGTGTAGGTAGTTTTTTTGCCTATATGGTACTGTTGGTGCGGCAGTGGGCTGCTGGGAGTGCGGTCTGTTTTTGTATTGTCCCCTGTTGTTTGTTTTTTTTGTGTTTTTGAGGGGCGGCTCAGTTTCTGTTTAGGAAGTTGCTTGTTTCTGTTTTGCTGTGACAGGGCGTTTTGTGCTGTTGTCCCTGTGTAGCCTCTATCCGTGCCTTCCCTGCTTGTGAGGGCAATATTTTTACAATATAATGCTGTTAAAAAAAAGTTAGTTACAAATATTAACAACTCCAAAATTGAAAACGCCTCAAAATAATTTGCTCTCATTAATGCAAAGATTGAACTAGGAAATTTTCCCTACTTATTTATCCGCATGTGCATTAGAATATCTTAAACTATGTATCACTAATAAATTATATTGAAAGCATGTCTCGTATTCGACATGTTTTGATGTCCGACATGTGTTGGTGTCGGACACCAACACAACAGTAACACATGTAGTTACATTCAATTATTATATATTTTTAAAACTTATTACGTACGTCAAAATATTAGTGTCAGTTTTGTGTTTTATTTTTAGATGAATTTAAGAAATTGAATACCTCAAAATGGATAAGACAAAGAACTAATCGAGGCTTCCCAAACCAAAAGTATTTA
This sequence comes from Medicago ruthenica, assembly GCA_018208015.1. Taxonomy (NCBI): domain Eukaryota; kingdom Viridiplantae; phylum Streptophyta; class Magnoliopsida; order Fabales; family Fabaceae; genus Medicago; species Medicago ruthenica. The sequence continues at coordinate 21,098,786 of CM031372.1, forward strand.
TCTGAGCCGAGAATGTGTGGATTCCTTGGAATAACTCCATGTCTCTCTCTAATTTCGAGAAACATAATGGATAATATGGCTTCAAGGTTTGTATAAACAGCCAAAATTATCTGCAACCAATTAAGTTATTAATATAGTAATTTCAACCATGGTTATCAAATTGAGATTTAAATTGTGAATCCAAAGCAAGCTTTTTAAAGCCATAAATAGCAAACTTATAAGATAATTTATCATCTACTAATTTCTATGTAACTCAAGAATAAAGCCAAAAATTAAATGATACTCCCTCCGTTCCTTTTTAATTGTCACTTTTGAAGAAATTTTTTGTTCCTTTTTAACTGTCACTTTCAAAGTTCAATGCAACTTTAAATATTGTTTTACCGATATTATCCTTAGTTATTTATTACGGAGAGAGAAATATATGAGATGATATATTAAATGAATAAGGTTATTATAGTAAAAATATAAATTATTGTATCAAAAGTAGTGACATTTATAGTGTGTCTTGGTTTGTGTAAAATGTCAAAATGTGACAATTAAAAAGGAACGGAGGTAGTAAAAAATTGGCTGCATATGGATGAGGTAACATTTCAGATTTCATTTATTAGAGAAAAATAAAGAATGGCATCATATACCTCCTAGCATTGATTAGGGGTAACATTTTCTGCAAAATATATATGCTCATTAAAGAGAAGTCTCCCATGATGGACTTTTTCATCACTCCTTGCATCTCTATATGGGCATGGCAACATTTTGTCTGCCATATATGCCGGAACACATAATTTGACATTGGAGCTTTCCCCAAAATTTAAAAGCAGTGAGATGAAGTCTAGTATCATCAACTCTGCAAAACAAAAAAAAATTAACATCGCATACCATATTTTAGATAATCAAATAATTTATATTAATAGGGAGTACAAGGGTATTCAACCCATTACAAACAGACCAATTTACAAGAATATTAGACACCCCCAATGGCTTCTAAGTATGTGTATAATAAATTCTTCTCAAAATTCTTTAAAAAAAAATCCTCTAAAAAAAGTGTGCATCTAATAAATTATTTTGCTTCAAAAGACACTTATTCCAGTCCGATAATAGTATGATCACAAATGTTTCTAAGTATGTTTTCACAAATGTTTCTGCCGTTTGTTTTCTGCAATTGTAGACTCAAACATAAAAATTAAAAAAGAAAGGAAAAAAAAAAGACAAAGTATTGCACACATACCACATGCAAGCAACATAAAGAAACAATTTTAATTGAAACATATTAAATTTGACAAGAGACAGACACTACAATAGACAATTATTAAAGGATTTATGGAAGGCCTAACAAACAACTCTAGATGAAAGTCAAATATATTTATATCGAGATAAAAATCTAACAAAAATAAGACATTAAAGGAAATATTAGATATGTCACTATTAGCAATTTTATTTTAACTATGTCACATGTCATGTTGTAAGAAACTTTTTGTTGGCATGTGAAATTAAATGTTTTCCTCATGTAAGAAACATACTATTTTAAGCATTCATGTTAAATAATTTGAAGATGGCCCTTTACCCATAGTCATACGCAATAAGCTCTTTGAAAAGCACTCTGCAAGATTAAAGACTATCAGTTGGTTTCAAATATTAACAACTCCAAAATTGACAACGCCTCAAAATAATTTGCTCTCATTAATGCAAAGATTGAACTAGGAAATTTTTCCGACTTATTTATCTGCATGTGCATTAGAATATCTTAAAATAGGTAGCACTAATAAATTATATTGAAAGCATGTCTCGTATTCGACATGTGTTGATGTCCGACATGTGTTGGTGTCGAACACCAACACAACAGTAACACATGTGGTTACATTCAATTATTATATATTTTTTAAACTTATTATTGACGTCAAAATATTAGTGACAGTTTTGTGTTTTATCTTATTTTTAGATGAATTTAAGAAATTGAATACCTCAAACAAGGAAAAATGGATAAGATAAACAACTAGTCGAGGCTTCCTAAACGAAAAGTATTTATCTGAGCCGATAATGTAAGGATTCCTTGGGATAACTCCATGTCTCTCTAATTTCGAGAGACATACTGAATAATTTGGCTTCAAGGTTTGCATTAACAGCCAAAATTATCTGCAACTAATTAAGTTATTGATATAGTAATTTCAATTATGACTATCAAATTGAGATTTAAATTGTGAATCCAAAGCAAGCTTTTTAAAGCCATAAATAGCAAACTTATAAGCTAATTTATCATCTACTAATTTCTATGTAACTCAAGAATAAAGCCATAAATTAAATGATAAAAAATTGGCTGCATATAGATGAGGGTAACATTTCAGATTTCATTTACTAGAGAAAAATAAAGAATGGCATCATATACCTCCTTGCATTGATCAGGGGTAACATTTTCTACAAAATATCTATACTCATTAAAGAGAAGTTTCCCATGATGGACTTTTTCATCACTCCTTGCATCTCTATATGGGCATGGCAACATTTTGTCTGCCATATATGTCGGACACATAATTTGACAATGGAGCTTTCCTCAAAATTTAAAAGCAATGAGATGAACCCTAGTATCATCAACTCTGCAAAACAATAAAAAAAATTAAAATCGCTTACCATATTTTAGATAATCAAATAATTTATTAATTGGGAGTATATGGGTATTCAACCCATTACAAACAGACCAATTTACAAGAATATTAGACACCCCCAATGGCTCCTAAGTATGTGTCTAATAAATTCTTCTCAAAATTCTTAAAAAAAAAATTCCTCTAAAAAAAGTGTGCATCTAATAAATTATTTTGCTTCAAAATACACTTATAGCAATGCGATAATAGTATGATCACAAATGTTTCTGCAGTTTGTTTTCACATTTGGTTATTCCTTATTTGCTAATTTTTGTTAACAAAAAATAATAAAAATAATTTTTGTTTTCGCATTTAGAGTCCGTATTTAAGCAAAACTTTTTAGTTCAACCCAACATAACCTATGCTCGTTCGGGTAAGCCCTAAACGGGTTGGTAACCTGTTTTGGCTGCTCTAGATTGGTTGTTGGTGTAATTAAATAATTAATCTATGTTAAAATAATATAAATATTTAATTTATTAATAAATTTATATTAAAATAAAGTTTTAGTGCTACATTGACTAAGACTTACATGCTTTTACTTTCTGTAGAGCTTCAAGCAAAGTTATTTTCTTTATTTTGTCAAGCCACTAAGAAAATACAAAAGACTCATGAATCATTAAGCCATCAACAAGGATTTTAAAGAACTCAATAGCCAAAACAATCCATCGACTTCAAAAAGTTCTAAGGTTTCACTTATCATGGCGCAATTTCAAAAAAGAGAAAAAATTTCTACAGCAAAGAAAAAAAGGGAAGAAAAAAGACAAATTAATGCACACGAACCACATGCAACAATGCAAACAACATTAATAGACAGTTTTCATTGAAGCAGATTAAATGCAAGCAATGTAAAGAGACATGTTTTGTATTTTTCATCAACTATTAGCCAAAGCAATGTGACTTTTGGACTTTGAATAAGCGTGGTGTGGTTGAGGCGGTAATATATTGATAAAAGTCACATTGCTTTCTTCAGTATTCTCTAGTAATAAACTCCAAAGGAAAGATTAGTTGCATTGCAGCCTCAATCTTACCACACATATTCTTGCAATTGCAATTTTAGACTCAAACATAACAATTAAAAAAGAAAGGAAAAAAAAGACAAAGTATTGCACACATACTTGCAAGCAACATAAAGAGACAATTTTAATTGAAACATATTAAATTTGATAAGAGACAGACACTACAACTGAAAATTGGAGAAAATTGGAGAATGTATCCCAGATGATGAGATAACACTAAGATGAGAATTATTTATAGTGTGAGCACGAGCTAAAATTGTATCTAACTTCTAAAACAACATACATGAGAATTATAAATTTGCAGTGTGATGTTTCATTTCATTGCAATACTCTTTCAATGCATAGAACATCTATTCATATTGATACACGAAAAATACTACTACTTTCGTCCTTAATTATAAGACCTCTTTGATAATTTTTTGTCCCTTTTATATGACCCTTTTGCTATTTCCAGTTACATTAATTATTTTTTTACTTACATACCCCTATTTATTATACATCTTTTTTTTTTTTTCAATTAACAATAAATAGCATGTTGAAAACATAAATTAATTATCTCTCTTAAAGGATAAAATTGTAAAAACAATAGAAATTACAAACAAATTTAATACAAATAACAACTTTCTTAATTCCTGTGATTTTGTCAAAAGGACCTTATATTTAGGGACGGAGGTAGTAGTAAACATATTCACATAATTCTCTTAACATGCGATGAACCGCAAATTAGCATGTGCATACTAATTTGCAGCACTTTTACGAATTGAGAGAAGTGGATGAAGATCAAAGAAAGAGGAAGATGAGCTTGAGTATGAGATAAAAGAGAAAGAAAAACCTTTGGTGGAACAAATAATTTTTACAAGAAAACATCTTTCAAGATTACAGAAAAAGAACGTCTTTTACAAAATAATATTGATAAAAAAGAAAAAACGTGAAAGAAAATTGAATATAAAAAAAAAGTTTTGATAAGTTGACACTAGTTTATTGGAGTTGGTTACTATAATTCTTCTAATTTTTTGCACTATGGTTTTGAATACGAAGCGGAGATAGTGTTGAGCAATTTGAAAAAATCACATTGAAATAAAATATTAATACTAGTTAATAAATTTTAAGTTTTGTTTAATAAATTTCAAATAAAAAAAGTTTTGTTTAATAATAATCCTAGTAAAAAACATACTTTTCTTAAAAAATGATTAATAGTTTAATATACTTAATTAAGTAATACTAATATTACGAATCGACGAATACCAAAGCTTCATACCACCATACATATCAAATTTTTCTCGTGTCGTATACCACGTACCAACCCGAATTACGAATTATGAGACTATATCCTAATAAATAAGTGGATGGATCTAGGAATATTCTAGAACTTGTAGATACATGAATGGACTTCAAGAAACATTAAGCGGATGTTTTTTTGAGAATTTTTTTTTCTTTTTTTCTTTAAAAATGAATATGAGAAATTGCAAATGATCATTTAACAATATAGGGCATTTGTTTAGAAATCCAAAAAAGAAATTTTTTCTTGAAAATTGTGTATTCAACACATTGAAAGTTCAAAAAGAAATTTTTTCTATATGAAATTTATAAATTATTTTATCTTTTGAATCCTTAACCAGTGCCCTTATAAGTTTTAAGTTTTAAGTACCCTTATAAGGGCACTTGTTAACATAACCTTAACAATGTTAGTGTTCTTTTGAGATGTGATTTGCTAAAGTCAAATTGGGTATTACGAAGGCTTTTTAGCTTCCTGTCTGTTGTCATGGGAATTGTTTTCTAAAATTAGTGCCACCATTATAAGTTTTAAGTTTTGTTAAAAATTCTAAGTAAAAAATAATGTTTTTTAAAAAAATTATTGATAGCTTACTATATTTAAGCAGTACTAATATTACGAACTGACGCATATCGAAGTTCTATACCACAATACATATCAAATTTTTCTCATGTTGTGTACGTACCACGAATCCGTATTCGTGCTGCATACCAACGCAAATTATGAATTATATGGTTATTTTTGCCCACCCCTATTTATATGCTAGTAAATAAGTTGATGTATCTAGGAATATTCTAGAACTTTTAGGTACGTACGTGAATGGACTTCTAGATACATCAAGTGAATGTTTTTTTGAGAAATTCTTTTTAAAAAAATGAATATGAGAAAGTGCAAATTATCATTTAACAATATTGGTGTTGTTTTGAGATGTGATTTGCTAAAGTCAAATTGGGATATTACTCTATCTTTTTTCAATTTTTTAATATATATTTTTCATACAATAAATAAAGGATAATTTTGTAAATTACCTTATAATTTTTCTTCTCATACACAAATTATTAATTACATTTTTTTGGTAAAAAAAAAGGCATAACCCAATTTAATTAATATTTTAACCTATGTAAAATAAACATAATGATTTATAATTGAGATGGAAGAAAGGCCCACTTTGGTTGGTCTAGAGATGTTAGCTTGAGACTTTAGTGTGTGCTCCTCTCAACATCTTAAGTTTGATTCTCTCTGATACCAATTTAGATGAGCTATTTTGGCTAGTTAAAAAAATATTGAGATAGAAGAAGTTTATTTCTAGTGTTTTCGTAGCACTACTTCTTAACATTCTACTAAAATAAATTTTCTAGCTTTCTAGTGTTTCTCCCTAGCACTACATGTGTTTCTTTCTAGATTTTATAATAAATTTTGCGATGTAGGAACAAAAAAGACAAAGCCAATTTGGTAGACCTAATAGACAGTTATTAAAGGTTTACTATAAAAAAATATTTATGGAAAATCTAATAGACAATTATTAAAGGATTACTATAAAAAAAATATTTATGGAAGGCCTAACAGACAACTCTAGATGAAAGTCAAATATATTTATATCGAGATAAAAATCTAACACTAATAAGACATTAAAGGAAATATTAGATATGTCACTATATTAGCAATTTTATTTTAACTATGTCACATATCATGTTGTAAGAAACTTATGGTTGGCATGTGAAATTAAATGTTTTCCTCATGTAAGAAACATACTATTTTAAGCATTCATGTTAAATAATTTGAAGACCTTCTATCAAAAAAATTATTAAAGGATTTCTATAAAAAAATATTTATCAAAGACCTGAGTAGACAACTATAGATGAAAGCCAAATATATTTATATCTAGATAAAAATCTAACGCTAATAAGACAATATACGGGAATCCATAAAAAAAAATACTATATTGGTGAAAAGATATTAATATCTCTATGGAAATGTATCCTCAAACAAAAAAATCTTTATGAAAATTTATTATTGTTTAAATTTCAATCATACATTGTCTTTTTCAGGGGAAACATACATTGTTTTTGTTAGATCAAACCTATATTGATCATTCATTATTTTTGTATTTTTCCAAACAAATAAATACTTTTATTTTTTCAATAGAATATAATCATTATTAAAACTATAGCGTTGTCCACTATTTTTTATTGTGCTAACGTGTGTAAACTACAAACAATTTATTTTTTATGAAATTTAGATTTTGATTAAAATTATATGTATAGATGTTTGTGACTTAAAATTGTAACATCATACTTATATTTTTTTCAATTACACTAACTATATAACAAATATAATATAAACTTTTATCCTTTTCAATGACATCAACAATATAACATTATTATAAGAAAATTTGATTATGAGTATAATTGGAATAATGAAAATATATCCCACTTATTCCTTTTATATATTGTTATAGATGATATTGTTCCTATTGTAGTGAGGTGGTGCCTATTTTAATGGGATTTTACTATTTTTTAATTAATAATTTAAACAATATTATAAAAAGAATAAAATAGTAAATAAAATATTTTAAGTAAAAGGGTAAAATTGGAAAGGAAAAAAGAAATCCCAGACTCATGTATTTTCTTTGGTTAAAAAAAAGGCATAGCCCAATTTAATTACATATTTTAATCTATGTAAAATAAACAAACGATTTATAATTGAGTTAGAAGAAAGACCCACTTGGGTTGGTCTGGAGGTGTTAGCTTGTGACTTTGGAGTATGCTCCTCTCAATGTTTAAGTTTGATTCTCCCTGATACAAATTTTGGTGAGCTATTTTGGCTTATTTAAAAAAATATTGAGATAGAAGAAGTTCATTTCTAGTGTTTCTCCATAGCACTACTTGTGTGTGGTCTTCTTTACATTCTACTATAATATTTTTTCTAGCTTTCGAATGTTTATCTGTAGCACTACTTGTGTTTCTTTCTAACTTTTATACTAAATTTTGCCTGATTAAGGGAAAAAAAGCCAAAGCTAGCGATTGGGTAGACCTAATAGACAAGTATTAAAAAGTTTCCGTGAGCTTAGCTCAATTGGTATAGGGACATTGCATAATATATGCAGGAGTCGAGGTTCGAACTCCGGACGCTCTACTTCTTTCATATTTAAAATGTGTAAGCTCCAACCACTAAACTATAAGACAAAAAAAAGTATTACTATAAAAAAATATTTATGGAAGACCTAATAGACATCTCTAGATTTTTTTGAAGGAATAGACAATTTAGATGAAAGTCAAATATTTTTATATCTAGATTAAAATCTAGCATTAATAAGACATTAAAGGAAATATTAGCATATGTCACTATTAGCAATTTTATTTTAACTATGTCACATGTCATTTTGCAAGAAACTTATGATTGGCATGTGAAATTAAATGTTTTCCTCATATATATATATATAAGAAACATACTACTTTAAGTATTCATGTTAAATAATTTGAAGACCTTCTATCAAAAAAATGATTAAAGGATTTCTATATAATTTTTTTTTATGAAAGACCTGAATAAACAACTCTAGATGAAAGCCAAATATATTTATATCTAGATAAAAATCTAAGACTAATAAGACAATACACGGGAATGACTTTTTTACATGAAAAAATATTAATATCCATATGAAAATGTATTACTTCCCCTGTCTTTTTAAGTGTCGTACTACGAATTTAGCGTTCTTATTTAACTGTCGTTTTGATATTTTAAGGGTACAATTGGTCACTTATACCCTTTCTCAATTGCTCTTATCTTTTCAATAAAACTAATTAATACTATCTTTTTGGCAAACTAAAGTTTGTTATTTTTAAACAATTTTTTTTTTCAAACTTTTTTTTTTATAAAACAAAGTTTGTTTTTTGAAGCCTTAACTTTGATTAAAGAAGTTGGAATAATTTTTTATTTTTTGCTTTACAATTATTAAAAAATATGTGTACAATATTTAGATTATTGATAATCGTTTGCTATGGGAGAGAGATAAAGTGTGTTAAAAAAATAAGTATTTGTTGAAGAAAAAGAAAGTAACTACCAATTGTTTGTTATAAGAGAAAGATAACACATCAAATTTATTGGAAAGAGAAAGTGTGTGCAAAAAAATAGGAATTTATTGGTGGATTAAAATGGGGGTATAATAGGAAAGAAAGATGCAAAAATACACTTCCTTAATTTGTTGTTACTATTCCAAAACGACACTTAAAAAGAAACTGAGAGAATATTGTTTAAATTTCAATCATACCTTGTTTTTGTTAGATCAAACCTATATTGAATTATTCATTATTTTTGTATTTTTACAAACAAATACTCTCTCCGTTCTTTTTTAAGTGTCGTTTTAGAATATTAATACCAAATTAGCAAAGTGTATTTTTGCACATTTTCTTACTATTATACCCTCATTTTAATCCAACAATAAATTCCTATTTTTTTTGCACACACTTTCTCTTTTCAATAAATTTAGTATGTTATCTTTCTCTCGTAACAAACAATTGTCATTTTTAACAATTACTTCTCATCTTATTTATAAAATGTTAACTCTTCATGGAACCATTATTATAGCTAAAAAAAATTTGTTTAAATTTGAAGATAACAAGAAACGAACTTTGTTTTTAAAAAAACAAACTTTAGTTTTCTAAATATATAATATTAATTAGTTTTATTGAAAAAGATAAGAGTAATTGACACAGGGTATAATTGACAAATTGTTACCTTAAAATACCAAAACGACAGTTAAATATAAACGCTAAATCAGTAGTCAAACAACACTTAAAAAAGAACGGAGGAAGTAAATAGTTTTATTTTTGCAATAGAATATAATCATTATTAAAATAATAATGATAGAAATAGAATTTCATATCGTAGTATAAAGTAATTTGCATCTCTATGATGAAAATTAACATGTGCTTGGAATGGGTCACCTATGCTAGTCTATACCATTCACAATCAATAGAATGTCTTTTCTACCAAAAAAAAAATCTAAGTATACATGACATGTCTCTTTAACCTTTTAAAGAATAACTTTACATATGGTAGTCATTGACAATTATTTAATCACGTGCAATACTTTAATAAAACTGTTTTAATTCATTGACAGTTGTTACATTAACTCATTCATTTGTTTTAATTCATTCATTTAAAATGTTCATAAACGGTTGTTGTGCGGCTGTGAGGCATGCTCTTCACAGTTGCTGTGAAGCCATAGTATATGCAATCCTATAATAGGGTTGGGAGAAAAATAAAATAGGGTTGGGTGTTGATCACACTAACCAACAAGGTTCATGGCTAGAAGTAATTTTATTATCATTTATTACTTTTGACTATATTTGTTCTTTGTGATTGTGAATTTGTGAAGACAAGAAAGGAATTTTTGCTTGAAATCCATGCAAATTTATCTTTACTTCTGATAAACTATCCATGAACGTTGTTGTTGACATGTTGTGCGGTTGTGACGCATGCTCTTCGCAGTGGTAGTGAAGCCAAAGTACATACAATCCAAAGTTGGGTTTTTTATTTTATTTTATAAAGATGATGAAGGATGAATGAAGATGAAGATGGGAAGAACATGAAGAAAGTAAAAAATCTCGTGTTGGTGATACACTATAAGATACCTCCCTTATCCAACGATCTCTTTTTTGAGGGAACCATGTTGATTAACGGCAGATGAGTTGAGGGACCAATTTGTAAAAATTAAGAGTTATGAGACCAAATCGAAACAAATAAATAAGTTAAGATACCAGTGGTTCAATAATATATCCCAAACCAAAAGTGTTTAATGGAAACTAAAAACATGACATCTAGAAAAACTCCAAAACAAATATACAAAACTGCATCAAAACTAATACATTTGAATGAGACAAAAACCAATAAAATCCCACAAATTGAGAATCCACAAAATACTCTCCTACTTCATATATATATATATATATATATATATATATATATATATATATATATATATATTGAGGAATATATATATGCCTCTTTAATTTGAACTATGTTCGAGTTATCTCGATTCATTGTTAGCCTTATTGTGTACACAAATTTGTCACAAAAGTGAACTAAGAAAAAAAAATTATAAGCTGAATCAACAATTGTAAATATTTTTATAGATAAATAACTAATTTGTTATTTTAGTGAAAAATAACTAATTTGATAAAAAAACAAATAACATAAATATATATTTTTTTGTAATGTCAAATATATAATTTTTTTACCACCAAAGAAAATTTTATTAATAAGATGGAAATAAGCACATGAGGTATTAACCCACAAAATATGGTGAAGTACAAATAGTACCTATCTTTTCCAAGGAATGATGAACCATTACGAAAATAACAACCAAGCCGATCAAAGTATACATTTTAGTGATAATGTAAACCATTCACAAAAAAAGGCAAGGACCCAACTTTTTACAACAAAAACACCTCAAAAATAGACTTTTAATTGCATTAATTAATATCTTATCCCACCAAAGTCATTTTTGAGTTATAGATTAGTGTTAACTAGTTATATAACCCGTGCGTTGCACGGGCCGGTTTGATTATAATGTTTTTTTTGAATGTATTGGAAATAAAAAATTTGGTATATCGCACATTATCGCCTATTAGACAAATTTTTATTTAAAAAATGACTATTAAAATACTTTTTTTGAAGAACTATTAAAATACTTTTAAACCTTTTCCTTTGTGAAGTGAATATAGAATAAAGAGTATATAAAAATTACTTTAACATAGATGATGTGTAATTCACCTTTATTAGCAAAAAATAATAAAAATGCAGTTGAACGGTAAATTATAACAAAAATTCTTTTTTATTAAAAAAAACAAAAAACATTCTTCTTATTTTTTTGGAGTTTGGTTTTTAGATACTTATAATTTTTCATTTTCCCTTTCTTTTAATATATTTTTAGATTTTTAAAAGAAAAAAATATGAATTATAATTAGATATTATCAAATTTCATCCTAACTTGAGTCAATGATATTATTTTATATAAAAAAAGGAAATAACTTAATTTTAACAAAATCAAATGACTTCTTTTTGATAAGTATCACTCAAACACTTTATGACATCATGATTCTTAATAAAAAAATTAATAACTATTCATGTTAATCCTTTCTGACATAAATAATTTGTATTAAAATTTAATTTGATTATATGTAGTACCACTATTTAATCTTCAACATATACAAATAATGTATATTATTTTTAGCAAGTTTAGTGATAAGTATAAAATAACTTTCTTATTATAATAAAGTTGTTGTATTTACGAAGCATATAAAATATGTTTTGACCACAAATAAAACTTTCTTATGAACATGGTGTGCTACCGATAAAAGGACAATACTCTTACATACCCTCCCCAGTTGACTCCAGAGAAGAAGAAAAAAGACACAATGAGATCACATAAGTTTTAAAAATTATTCTTCTTCTACAATATTCTTACATACCCTCTCAAATTGAAATTTCGTACACTCATTTCTGCTAAGGAGTTGTTCATAAGGCATATTTATAATCAATTCATGCCGTCATTATTAGTTAGTATGAAATTGAAACGCTAAGAAGAAATTTAAAAGGCTGAACTCAAAGTAAATTCACAATAAAATATTAAAAATGGTGCATCCTTTCACCTTTCCTTACATTAAAAGTTGGCCACATTCAAGCCTAGAAGTAGTTATTTCGTAACTGTCTTGTGAGTCTTCAAATGCACATCTAATATTTAACTTATAATAATTAAGTATTATGAAGCAATTTAAAATAAATTATACTAACATATTAAAGAAAATTTTACTTATATTGTAGACAATGGTTTCAATTTATTTTGTTTGAATCCTTTTTCTTAATGAATTGTCTTAACCTTTATTTGCAATAAATTTAAATTTAAATTTTATTTTATAAATTTAGTTAGTGTTTTTCCTAATCAAGCAAACTAATGTGTAACTTGAATCATATCTTTCACCCTTATCTATATATATTTTTAGAGGCACTATTCTATCTCTCTCAAATCTCTCTATATTTCAATTTTTTGTAATAATAAATTTGAATTAAAGTGTTTTTTTTAATGATAACGTAACTTTTCAAATTTTCTTAGGAACTTTTCATAAATGTTTATGTAATATGTTTGAGTCAGAAATAATATATATTATGGAAGAAATAAATGTATGACTTGAAAAAAAATGAATGAGTGAGAAAAAGGAGTGAGGAACGAATAAGCATGACAAAATTTTCTAAGAAAGAGTGAAAGAAGTTTTTTAGACAGGACTCACAAACAATATTAAAACTTAGACTACTCAATACATACATAGATATAGATATTGATAGAAACTCTTCCACATTCAACCTTAACTCATATTAATGCAATATATAAAATCAATATAAATTTTGTTAAATCAAATCTCAAAATATTTCTTATGAAATCTACACCTTAATTAAAAGAAAACAACTAATTGACAAATAAGTTTTACAATTATTCCTTAATAAAGTAATAATGAAATTTCTCTAAAGAAATGTGAGTAGGCAAACAATTTCATGAGCTGCATCCAAATTTACCATGTTGTTGCTTTCAAATTATCAAAACGTGATTTTGCCACTCCAATTCCAAGAAGATCAAGAGCATTTCATTAGAATTTCGAGTAGATGTGTGCAACTCTTCTACATTCCACCTTAACCACATATTTATGAAATATATAAAATCAATATAACTTTTATTAAATCAAATCTCAAAATATTCCTAATGAAATTTACACTTTAATTAAAAGAAAACAACTAAATGACAAATAAGTCTTACATTTATTCCTTAAAATAAGATAATAATGAAATTTGTCTAAAGGAGTGTGAGTAGGCAAACAATTCCATGAACTGCACCCAAATTTAGCATGTTGTTGAGTTCAAATTATCAAAACGTGATTTTGCCACTCCAATTTCAAGAAAATCAAGAGCATTTCATTAAATTTTGAAGTAGATGTGTGATTTTACCATTAGTTACTCGGGTCTCGTTGTTAATAACTCGTAGAAGAAATTGTTTAATTAAAACCATAACATGCTCGTTTGGAATTAGAATGAATAAAAAAATATTCATTTCATGTTTAGTAAACTCTTGATCTGATCACAATGTTAAATTAAAAAATAATAATGAAAAAACTTCAATTTCAATGAATAATTCAACAAAACCCTCCCTTTTCAAATCCTGCATATGTGAATTCAAACAAAGGATATCCATTATAGAATACAAAATATTAGTAGAAGGAAATATACACGATGATTGAAGAAAAAAATGAAAACAATCAAAACTAAAATGGAAAAGATAACATAAGAAACAAATATATATATATATATATATATATATATATATATATATATAAGCTAATAAAACAAAATGAGGAGCTTTGTAGTAAACTTGTGTGAACACTCTAAGATTTAGTATAATTGTCAAAATGAGTAGAAAATGAATGTGAGGTAAGTGGTTGTTATAAAGGGTGTGAGTGAATGTGAAAAATTATGCACTAAATTTTTCAATTTGTAGGTTATAAATAAAAAACAATGAGTATTGTAAGGAGTTATAAAAATTAATTGGAAGTTACATGATAAAGAAGTCAATAAATATATATATCATAGTATGTAGTATGTATATGAAAAAAAAGAGACACGGGCAGTTGAAGAAAATAGAAGAAGATAGACAATGGAACAATTGACCGTTACATAATAATGAACTATGTGAATAGGTATCAATATCAATATTATATACAAATAAATGCGTAGTAAATAGATGAATGATTCTACCAAAAAATAACAATAATGAAAGAAAAAGGAAAAAAAATGAAAAAGATAGCCACATGGCATAAACATGAGAGATTAGCTAAAAAATAGGGGCTTTGGTGAAGTGACACATCATCAAATTGCACCTTAGAATACATGTATATAGAGATAGAGATAGTATGTGTGTTTCAACTTGGTGTCTTCTATGCGCAACTGTATAAATTAATTTTTCGAGCAGAGTAGAATTATAGTAGATGACAAAACTCTCCTGATAAATTTGGAATCTTCACAAATTCACAAGAACAACAACAAATATAATCAAAAGTCAAAAATGATAATAAAATTACTTCGTTACCACCGCCTGTAACACCCATACTAACTTTAACTAGTATATTAGCATGCGCGTTAAACTGATACTGGATACATTTAAAAATTTCAATAATAATAATAATCATACAACACAAATGAATGAATACATGTTTACTCGTCGTACAAATAATCCAATACTATTACAATACTTATACAATATCCATTACGCTCCTGAGCCGGTGCACAACGAGCAACTGCACTCCATCCAGTATCTCTATGAAGATCTTCATCACGAACCTCTGACTTACCTATAAACCTGCACCAGAAGGAAAGGGATGAGACATAATGTCTCAGTGAGCTCCAGCCCAACCAACTGTTGGCAACCACAGGGAACCTAGGGTTGCCATGCCTACCTTGGCAATCTTGGGGATTTCCTATGATCGCCAAGTGTAACATCCCGCTTTTAAGTATCAATTATCAGTATTAGACGTGATTAAGAACATGACAATTTGTTAGAATGAGGAAATGGCAATTTTGTAAATTGAGCAAAGGGGGGGAATAATTTGAAAATGAGCAAGATATTTATTCCTCTTCATAACCATTCCTTCCCATTCATTCCAAATTCAGATTTTCTTCCCTTCTCATCTCTTCTCTCACGCCCCCATCTCACTCACCATCATCCATCCAAACTTCAATCAAACCCTAGTGAGAAAACTTGCAAAGAAAGCTTGTGTTGGAAAGCTAGATCAAGAGGAAGAATCAAGAGAAGAGGTAGTTTGAAGCTAGGGTTTGGATTTCAGTTGTAGCAAGCACCAATCAAGGCAAAGGTGAGCTCCCTAGGGTTTTATAACCCCTTTTGAGAGTTGTTTATGCTTAGAGCATTTTTTTATAAAAGCCCTAATTTATGTTAATTGTTAATTCATTGTTCCAACCATGTTTAGATGATTTATAAGCTTAAGAAAATCCTTTTTATGCCATTTGGGAAGCTTGGGTGTGTTAGGATGGCTTGGAATGATGAAAAATACAATTTTTGAGATTTCTGGACCTGTCATGGTCGCTACAGCGAGCTGGAGCTCGCTACAGCGACCAGGAAGAATTTTATTCTGCCTACTGTCGCTACAAGCGCAGGCTTGTCGCTTCAAGCGCAGGCTTGTCGCTACAAGCGCGGAGGCCCAGACAGCACTTGACAGCTTTGCTGTTTTGGGTGTTCTGGGACGCGTAGGCATGGTTTTTCGCATCCGTTTTCTCCGTAAACATTTTAGAAACATTTACCATCATTCTAACACATTCAAGAGGCTCCCAAAAGGATGAATATGTATGGAACAAGGATTGAACATTGATTTAGAATAGTTCAGAATTAAGAGGGCAAAGCCTAGATGAATATGCAAATGTTCTAGCAACTAAGTAGTGGCTTATGATAACGATAAGCCTATGATCCTATACATATAGGTTATGATTTGGAAGATTAGTTCCCTCAAGAAATGCATTAAGTATGCAAAAGCTTATAGCAATTATTAGACGTACTTTTAAGTACGAAACTTAAGAATTAATGAGAATAAGAATGATCCAATGATCAAGTTAAGAGCCTATTTATAGGTTAAGCTTTTAAGAATGATTACTTAAGAATGCATTAGATATGCACCAGAATATGAACGAATAAGATATGTATATGAACTATAAGTCAAGAATTATATGTTAAAGATTAAACGTGTCCATCAGGCTCCGGATTATGCCGGATGGGATTTCTCCGAAAGGGCTATCCACACGTAAGTTATAAGATTATGTTGAACGTGTCCAGCAGGCTCCGGGATTCGCCGGATGGGACTTCTCCGAGAGGATTGTCCACACGTATGTTAAAAGATTAAGCATGTCCAGCAGGCTCCGGGATACGCCGGATGGGACTTCTCCGAGAGGGTTGTCTACATGCAAAGTTAAGTTGTGTTCAGCAGACTCCGGGATTCGCCGGATGGGACTTCATCGAGAGAGTTGTCCACACAACGATAAGAGGAGTCCGGTGTTAGCCTGATATGATAGTAATTTTCACCGGTATGATGGGAGATGTACTTCGGGGTTACTCCACCCGGATGCACTCCGTAAAATGAACCAAGATAATATTGTTTGTTCAACGCTGACTTACTAACTTAATGATTGAAGATGATATGAATATGTATATATATATTGATGATTATGAATTATGATGAGAATACGACAAGTAGTCAGCAGAGAAAGAAAGTGATCATAGGATGTCCCCAGATCACTAAGTATAAGTTAAAGTTTAAAGTTAGTATATGATAAGACATGATAAAGACAAGTAGCGATCCTAAGTTTTCCCCTTGATCGCGAAATATGTAGAGAAAGACTTGGCGATCATAGGTATCCCCAAGATTGCCGAGAGTAGGCACGGCGACCCTAGGTTTCCCCCGTGGTTGCCAACAATAGGTTGGGCTGGAGCTCACTGAGACATTATGTCTCATCCCTATCCTTCTGGTGTAGGTTTTCAGGTAGCCAAGTGGCTTTCAGATGAAGATCTTCATGAAGATGCTGGATGGAGTGCAGTTGCTCGTCAAGGTCACGCTCAGGAGGCTGACAGATTGTATATGTATATAGAGGTGTATGTTATGATTTTTGGATATTTGTATAACGAGCAAATTTGTACTCATTCAGTTGTATGTATTATTGTATTTATTATTGAAAATTTTAATGTACCCAGTATCAGATTAATACACATACTAAATATTCTAGATAATTTAGTGTGGGTGTTACAATTGGTATCAGAGCAGGTCGATTCAGACCGTGCCTTGGGTCATTAAAGTTTCAATAAAAGTAGCGGGACCATTGGGTTCCGGATATTGTTCTAAAGGTCACATCTAGTTGAGCCTGATCAACTCAGTCTAGTATATGACAGTTAGGATAAATATCCGAGAGCTGAATGTGACCAAGGAGGAATGAAGTGTATGAAGGGCGAAGATTAAGGTGATAGAATTTTAAGACGGAGTTGGCGAAGAAGTATTCAACGCCAAATGGTGGCCATCAAATCGTAAAGTGACTAAGCCTATTTATGGCAGAGTTTAGGAATGTCAGAAATATTTAAGGATAAGGTGAAGCACCTCAACCCGGTTGGACTCGACGTTGGACGATACCTCATCTGCGGAAGACATACGAAGTAAGGAATTATGGAAAACTCTAAGGAATGACGTGGAACTTTAACGGGAACCGCAGTTCGAGAAGTTAAAGTGAAGTGTGGACTATGTAGCAATTCTGTGTACAAAGTTAAGGAATTGCGGTACCAAACCTAGAGACTCAAAATGAGGAATTATCGGTCAGTTTTGAAACCTCTAGACTCCCAGCAAAGATAGAGTGCTGAGAATCAAACTCCAATTGGATGAGATTTTAATGTCCAGATAGTTAAGGGAATTAATTATGGATTAAGTGAAGTACTTGGGCAGACTAAGTTTACCCCTCAAAAGTGGTCATCGAGCGTGAAGCGCAAGTAAGTTTAACCCCATCAGATCAGCCGCACCTCCCGAACCATAAATGCTGGATTTGGCAATTAAGAAAAGAAGTTGGTATGCAACCTAAGAACTAAGATGGATGAATAAGTGTTGATAAAAAGACCCGTTGCATATCGAGGCGTGAATCAGATATTCATATGTGTTCTATTAGTAAGAAGAGTGGAAATAAGCTAAGCTTAACTGAAATTTTATTCAACGAAAGGTGTATATTAAATGGTCAGCCATTAGGATTTAGTGAACTGATGGACGAATAAAGTTGAATTTCCTTGATTGTATGAAGAAGGCAAGTTCAAGATGACACAAGATTATAGTAGACCAGTTTTGAAGGATAATCGGAAATTTTAGCTGAGAAATTATATGGAGACTGTATTATACGAAAGGTTAAGATTGTGGGTTAATTCTAGTGAGTTTTAAGTTTTCAACTGATGAGTTTTCTTCCACAGTTATTCTAGAAGCTTAAAGAGGTCACCTCGTGTTGATAAGTTCCGAGGGCGGTAATAAGGTATAGATTTCGGATTGTTCAACTATATGCAGAATTACTCAGATGTTAAGATCAAGATCTGAAATGAGAATGCCGTAACGAGTTGTTGAATGAAACAAAAGATAATGATGAAGTATCGAAGTTCAAGATCAATTAACTGGAGGGATTCGAAGGTAACCTACGAGATATGGTAAGACCATAGAAACCGAAGTTGTCTCGAGAGAGAGTATAAGTATGAAATCCTTACGGATAAAGATAGAACGATTAGTACTGGGACTCAAACCCTCAGTAGATTCAGTATATGTAAAAGATGTGAACCTCTAGAAGCCATAAGTCGTTTTAGAAGTTGACACAAGTGTTTGTGTGTATGAATTTAAGTTGTCTCAAGCAAGCTTTCAGTCGGGTTGCGCAATGTTTTAGTGATTATACATAAGGAACTGGCCAAGAGATGGTTACGGAATTCAGGATATGGAAAGTAAAGTTAGAACCAGAGTATAAACTGTTTGACAGGAACATTGTTGAACTCTTGACAGTTGTTGGAAACCGTTTACAGGTTTTGGCGTTTTATCGTGAAAATAAGTGAGTATATGGTTTATGTCCGAAAGGAAGTACAGTGACAGATGATGATCAATCAGTAAGTCAGACAGGTGGTGGAAGCCACAAGAGAATCAACGAACGTAAGATGAATCTGCTGTGATAGCTACAAGTCATTAAGGAACAAGTCCGCCAAAGAATTTGATAATGGTGTATTATTCCTACTCCAAAGTGTTTTGTTAGATCAGAGTTGCGCAGCGGAAAAAGTAATTCCAGGATGGGTTAACAAACAATTCTAAACTGAAGCTTAGAGAACAAGGATGCTTGTGTAGTCCTTGTTAGGTGAACCACAGAATATCAGTAAGCAGCGACGACCCAAACTTGTTATAAGTACTAGCAGAAAATTTTAAAAGTAAAGCCGAGGGATATTTCAAACCTCGAGACTCGAGAGAAATGGAAATTGAAGCAGTTTAAGATTCTGTGATGAGAATGATATGTTTCTAGCACAATAAGTCTAGAGCAAGGAAAGTCACCACTAATGCGGTACTTGAAGGGTAAGTTTAGTCAAAAAGGGTTAAGTATAAGGCAACGTCAGAAAAAGTTGCACTTGCAAGACGGTAAATTTTGAATTGAAGCATTGATCAGAAACAACGATGCAGTGACATATGAGTTTAATCCACGTTGTACCTACAATTTGTCAACATGTCACATGTATCAGGTTATGTTTAGTATTGTATATATTTATCAGGCAGTGCTCAAACTACTCAGATAGTAGTGTGGCAGTTTTCAGTGTTGTGACATGTTTTGGCAATAGTGGTACGTAGATAGGAATGTTAAGTAGCAAGGATTTGACCAGAACAGATTTATTGATATCAAACATATCTTAGCCGAAGTGTTCAGAAATGAGAAATGAGTTCACTATATCGATAAGTGTAATCACGATCTATGTTATGTGATAATGTATGTTGAAGAAATAAACAGGAGTAGCATTGGCGGGGCAAACCTGGCAAGCCAGTCGAAAGGAAAATCCCGAATGTTACAAATGAGTTAAGAGTAAGAAAGATTCCCAATTGATGTAGTAGTGTCTCAAATATGATAAGATCAAGAATGATGTCCCGTCAGTCGGACAAGGATGAGATGATGTATTGTGTACCCATCAGTAGTGTACACGTTCTCGCTTATGTATGTAAATTATATGCTATGAAATGTACTAGGTGGTGTTATGTGAGATGATTACTACTCACCACTCGGGCTAAACTTCTATGAGTTTGGATTTACTAATATAGAAAATATTTATGCTACGACCAGAATTTGAGAATAGTAGTGACAAGAAAGATAGGAGATTAGTAAACTCCAAGTAATGAAGAATGATTTCTAAGTTATTAAGATAAGTGATGTCGTCGTATGAGACGAAAGATAAAAATAATAATTCATGGGAAATAAATGCAGTGCATTGAACCCCTTGAAGAGTGGGAATATTTGAGAAAGATGAGGATAACCAGTAAAAGTATCTAAGGTTTAATAACCATAAGATGGATTCGCATCAAGTGTGTGAACAAGAGGTGTAGTTAGTGGGTCGGGTAGATTGGTTCTGATAACCACATCCCACTATGTAAGGATTATGTAACGCAAACCAAGCCTATCAGTTAAGGAAAAGAATGTTGAGTATTTTCGACCTACGGAGTTGGAAAACCATGGGATTCCGATAAGCAAGTTGAGTAGAGAATTGACTAATAGGAAAAGAAGTATTAAGGATCTTTTAAAATGTGATTTCAAGGGAATTCTAAATTTCGAGGACGAAATTTCTTTAAGGGGGGTAGATTGTAACATCCCGCTTTTAAGTATCAATTATCAGTATTAGACGTGATTAAGAACATGACAATTTGTTAGAATGAGGCAATGGCAATTTTGTAAATTGAGCAAAGGGGGGGAATAATTTGAAAATGAGCAAGATATTTATTCCTCTTCATAACCATTCCTTCCCATTCATTCCAAATTCAGATTTTCTTCCCTTCTCATCTCTTCTCTCACGCCCCCATCTCACTCACCATCATCCATCCAAACTTCAATCAAACCCTAGTGAGAAAACTTGCAAAGAAAGCTTGTGTTGGAAAGCTAGATCAAGAGGAAGAATCAAGAGAAGAGGTAGTTTGAAGCTAGGGTTTGGATTTCAGTTGTAGCAAGCACCAATCAAGGCAAAGGTGAGCTCCCTAGGGTTTTATAACCCCTTTTGAGAGTTGTTTATGCTTAGAGCATTTTTTTTATAAAAGCCCTAATTTATGTTAATTGTTAATTCATTGTTCCAACCATGTTTAGATGATTTATAAGCTTAAGAAAATCCTTTTTATGCCATTTGGGAAGCTTGGGTGTGTTAGGATGGCTTGGAATGATGAAAAATACCATTTTTGAGATTTCTGGACCTGTCATGGTCGCTACAGCGAGCTGGAGCTCGCTACAGCGACCAGGCAGAATTTTATTCTGCCTACTGTCGCTACAAGCGCAGGCTTGTCGCTTCAAGCGCAGGCTTGTCGCTACAAGCGCGGAGGCCCAGACAGCACTTGACAGCTTTGCTGTTTTGGGTGTTCTGGGACGCGTAGGCATGGTTTTTCGCATCCGTTTTCTCCGTAAACATTTTAGAAACATTTACCATCATTCTAACACATTCAAGAGGCTCCCAAAAGGATGAATATGTATGGAACAAGGATTGAACATTGATTTAGAATAGTTCAGAATTAAGAGGGCAAAGCCTAGATGAATATGCAAATGTTCTAGCAACTAAGTAGTGGCTTATGATAACGATAAGCCTATGATCCTATACATATAGGTTATGATTTGGAAGATTAGTTCCCTCAAGAAATGCATTAAGTATGCAAAAGCTTATAGCAATTATTAGACGTACTTTTAAGTACGAAACTTAAGAATTAATGAGAATAAGAATGATCCAATGATCAAGTTAAGAGCCTATTTATAGGTTAAGCTTTTAAGAATGATTACTTAAGAATGCATTAGATATGCACCAGAATATGAACGAATAAGATATGTATATGAACTATAAGTCAAGAATTATATGTTAAAGATTAAACGTGTCCATCAGGCTCCGGATTATGCCGGATGGGATTTCTCCGAAAGGGCTATCCACACGTAAGTTATAAGATTATGTTGAACGTGTCCAGCAGGCTCCGGGATTCGCCGGATGGGACTTCTCCGAGAGGATTGTCCACACGTATGTTAAAAGATTAAGCATGTCCAGCAGGCTCCGGGATACGCCGGATGGGACTTCTCCGAGAGGGTTGTCTACATGCAAAGTTAAGTTGTGTTCAGCAGACTCCGGGATTCGCCAGATGGGACTTCATCGAGAGAGTTGTCCACACAACGATAAGAGGAGTCCGGTGTTAGCCTGATATGATAGGAATTTTCACCGGTATGATGGGAGATGTACTTCGGGGTTACTCCACCCGGATGCACTCCGTAAAATGAACCAAGATAATATTGTTTGTTCAACGCTGACTTACTAACTTAATGATTGAAGATGATATGAATATGTATATATATATTGATGATTATGAATTATGATGAGAATACGACAAGTAGTCAGCAGAGAAAGAAAGTGATCATAGGATGTCCCCAGATCACTAAGTATAAGTTAAAGTTTAAAGTTAGTATATGATAAGACATGATAAAGACAAGTAGCGATCCTAAGTTTTCCCCTTGATCGCGAAATATGTAGAGAAAGACTTGGCGATCATAGGTATCCCCAAGATTGCCGAGAGTAGGCACGGCGACCCTAGGTTTCCCCCGTGGTTGCCAACAGTAGGTTGGGCTGGAGCTCACTGAGACATTATGTCTCATCCCTATCCTTCTGGTGTAGGTTTTCAGGTAGCCAAGTGGCTTTCAGATGAAGATCTTCATGAAGATGCTGGATGGAGTGCAGTTGCTCGTCAAGGTCACGCTCAGGAGGCTGACAGATTGTATATGTATATAGAGGTGTATGTTATGATTTTTGGATATTTGTATAACGAGCAAATTTGTACTCATTCAGTTGTATGTATTATTGTATTTATTATTGAAAATTTTAATGTACCCAGTATCAGATTAATACACATACTAAATATTCTAGATAATTTAGTGTGGGTGTTACACCAAGTCTTTTATCTGCCTATGACTATAAGTCCTCCTGTAACTATAACTTGAACTGCCTGTAACCTTTGCTGTGACTATCTATAACCATAACGGTAATATGCCTATAGCTTTAACTTAGTGATCGAGGGAAAACCTAGGATCACTTTCTGATAACTGTCTATAACGATAACTATGAGTTTCATGTGACTATAACTGTAACTTTGACTGTAACTATAAAACATAAAACTTATACACAGTTCGATAGCAGTTTTATGTTAGCTGTTAGCGTTGAACAAACAATTAATCTGAGTTCATTTTACGGAGGGCACCCGGGTGGAGCAACCCCGAGATACGTCTCCCTATAAACCGGTGAAATTCCTATCATATCAGGCTAACACCGGACTCCCTATAAAACGTGTGGACAACCCTCTCGGAGAAGTCCCATCCGGCGAAACCCGGAGTCTGCTGAACACGCCACTATAAAACGTGCAAGCACGCCAATGCCTTTAATCTTTAATTCTTTAACTTTAACGTATGAACATATAATCTGTTACTATAATCATATAACATTCCTGTAACTTATAATCTATAACCTATGATTCTTGGCTTATCGTTCTCATAAGCCACCTATAATCGTTGGAGAACCAACACTATAAATCTTATCTGTGACTATGATTGTAGAAACATTCCTATAATCCTTGTATTCTAAACTGAATACATCTATGATTCATATACCTAAAGTAGGTTCTTGACTTAGTAAAGTCGTCTGCATCTCCTAAGAGTTATCAACTCACGTGCAAAGAATCTATCCATAAATCCTTGCACTCATACTATGATTCATGTTTTCCTATCAAGGAATTCGACACATCGTCATCATGTGCCGCTATAAGGGTTCACCTAACCATATAACCATTGTTCCCGTAATTCCCATGCCTTGCGCATTCCTTGCTCCTCTAATTTCTCAATCATTAAAAGCCTTTGGATGAGTTAAAATGGTGGTTAAAGTTTCTAAAAAGCATTAGGAGAAAACATTTGCAAAAAGCCATGCCCGCGCGCACCAGAACCCCCCAGAACAGCTCAACTAAGTTGTGCTGTTCTGGCTTGGTCGCTACAAGCGCAGAGCCGTCGCTACAAGCGCGGATAGACAGAACCTGGTCGCTACAAGCGCCCAGTTGGTCGCTACAAGCGCAGGCTTGTCGCTACAAGCGCAGACAGACAGAACCTGGTCGCTACAAGCGACAGCCCGTCGCTACAGCGACCGTGACAGCATAAACATGTATAAAAATGTGTTTTTCCACCATTTTTGCCCAATTAAAGATACCTAAGCATCCAAAACATGCTAGGGATGATTTTCTATTACAAATTGATGGTTTAAAACATGTATGAGCAAGGAATTTGCAAGTAGGAAATTAGGGTAAAACTCTAAAACTTCTATAACTTTTCCTATGAAATCAAACACTATAAAACTCACAAAAAGGGATTCTAAAACCCCTAGGGAGCTCACCTTAATCTTGCTTGGTGCTGGCTTAGCTTGCTTGCCCTTTTTCCTCAAAACCCTAGCTTGAACTTCCTTGTTTTTCTTTAATTTCTTCATGTTCTAGCCTTCCCCAATACCAAGTTTGCTTGAATCCATGATTAAAGGAAGAAGTTTGATGAATTGGAGCTTGATGATGGCAAGGAGAGGGAGGCGTGTGCCTAGAGAGAGAGGGAGAGGAGTTTATGAGTTTTTAGAGAGAGAAGTGGAAGAAGAGAATGAGGAAAATATCTTAATTCCTCCTTTTAATTAATTCTTCCTTCCAAAATTACAACTTTGCCATTCTATACGTTTAACTTCTGTGATACTGATAAAAGTCACGTTTAAGCGGGATATTACACTCTACCCCCCTTAAAAGAAATTTCGTCCTCGAAATTTAGAAAATCCTTCGAAGATCCTGAAAAGATAAATCCTTTCTACCTCTTTCTCTACTATGAAAATTTCCAATCCTTTAAGCTTGTTGGAACTTCATGGCAACTCCAGGGCCTGACATGTAGATTAATCACGCACCCCGATTAAACTATACTTGTTAAAACTTGTTCTTTAGCCATGATTTCCATTTATGTAAATCAAAACTTGTGACAATCTCTTTCCGACCGTAAGGTCTGAAGTATAATACATAACTATTACTTGCTAAGACGTATGGTTATCTGAACCAACTTATCCCTATTATCTGATTATGATCTCTGTTCGACATATTTCCTTACAAATCCAATTTAAATTTATTGAGTCTTGAATTTCCTTTACTGAATTCTATCGGTTTTCCTTTAATTGACCATTCCATATTACCCTGAAGACGTCGAGTTGACCTGATTTCCTCAGTTATTCCAACTTCCCGAGGAATCTATTACATTACTTTTAATTCAAACGAATTCTTGTCTTTAACTTTCGCCTCGTAAGACGACCTTTTACTGTTACATTCGTATCATTCTTCATATAAATTTAGCTTGCACTGAAAAGTATCTGACATCCTGGTGTAACTATTATCACAACCATAAACATTGCTCACATCCCCACTGCGGTAATCCTTAAAGCTTGAGAATTCTATGAGTCACTCATGCTCCGATTAATTAATCAACGATAACAAGTAGCCAAAGGCCTTAGGAACTTTCTCCTTTACCGATACCTTCAAACTTATGAAAATCCAGTATAAGTGACATGTGGCATAAGCCGTCTCACATATCATCATATAATGCAGTCCATAGCTCATAGCTTCCATACACGATCGAGTACGTGTTCACTACTACCGGATACATGGTACATCGCATCATCATTGTCCAACTAACGGGACATCATACTTAATAAAAATATACTTGAGACAACCCACGTCAACCAAGGTCACTCTCTTGACTCTTAATTCATTCTTGTATCCTTTAAACATTCACAATCCCATAACGTAAGTTATGGTTACATTCCGTTGTCGTAATAACTTACTTGTCAAAAGACATTCTCTGTTTTCGAAAAGAAAACTCTATCCTGATCGCTGTCAGAATAGCACTTTAAAACTCTTAATCCTTTATTTCATAACTTTAATTCACGTAGCCTTTTACTGTAAACTATGAGAAATCCTCTGATCCATGCAAAACATTTCCTTCCTTTAACTATGAACATTAAGTTCAAGAATTTCTGAACTCCTTAACCGAGATTTATTCGGCAACAACAAACCCGTTATGCATATGACTTTTCTGTTAAAACATTACCGACTGCGTACCACGATTACTAACACATGTCTCATGACTATAAAAATGTTACACTACTATCTAAGTAGCATAAACTCTACCTGATCAGTATACATAATACTAATCATAACCTGTTACATACCTGTTACATGCGACATGCTAGCATAACGTGGGTACGATGCGGAATAACTGTATGCCACGGCATAATTCCTCTTTGGTTAAACTTACTATTCAAATTAACTTTAAGTCACTGAGTTAAACAGCTAGATCACCGTATAAAATGTGACCTCCTTCGCTATGTACTTATTTTGCTGTAAACACATCCCTTTAAGTTATCAAACTGCTTCGATTCTCTTATCCCATGAGTTTCGAGATCTGAAACATCCCTCGATTTATCTATTAAAATCTCCTGTTGAAACTGATGATAAGTCCAAGTCATCACTACTTACAATCATTCTGTAACTTGAGAATTAATCTCTGAATACCTTTCCTATAATTCATCTGGCAAGGACTTCACAAACATCCTTTTCACTAAACTTCAGCTCTGATTTGTCTGTTAACTCATGATTGGATTACTTCTCCGCTGCGCAACTCTGATTTAAACAATTAACCTTGGGATAGAAGTAATGCACCACTATTACCATATAAAATCTCCTTGGCCAATCCTTTGACTTTATAACTTCATAGTTACCATGTAAGACCATTTTACATTAAAACTTCTCTTGTGGTTTAATTCACCTGTTAAACTCACTGATTGCTCGACGCTTGACTTTGCATTTCCTTTCAAATATAAACAAAATTCTTGCTTTCACGAATTACACCAAAACCTGTAAACAGTCTTTAACAATAAATACGAGTCCAACGATGCTCCTGTTAAAACAACTTAAGTTCATACATTATTCACTTGTGGTAACTTCTAGAAACATTCTATGACTTCCGAAAATTCTCGTCTTTCATATACTTAATCGATTAATGAATCGAGTCTCATCCTATAATCATCCGTAAGGATTTCACATCCACGACCTTTTTTCCAAGACACTTAGGTCCACATAACTCTAACATAACTCTTGGTTACTCCTCGGGTTCTTCCGGAAATAATCCGTCTGGATAAAACTCAACTTTTACCAGCTCTCCTATAAATCCAAACACATACTACACCTCTTCGAGTATCCGATTAATAAATCTGTAAGCTTCAATACTTAACATTTTCCATTGGATCCTTCCTATAACTTATTACTGTAATCACAATTCCATTCTAATCTTGTTATCTGAATAATAGTCTATCTAACTTCTCGACCGTTGCCTTCTTCATGGTTTCGAACATTCCAAGGTGTGTATTTTCTACCATCTTAACATATACCAACATAGTGTGATCTTTGTCGGCTTACCCGAATACGTGTGCAAGGAGCTCATCGAAAGAGAATATAGAACTCCTTAACTTCAACCATACTTTAACTGTAACTTATATATAAGTGACGTTCTTCCTGTTGCCAGAGCCTCACAATAGTTCTTAGCTAATTCCTTGAAACTGGTCTGCTATAATCCATCAATATAAGATTCAATCTTTACTTCGTACCCTTACCTGGGTTTCCCCTGTCCAATATTTCGCTTAATCCATAATTTAGTATCTTAATTGTCGGATATTAAAATCTCACCCGATCCACGTGCGCAAGCACTTCCATCCTTATACACTATCTCCTTACTGGAATTCCAGAGCTTCCGATAATTAATTGATCATTCCTTATTCCAAGTCGCCGGGTTTGGTATCGTAATTCCTTACCTCTGTACCTGGAATAAAACTCTATTCCATCTTTAACTTTTCAAATTGCGGTTCCCGTTGAGATTCCAAAACATTCCTTAGAGTATTTCCATAGTTCTTTACTGTTCATGTCTCCTCGGAGAAGGCATCGTTCGATGATGCGTCCAACTAGTTAAGGTACCTGACCTTACTCTTTAATACCTCTCATATTCCTGAAACTTTGCCATTAACAGGCTCAGTTACTTCACTGTTAGTGAACCATCCTTTGACATTAGACACTTTGCCAAATTCGTCTTAGAATCTGACGTCTTAACCTTCGCCCTTCTTACACTTCTTTCCTCCTTGGTCACATTCAGCTCTCGGACATTTATCCTAACTGTCATATACTAGACTGAGTTGATCAGGCTCAACTAGATGTGACATTTAGAACAACATCCGGAACCCAATGATTCCACTACTTTTATTGAATCTTAAATGACCCATGGCACGGTCTGAATCGACCTGCTCTGATACCAATTGTAACACCCATACTAACTTTAACTAGTATATTAGCATGCGCGTTAAACTGATACTGGATACATTTAAAAATTTCAATAATAATAATAATCATACAACACAAATGAATGAATACATGTTTACTCGTCGTACAAATAATCCAATACTATTACAATACTTATACAATATCCATTACGCTCCTGAGCTGGTGCACAACGAGCAACTGCACTCCATCCAGTATCTCTATGAAGATCTTCATCACGAACCTCTGACTTACCTATAAACCTGCACCAGAAGGAAAGGGATGAGACATAATGTCTCAGTGAGCTCCAGCCCAACCAACTGTTGGCAACCACAGGGAACCTAGGGTTGCCATGCCTACCTTGGCAATCTTGGGGATTTCCTATGATCGCCAAGTCTTTTATCTGCCTATGACTATAAGTCCTCCTGTAACTATAACTTGAACTGCCTGTAACCTTTGCTGTGACTATCTATAACCATAACGGTAATATGCCTATAGCTTTAACTTAGTGATCGAGGGAAAACCTAGGATCACTTTCTGATAACTGTCTATAACTATAACTATGAGTTTCATGTGACTATAACTGTAACTTTGACTGTAACTATAAAACATAAAACTTATACACAGTTCGATAGCAGTTTTATGTTAGCTGTTAGCGTTGAACAAACAATTAATCTGAGTTCATTTTACGGAGGGCACCCGGGTGGAGCAACCCCGAGATACGTCTCCCTATAAACCGGTGAAATTCCTATCATATCAGGCTAACACCGGACTCCCTATAAAACGTGTGGACAACCCTCTCGGAGAAGTCCCATCCGGCGAAACCCGGAGTCTGCTGAACACGCCACTATAAAACGTGCAAGCACGCCAATGCCTTTAATCTTTAATTCTTTAACTTTAACGTATGAACATATAATCTGTTACTATAATCATATAACATTCCTGTAACTTATAATCTATAACCTATGATTCTTGGCTTATCGTTCTCATAAGCCACCTATAATCGTTGGAGAACCAACACTATAAATCTTATCTGTGACTATGATTGTAGAAACATTCCTATAATCCTTGTATTCTAAACTGAATACATCTATGATTCATATACCTAAAGTAGGTTCTTGACTTAGTAAAGTCGTCTGCATCTCCTAAGAGTTATCAACTCACGTGCAAAGAATCTATCCATAAATCCTTGCACTCATACTATGATTCATGTTTTCCTATCAAGGAATTCGACACATCGTCATCATGTGCCGCTATAAGGGTTCACCTAACCATATAACCATTGTTCCCGTAATTCCCATGCCTTGCGCATTCCTTGCTCCTCTAATTTCTCAATCATTAAAAGCCTTTGGATGAGTTAAAATGGTGGTTAAAGTTTCTAAAAAGCATTAGGAGAAAACATTTGCAAAAAGCCATGCCCGCGCGCACCAGAACCCCCCAGAACAGCTCAACTAAGTTGTGCTGTTCTGGCTTGGTCGCTACAAGCGCAGAGCCGTCGCTACAAGCGCGGATAGACAGAACCTGGTCGCTACAAGCGCCCAGTTGGTCGCTACAAGCGCAGGCTTGTCGCTACAAGCGCAGGCTTGTCGCTACAAGCGCAGACAGACAGAACCTGGTCGCTACAAGCGACAGCCCGTCGCTACAGCGACCGTGACAGCATAAACATGTATAAAAATGTGTTTTTCCACCATTTTTGCCCAATTAAAGATACCCAAGCATCCAAAACATGCTAGGGATGATTTTCTATTACAAATTGATGGTTTAAAACATGTATGAGCAAGGAATTTGCAAGTAGGAAATTAGGGTAAAACTCTAAAACTTCTATAACTTTTCCTATGAAATCAAACACTATAAAACTCACAAAAAGGGATTCTAAAACCCCTATGGAGCTCACCTTAATCTTGCTTGGTGCTGGCTTAGCTTGCTTGCCCTTTTTCCTCAAAACCCTAGCTTGAACTTCCTTGTTTTTCTTTAATTTCTTCATGTTCTAGCCTTCCCCAATACCAAGTTTGCTTGAATCCATGATTAAAGGAAGAAGTTTGATGAATTGGAGCTTGATGATGGCAAGGAGAGGGAGGCGTGTGCCTAGAGAGAGAGGGAGAGGAGTTTATGAGTTTTTAGAGAGAGAAGTGGAAGAAGAGAATGAGGAAAATATCTTAATTCCTCCTTTTAATTAATTCTTCCTTCCAAAATTACAACTTTGCCATTCTATACGTTTAACTTCTGTGATACTGATAAAAGTCACGTTTAAGCGGGATATTACACCGCCACTGTAACCACCTTGGCTCTCACACTAACAGCCACCGTAATCGACCTCGCCGTCACCACCCCTCGTCAGATCTCGAGACGAGGAAGCACGAGAAGGAACATAATGATATTCTGCTTTAACAGGTTGGCTCAACCCAACTTCGATAAGTTTCAACACTGTCATCAAAACTGAGTCCAATGGCGAGTAAGTGAGTTCAACCATGAATGAAAATGTAAAAAGCTAAGATTTTTCCAACAGCTTCCTTGATTTATGAAAAAATAATCAAAACCCATAATGAAAATATATGTATCGCAAGATTTAGATCTAGTGGTGTAATTGTTTTGATTTTCTTTATTAACAGCATGATGATTATGGAAATTTCAGGATTTATGAAAGTTAATGATTTTTTTTGGTAAATATTGAGAGTGTGATTATGGAGAGAGAGAGTGATTATGATCTTATTTTGAATCAATTTTTGGATGAGAGGGGTTTAATTATGTAGTTTTTGTTTTTGTTTTAGTTTTTTTTTTTTAGGAAAGTTTTTGTTTAAGTTGAAGTGTGAATTTTTGAAAGAAAATAAAGTTGAGTTTTTTATTTTATTTTATAAAGATGATGAAAGATGAATAAAGATGAAAATGGGAATGAACACGAAAAAAAGTAAATAAATCAGGTGTTGGTGATACACTATAAGATCTGGTAGACCTCTCTTATCCAACGATCTCTTTTTTTAGGGGACCACGTTGATTAACGACATGTGAGTTGAGAGACCAGTTTGTAAAAATTAAGAGTTATGGAACCAAATCGAAACAAAGAAATAAGTTAAGGGACTCGTGGTTCAATTAAGCATATTTTATTTTAATTCAATCTTTGACTTAAAAAAAAGTTAAAAATATTAATACTTGACTTTTTTTTAGAATATTTTTGAATTTTATGATTTGAGCAAATGAGTTGAACATAACGAGTTGAACCGAGTTTTTTTTTTTGTAAATTTTAAATAAGTCAAACTCTAGCTAAGAAAAAGTTTGTTTCAAACTGGAGTTGAGATTCAGCCTGAACCAATTCTTATTGAGTTGAACTCCGACAAATACAATACAATTCAACTCAACTCATTTATAGTCCTTGTACACAAATGTACAATAAAAAAACATTTCACCACCCAATATCGTAATTAGTTTCTCGTTGATAACAATTATTGTTGGATAAAAATTTGAAAAGATCATTTTAATTTTGATGGATTAATTTTGTAATAGTCATTATGATGTAATTTAGACGTTATCTTAATGAATAGAAGATATAATTTATCTTTTTAAATCTGTGTTATATGGCAGTGTGTCTTGATTGGATGCTTCTAAAACTTTGTGTTATATGGTGAATACTTATTATAAGTGTTCAATCTCTAATAAGAGGGAGATGTGGAGCAAGTTTGTCGTCCTTGGGACTGTCTTTTTAGGGGATATTTGGTGTGTCTTGGGAGATTTGAATTATGTTCACTACAAGAAATCAGGGGGCGAGATCCCAAGAAAAAGGCTGAAAATCCTATAAAATTGACATTTGAAAGGGGTTTTGTCAGGGACAAAATCCTTAGTAAAACATGTCATCGCAAATTTAATGCAAGAGGTTAAATGTAAGACCCTGATCCCCGAGACTATTAATTAAGCGATAAATCATGCAACACAACTAATCGGAATCTAACAAATCACCAATTAACTCATACAAATTTCTCATAATGAAAATCTCATCAACATTCATCACAGCACAACGAAAATAAATCATCTCAACATAATAATCATCTCGGGTCTCAACATAAATATTTCAAATAAATACATCCTCATAAGATTCGACAATAAAAATAAATCCCAGACTCCTAGATCAGAGCACCTAATCTAGACATCCTCGAAAATAAAACGCAATATAAAAGACAAGGCATAACGCCGTCCTCACCATAATTCACCAAGCAACTACTCCTCAACCTGCAAGTCTACATCCCCAAGGGTAAATGTAATATCCCGCTCAGATGTAACTTTTATCAATATTAGAGGAGTTAAGAGAGAGTAGTGGCAGAATTGTCAATATGAGAGGAAGGGGTATTAATAGAGATAAACTTGAATAATTGTTCATTATTGCCATTCCCTTCTCTCACTAAAAATCAGATTTTCTCTCCCTCTCTCTCTAGAATTTGGTCAACAGCATCAGCAGCTTTGATCCATCAATTTTTCTTCCCTGAATTCTGGAACTGTTAGCAAGCAAGTTTTGAGAAAGTTGAAGTAAGTGGAAGCTTAAGGAAAGTTAAGGAAAAGTAAGACCAAGCTAGGTTTTGATAAAGAAGTTTGTCAAAGATCAGCATAATTCTAAGTGAGTTCCTTAGAGTAGCAGTATCATGTGTGGGTTATATTGTGTGAGGATTATAACCGAATTTCTAAGTTATTAGGAAAAAGGTTAGTTTTCCCCTATTTTTGATTCTATGCTTGATCCTGTTTAATCCTTGATTACAACACGTTTTAAAGTTTAAAAATGAGTCCCTGGCATGTTTTCAAAGATCACTGGGCAGTTGGGTGTCAAAGTTTTTAAGATTAAAACATGTTTTTCAGAAAATTCTGTGTTCTGCTACAGTTGCAGAGCGACGCTCTGCAAAGTAATCAGAAGCTGAGTTCGCAGAGCAAAGCATTCAGACGCTCTGCGAAGCTTCAGACTCAGGATTACCAGGTTCTGAAGGTTCAGACTCTGAATGTTCAGAGTCTGAAGGTTCAGACGTAGGTGATCGCAGAGCGACTCCTAGGGTCGCAAAGCGAAGTTGCCCAGAATGATATTTTATTTTCAAACAACTGTACCATGCCAATGATCTTTGATATGCTTTGGGGTAGAGATTCTCATAAACCTTCAAGGATTAATATAGATAAGGATAGGTATCATACAGAGAGATGGGTATTTTATATCCATAGGATTTCAGGTTAGTTAAGGGATAGTTTCAGGATACCCTTAACCAGGCAGGTGCATTTATATGTACATCGGGGCTTGCCTCAGTTGTTCACGTCAGAGTGACACTGAGGGTACACGTATCAGTTCAGGATAGGATGTACCTTAGATATGGTACAAGGATTTATATCAGGATAAGTATATTTTATATACCAGGAATAATTAATTATCAGGCTAAATTATGTGACTTTTGTGATCTCGCAGTTAGAGAGCACAAGGGGTTCCAGTATTGCTGGAATGAGGAACTTTCCGTGAGGATAACCCACACATTAGTTTATTTAAAGTTATTGTGACTTCTGTGTTCTCGCAGTTAGAGAGCACAGAGGGTTCCAGTTATAGCTGGAATGGGAGGAACTTTTCGCGAGGATAACCCACACAATACAGGCAAGAGGAGTCCAATGATTAGCCTATTATAGGAATTTTCACCGGTTATCAGGGGAATGTGCTTCGGGGTTACTCCACTCGGGGGCATTCCATAAAATGAACTCAGATAATAATGTTTGTTACACGCTAACATCTAACATAATATGTATCAGTTTATACTTTATTATGTTATCAGGCAGTAAATACCTATCAGGAAGGTATCAGGTGGTGATCTTAGGTGTCCCCTCGATCACCAAAGTTATCAGGTTTTAGTTTAGATTTTATAACTAAACAGTTATCAGGTTCAGGCAGGTTTAAACCCTTTATGTGTAAGGTTAAGACTTGGCGATCATAGAAATTCCCAAGATTGCCAAAGTAGGCATGGCGACCCTAGGTTCCCTGAGGTTGCCAACAGTAGGTTGGGTGGAGCTCACTGAGACATTATGTCTCATCCCATTCCTTCTGATGCAGGTTCACAGGTAGCACGCAGCAAGGGTAAGGAGAAAGCTTTGGACTGATCGTGCTGGTTTTCTATTTGTTTCAGTTAACTTGTATTCAGATGTTGTATTATGATGTATAATACCTGAGATGTTTTGTATTATCAGATGGATGTATTAATACATTATGTTATGTAACTTATTCAGTTAAACTTTTTGTATTGTAAAATTAATGCATCCAGTACGAAATTTAATACTCGTATAAGATCCTAGGAAATCTTATTATGGGTGTTACATTTGGTATCAGAGCAGGTCGATTCAGATCGTGCCTTGGGTCATTAAAATACAATCCAAGTATGTGGACCTTTTGGATCCAGGACATTATTCTAAATGTTATATCTGGTTGAAACTGATCACTTTGACTTGTATATGACAACTAGGATAAGATGTCTAGAGAAGAAGAGGATCGGGAATGCCTAGAGCTAATCAGGCTAATGAGGAAGCAGGTGGAGATCCTAATATAAATTTCTGGGCTCAGATGATGCAACAATAGCAAGCGTTGCAGCAACAATATCAGAATCAGTAGGCTTAGAATGCATTACAGCATCAACAGATGATGCAGCAGCAAGTGCAGCAACAGAACCAATCTCAGCATCAGTGGATGGAAATGATGCAACAAGGGCAAGGTTTCCATCAGCAGACTCCACCGCCTCCAGTTGTTGGAAATCCAGCTTTCCGGGAATTTAATAGGAGTCACCCTCCCGAGTTTAATGGAGAGGGCGATCCTCAAGAAGCCAGGAGGTGGCTTCAACAGATGGAGAAGATCTTCCAAATGGCTGAGTGCACGGAAGCTGAGAATGTATTGTATGCCACTAATCAGTTCAGAGGCGCATCAGAAGACTGGTGGGAATCCACTCAGCGTAGAATGGTGGCAAATGATGTTGAGGTAGATTGGATAAATTTTAAGGAAGCAATGCTAGAGAAGTTTTTGCCATTGTCATATAAAGTGAAGAAAAAACAGGAGTTCCTTGATTTGAAACAAGGTGGTATGTCGGTAACAGAGTTCACAAAGAAGTTTGAAGAGTTGTCATATTATTCTACTCACAACGAATATGCAGTGAATGACAACTGGAAAATGAATCAATATAAGCGAGGCTTAAGGGGAGAAATTGATACTGCTGTGAGTCTTCAAAGAAACACAAGTTATTATGAACTGGTGCATGACAGTTTAATTGCTGAAGCGGGTTTTGCTAAGACCATTAAAGAGAGATCTGCAGCTTTTGAAAAGAGAAAGGGGAAATTCCAAGAAAAGTATCATGATAAGTTGAAGCCAAAGGGTTCCCCTCAGAGAGGAAAGCAGTCCTACTCTCCACGGACTAATCTCAGTTGTAAGAATTGTGGAAGATCTCACAAGGGTGAATGCATGGAGGGTGCTAAGGTGTGTTACAGGTGCCAGCAACCTGGACACTTTTTACGGGAATGTCCCAACAGGCGAAGTAAGGGAGCGGCTGAAGGAACCACGACCAGTAAAGGTAGGGTGTATTCCCTTGATGGTCGGAAAGCTCTGGCTAATGAAGATTTAATTGCTGGTATGTGTTATCTTGGTCAGAATCCAGTTAAAGTTCTTTTTAATTGTGGTGCATCATGTTCTTTTATTTCATATAAGTGTGTAGAAACACTACAGTTGCCTATGTCACCATTGAATCCTCCTATGACAGTAACCACCGCTACAGAAGGCGGAGTCGTAGCAAGTTATGTATGTAAGAATTGTCATATCATGGTATCCAGTAAGACATACTATATAGATTTGGTGTGTCTTCCCATGGTACAACTTGACGTGATTCTAGGAATGGATTGGCTCTCCGCTAATCATGTGTATATCAGATGTGCTGAAAAGAGTATCTTTATGCCAACAAGTGATACAACTGAAGGTGTGGCTTTATCCGAATTGATTAATCGTACCTGTGCGCACCTCGTTTTTTTCCTCGGGAAAAAGACGCGCAAATCCTCCGAGGTCGTTCGCAAACGCTCGGAGGGCCTTTGTGAAGCCGCCACCAAAGTTTTTGTGTAAAGGGAACGTTGATAAACCCTTAAGTTTTTTTTTGTTTAAAGGGAAACGATAATAAAACCCTTTGACGATGAGGATAAAGATTTGGTCATCGCAACCATTGTCGGGTTCGGGAGTCGATTATGCAAGGGGAAGGTATTAGCACCCCTCACGTCCGTTGTACTCAACGGGAACCTTCTATTTGGTTAAAAGCTTGAATTGTTTTTTTAAATACTTTGCGTGCATGTTCATTTATGTTAAAAACATAATAAAGGGGGGAAAAGGGATAAAAACAAACGGAATAAAAGAAAGAAAGGAAAAAAAGTTTTTATTATTGCGCTTGACAAGATGTCGATCTTGCTCCTACGTATCTCACGGTAGTCGGAGAATTCAAAGCGTACGTAGTTCTTTGGTAGAAAAACGTACATGTGTTGGTTGATTTTAAATGGACGATGTTTTAACCGAATTCTTGCGATTAAAACGTAGCTTGTATGCTCGCGCTTGGAGACTTATTAAGCGTTTGTTCGTGAATCACATTAGA
Source organism: Medicago ruthenica (assembly GCA_018208015.1). NCBI lineage: Eukaryota > Viridiplantae > Streptophyta > Magnoliopsida > Fabales > Fabaceae > Medicago > Medicago ruthenica. The sequence goes on from CM031372.1 coordinate 21,136,538, forward strand.
ATTGTTAAAAGGTACGTCCGTTAGGGTAAAGGGTTGAATTGGCCACTATGGGACCAAGAGAGGTACAATGGACTCATACAAGTCAAACATTGACCGAGTGGACTCCGACGAGTCGAGGGGTTGAGTCTAATGGCCAACGGGGGACCAAAAGGTTTGGATTGACCACAAGGGGCCAAGATTTGGTTTGGTTAGGGTTGTACATATTGAAAAAAAAGGGAATGACGATTGTCCGAGCGACGAGACATACGTCACGCATTCGTACAATCGGGGCGATGGAGAGACATACGTCACACCATCCCTTTTTCATTCATGTTTTTGGGTTGAATCTTTTAGAAATCCCAAGGTATGTCAAAACATTTGGTTTGAAAACCCAAAATGGGAAGGTTTAGCAAATTTGCTAAAAAACGCGCAAGTTCGTCTCATTTTGCGAAAATGCGAACGTAAACGGTGTATGTTCATCTTTGAGTTTTGAACATCATGAACAATATTTATTGTTCAAGTTTAGATTGAAATGATGAACACAGCTTGTTTGTTCATGCTTGTTTGAGAGTTTGGGAAGATAACTTGTTTTGCAAGTTATCCACATAATGGTCACACGAACTTGTGATTTTACCAAAATTATGCAAAAACCTTGTTATGGTTTGAAAGACATGGGTTTAAAAACTCTTAGGTTCTGAGCTCTGGGGCTAGAACCTCAAAAATTGGTTGTTTTGACACAAAAACTCAGATTCTGAGTTCTGTCATGGTCGCACTGCGACCATGACTTCGCACTGCGAAGCATGCGAAATTTTGGGTTCAGAAGCTGTTTCTGAACTTTTGTTCAGAAACAACTTCTGAACACACTCAGGACCTTATAGGTGGGTGAAAAACTTTGAGTTTTTGGGGTGAAAAAGGCTGGACAAACCAGTTTTGATGTTTTGAAAACCTTGGGATTTCTTTGAAATTCAAAAGGGGTTTTTTAGAATCAAATGGTTTTGAACCAAAATAGCTATGCAAACACAATTATAAATGCAATATAAGTGCTTAGAAACTTACAGAACTCCTTAGCAAAGCTCCAGCTGCAATTGATTTGATTTGATTGAAGGCTTTCACAAGAGGTTTGAATGTTGGTGATGGTTTTGGAACTTTGGAAAGCTTTGTGTTGGATTGGTTTTTTTCTGGTTATTTGTGGAGTTTTGTAGGCTAAAATGAGTAGAGTTTCTGCTCTTGAAATGCTGTTGTTAACTGTTTTTGAATCCTTGGGCATTGCCTTCTATTTATAGGCCAAAACCAAATCTTTTTCATCATTACACAATCCCAAAATTCAGCTGATTTGTGGCTAAGATCAAGCTGAATCCCTTTGCATTAAATGCTAATGGATAGAGGCAACCTTGCCTTGTACCAAGGGGCAAGATCCAGCCTGATTTCAGCCACAAATTCAACTAATTCTAGAAGGTAATGATGAAGAACAAAGCTGATTTGCAATTGGCTAATGCTTGGGGATCAATCCTTGCAATCTCAATGGTTGATCAATGAAAACGTGCACTGTAATGTGCAGAGATTGAGGGATGAAAAAGGCTATAATTGGCTGGTGTGAGAGGGTGAAAAGCTGCTGCAAAACAGAGTAGGCACTCATGGCTTTTCAAGTGAAAAATCCAGCTGGTTTGACTGGTTTTGGGGGGAGCAAGCAGGAGGAAAGTCCTCAAGCAGGTGGCTGGCAACCTTGTGGTGGTTAGCAGGTCACATGGGAGGGACTAGAGCTGCCCAAGGGCAAGCCCACTTGCTTGTCACATGCTAGGTTGGAAGAAAAAGCTTCCAACCTTGGCATTAATGGCAAGTCCTTCAATCCTGGTTTTGCTTGGCCCAATTAGCCATGAATGCTACTTAAAATAAATGTGGAAATGATATGCAACAAATTCTGGAATTAAATCAAAGAAACCAAAAATCTGCAGAAAAATCGCAGACTTCGCAGTGCGAAGTGAGCTTCGCAGTGCGAAGTCCTCATTTTTGAAATGTTGACTTTTCTGTTGACTTTTGTTGACTTTTGACTTTTTCCCCTCTTTGATTTTTTTGATTTTTGTTTTAAAATGCGTAGGACAAAATTAGGGTACTACAGCTGCCCCTACTTAATTGTGTCTTCGCATAGAGTGCGTGAGTGCCGAGGACATCTCATGAACTCTTTGCGAAGATCAATTAAGTAAAAAGAAGGACCCGAATTTTGTCCTTCGCGAAATGCAAATGCAATGGTTGGTAAAGGTCGATCGTATCCAGCCGCTAACACTGGAGGTAGATCCACTGGGGGATGAAGGTAATCTTATCTAGGCACTGCTTCTAGAGGTCGATTCCTGAGGATGGTGATTTACTCTAGGATGTCGCTAGAGGTGGAACATTGAGGTAGGTGATCTTATCTAGGTACTGCTTCTAGAGGTCGATACCTAAGATGGAAGTGATCTACTCTAGGATGTCACTAGAGGTGGAACGTTGAGGGAGGTGATCTACTCTAGGATGTCACTAGAGGTCGATACCTAAGATGGAGGTTTACTCTAGGTACTGCTTCTAGAGGTGGATACCTAAGCTAGGTGATCTTATTCAGGTACTGCTTCTGAATGTCGATTCCTAACGAGCTGTGATCTTATTCAGCCGCTAACACTGAAGGTCGATACACTGGGGGAGGTGATCTACTCTAGGTACTGCTTCTAGAGGTGGATACCTAAGCTAGGTGATCTTATTCAGGTACTGCTTCTGAATGTCGATTCCTAACGAGCTGCGGTCTTACCCTAAATAGGTGCCCCTGGTTGAATGTTGATGGATGTTGGTGAATATGTGATACTCACTGGAGAATCCTTGTTGAGGTTGCATGATTTATGAAATGAAATGCATGTGTATGAATAATTTGTATATGCATGCATGAATTATGCTATGATGTGTGGGATGTTGGTGGGGTGCCGAGCAAGGTCGGTCTTGGTTGTGGTTGTGCTAATAACAATTGGGCTCTCTTTTTGTGTTTTGTTTGTTTTTTTGGTTGGTCGGTTTGGAAGGACAAGGTCCTTTGCCTACATACCCAAATGGGATCAAAACCGGTGTAGTTCGAGCCTAAGCCCTGGGATTTGTGTTTGTTTGCCAATGATGATTGGACTTTTTGTTTTGGGTTGAGACTCCCTGGGGAATGCCAATGAAAATTGTTTTATTGTGGGCCAATGAATATTGGGCTTTGGTTTGTTGTGCTTGACAAGATGATGATCTTGCTCCTACGTATCTCCTGGTGGGATGGAGAATTCAAAGCTTACGTAGTTCTTTGGTTTGCCAATGAATATTGGACTTTTGGTTTGCCATCACTGGGGATATAAGGATCAATTTGGAAACATGATCGATATCCGGCCTTAGTGGATGAAAAAGATGTATGGGGGGTGAGCTTTATTTGGGGAAATTTGTTCCTCCGACACCCGGGATCTTTGCGTTTTACGCGCCGTGGGCTACGCACTTGTTTCTGCTGAAGAGCATGAGTCTTAAAATGACTGATGCAAAGCTTCAAGTTTTGAGTCCTCTGATGCAATACCGGGGACCAACCAAATTCTTTCGACATTTAACGTCCAAGTAAAAAAACACACATTTTTTTTGTTTTTTTATGTTATTCCCATATTTCAATGCATTATTTATCATGAATAAAAACACATTTTATGAGCAAGTAAGGACGCATAACAATGAAAAGGTTTAAAAATGACTTTGATTCAACGAAACTTAGTTCCTTGTATGGGTAACTATTCGTGAAAATGTAATCCCTATAAGAGGTGATTACTGAGATAGAGAAAAAGGAAGAAACAAAAAGACAAATGGAAATTTGCTTGGGTTTCACGTGCTACTTTCCCTATGACTTCGAAATAATCTTTTTTTTGAAAGATGATAATGAGGTTGATTCTTTCCCTCTTGAATTCTGTCCGGACCTCACGTGCCGCAGTCTTTTGCCTTTTTCTTCTTTTTTCTTTTTTTTTTTTGAAACCCCTAATTTTTACCTGGACCGCTCTTTCGAGTTTTCAGTCCACTGGGGTATATTTCCTTTTTTGATGTCCTTAATTTTTGCCTAGACCGCCTTTTCAGGTTTTCGATCTACCAGGACGCTCTCTATTACCTAAACCGCCCTTTCGGGTTTTCGATTTAGCGAGCTCTTTCTTTTTTTGGCATATATATTTTTTGACTGCGCCGGAGCTTATTGATAGGGGGATCCTTGTGGATGGGTAATACCTTTTTTTCCAAGCATTAAGTCTCCTTCTCTAAATTCTCGAGAATGAACTTTCTTGTTGAAATGTCCATGCCCCAATGCTGTGAGGTGTTTCTCTTTTATGGGGTTCAGTTGGTCGAACCTTGTTTGTGTTTGTGAATGCCAATGGAAATTGGGTTTTTTGTGATTGGATGACAAGCATGGTTTTTTGTGTTTGGTTGCCGAGCGAGGTCGGGCTTTTTGTTTTTGGTTGCCGAGCGAGGTCGGGCTTTTTGTGATTGGAGTGGAGATGCCAATGAAAATTGGGCTTTATGTGTGATTGTGTTTGTAAGGGCCAATGGAAATTGGGCTTTTATTGGAAATGGTATTTGGGAATATGTTTGTGAGTGCCAATGAAAATTGGGCTTTTGGGTGTTTGGATGCCGAGCGAAGTCGGGCTTTTATTGAGATTGGATGCCGAGCAAGGTCGGGCTTTTATTGAGATTGGATGCCGAGCAAGGTCGGGCTTTTATGATGGGATGCCGAGCGAGGTCGGACTTTTGTTTGGCTTCCGAGCAAGGTCGGGCTTTTGTTTGGCTTCCGAGCAAGGTCGGGCTTTTGTGTTTTTTTTGGATGGGAATGCCAATGACAATTGGGCTTTTATTGGAAGTGGGGTTTGTGATTGCCAATGGAAATTGGGCTTTTTGTTTGGAAATTGTGTGAGCCAATAAAAATTGGTCTCTTGTTGGAGATGTGAGGAATGCCAGTGCCGACTTGGCTTTTTGTGGGAATTTGTGGGGAGTGCCGTAACGGCTTGGCTTTTTGTGGGAAATTGTGGGGAGTGCCGTAACGGCTAATGGTTTCTTTTTTGATGAATTGGGCGACCACTTGTTTGGTCATGTTTGCATCAGAGGACTCAAAACTTGAAGCTTTGCATCAGTCATTTTAAGACTCATGCTCTTCAGCAGAAACAAGTGCGTAGCCCACGGCGCGTAAAACGCAAAGATCCCGGGTGTCGGAGGAACAAATTTCCCCAAATAAAGCTCACCCCCCATACATCTTTTTCATCCACTAAGGCCGGATATCGATCATGTTTCCAAATTGATCCTTATATCCCCAGTGATGGCAAACCAAAAGTCCAATATTCATTGGCAAACCAAAGAACTACGTAAGCTTTGAATTCTCCATCCCACCAGGAGATACGTAGGAGCAAGATCATCATCTTGTCAAGCACAACAAACCAAAGCCCAATATTCATTGGCCCACAATAAAACAATTTTCATTGGCATTCCCCAGGGAGTCTCAACCCAAAACAAAAAGTCCAATCATCATTGGCAAACAAACACAAATCCCCAGGACAAGCTCGAACTACACCGGTTTTGATCCCATTTGGGTATGTAGGCAAAGGACCTTGTCCTTCCAAACCGACCAACCAAAAAACAAACAAAGCACAAAAAGAGAGCCCAATCGTTATTGGCACAACCACAACCAAGACCGACTTTGCTCGGCACCCCACCAACATCCCACACATCATAGCATAATTCATGCATGCATATACAAATTATTCATACACATGCATTTCATTTCATAAATCATGCATCCTCAACAAGGATTCTCCAGTGAGTATCACATATTCACCAACATCCATCAACGACCAACCAGGGGCACCTATTTAGGGTAAGACCGCAGCTCGTTAGGAATCGACATTCAGTGACAGTGCCTGAATAAGATTTCCTAGCTTAGGTATCGACCTCTAGAAGCAGTACCTAGAGTAGATCACCTCCCCCAGTGTATCGACCTTCAGTGTTAGCGGCTGAATAAGATCACAGCTCGTTAGGAATCGACATTCAGAAGCAGTACTTGAATAAGATCACCTAGCTTAGGTATCGACCTCTAGAAGCAGTACCTAGATAAGATCACCTACCTCAATGTTCCACCTCTAGTGACATCCTAGAGTAGATCACTTCCATCTTAGGTATCGACCTCTAGAAGCAGTACCTAGATAAGATCACCTACCTCAATGTTCCACCTCTAGTGACATCCTAGAGTAGATCACTTCCATCTTAGGTATCGACCTCTAGAAGCAGTACCTAGATAAGATCACCTACCTCAATGTTCCACCTCTAGTGACATCCTAGAGTAGATCACTTCCATCTTAGGTATCGACCTCTAGAAGCAGTACCTAGATAAGATCACCTACCTCAATGTTCCACCTCTAGTGACAGTGCCTAGAGTAAATCACCATCCTCAGGAATCGACCTCTAGAAGCAGTGCCTAGATAAGATTGCCTTCATCCCCCAGTGGATCTACCTCCAGTGTTAGCGGCTGGATACGATCGACCTTTACCAACCATTGCATTTGCATTTCGCGAAGGACAAAATTCGGGTCCTTCTTTTTACTTAATTGATCTTCGCAAAGAGTTCATGAGATGCCCTCGGCACTCACGCACTCTATGCGAAGACACAATTAAGTAGGGGCAGCTGTAGTACCCTAATTTTGTCCTACGCATTTTAAAACAAAAATCAAAAAAAATCAAAGAGGGGAAAAAGTCAAAAGTCAACAAAAGTCAACAGAAAAGTCAACATTTCAAAAATGAGGACTTCGCACTGCGAAGGTCACTTCGCACTGCGAAGTCTGCGATTTTTCTGCAGATTTTTGGTTTCTTTGATTTAATTCCAGAATTTGTTGCATATCATTTCCACATTTATTTTAAGTAGCATTCATGGCTAATTGGGCCAAGCAAAACCAGAATTAAAGGACTTGCCATTAATGTCAAGGTTGGAAGCTTTTTCTTCCAACCTAGCATGTGATAAGCAAGTGGGCTTGCCCTTGGGCAGCTCTAGTCCCTCCCATGTGACCTGCTAACCACCACAAGGTTGCCAGCCACCTGCTTGAGGACTTTCCTCCTGCTTGCTCCCCCCAAAACCAGTCAAACCAGCTGGATTTTTCACTTGAAAAGCCATGAGTGCCTACTCTGTTTTGCAGCAGCTTTTCACCCTCTCACACCAGCCAATTATAGCCTTTTTCATCCCTCAATCTCTGCACATTACAGTGCACGTTTTCATTGATCAACCATTGAGATTGCAAGGATTGATCCCCAAGCATTAGCCAATTGCAAATCAGCTTTGTTCTTCATCATTACCTTCTAGAATTAGTTGAATTTGTGGCTGAAATCAGGCTGGATCTTGCCCCTTGGTACAAGGCAAGGTTGCCTCTATCCATTAGCATTTAATGCAAAGGGATTCAGCTTGATCTTAGCCACAAATCAGCTGAATTTTGGGATTGTGTAATGATGAAAAAGATTTGGTTTTGGCCTATAAATAGAAGGCAATGCCCAAGGATTCAAACACAGTTAACACAGCATTTCAAGAGCAGAAACTCTACTCATTTTAGCCTACAAAACTCCACAAATAACCAGAAAAAAAACCAATCCAACACAAAGCTTTCCAAAGTTCCAAAACCATCACCAATATTCAAACCTCTTGTGAAAGCCTTCAACCAATACAAATCAAGTGCAGCTGGAGCTTTGCTAAGGAGTTCTGTAAGTTTCTAAGCACTTATATTGCATTTATAATTGTGTTTGCATAGCTATTTTGGTTCAAAACCATTTGATTCTAAAAAACCCCTTTTGAATTTCAAAGAAATCCCAAGGTTTTCAAAACATTAAAACTGGTTTGTCCAGCCTTTTTCACCCCAAAAACTCAAAGTTTTTCACCCACCTATAAGGTCCTGAGTGTGTTCAGAAGTTGTTTCTGAACAAAAGTTCAGAAACAGCTTCTGAACCCAAAATTTCGCATGCTTCGCAGTGCGAAGTCATGGTCGCAGTGCGACCATGACAGAACTCAGAATCTGAGTTTTTGTGTCAAAACAACCAATTTTTGAGGTTCTAGCCCCAGAGCTCAGAACCTAAGAGTCTTTAAACCCATGTTCTTCAAACCATAACAAGGTTTTTGCATAATTTTGGCAAAATCACAAGTTCGTATGACCATTATGTGGATAACTTGCAAAACAAGTTATCTTCCCAAACTCTCAAACAAGCATGAACAAACAAGCTGTGTTCATCATTTCAATCTAAACTTGAACAATAAATATTGTTCATGATGTTCAAAACTCAAAGATGAACATACACCGTTTACGTTCGCATTTTCGCAAAATGAGACGAACTTGCGCGTTTTTTAGCAAATTTGCTAAACCTTCCCATTTTGGGTTTTCAAACCAAATGTTTTGACATACCTTGGGATTTCTAAAGGATTCAACCCAAAAACATGAATGAAAAAGGGATGGTGTGACGTATGTCTCTCCATCGCCCCGATTGTACGAATGCGTGACGTATGTCTCGTCGCTCGGACAATCGTCATTCCCTCTTTTTTCAATATGTACAACCCTAACCAAACCAAATCTTGGCCCCTTGTGGTCAATCCAAACCTTTTGGTCCCCCGTTGGCCATTAGACTCAACCCCCCGACTCGTCGGAGTCCACTCGGTCAATGATTGACTTGTATGAGTCCATTGTACCTCTCTTGGTCCCATAGCGGCCAATTCAACCCTTTACCCTAACGGACGTACCTTTTAACAATTCTAATGTGATTCACGAACAAACGCTTAATAAGTCTCCAAGCGCGAGCATACAAGCTACGTTTTAATCGCAAGAATTCGGTTAAAACATCGTCCATTTAAAATCAACCAACACATGTACGTTTTTCTACCAAAGAACTACGTACGCTTTGAATTCTCCGACTACCGGGAGATACTTAGGAGCAAGATCGACATCTTGTCAAGCGCAATAATAAAAACTTTTTTTTCTTTCTTTTCTTTCGTTTGTTTTTATCTCTTTTCCCCCCTTTATTATGTTTTTAACATAAATGAACATGCACGCAAAGTATTTAAAAAAAAACAATTCAAGCTTTAACCAAATAGAAGGTTCCCGTTGAGTACAACGGACGTGAGGGGTGCTAATACCTTCCCCTTGCGTAATCGACTCCCGAACCCGACAATGGTTGCGATGACCAAATCTTTATCCTCATCGTCAAAGGGTTTTATTATCGTTTCCCTTTAAACAAAAAAAACTTAAGGGTTTATCAACGTTCCCTTTACACAAAAACTTTGGTGGCGGCTTCACAAAGGCCCTCCGAGCGTTTGCGAACGACCTCGGAGGATTTGCGCGTCTTTTTCCCGAGGAAAAAAACGAGGTGCGCACAGCTGGCGACTTAACTGGGGACCCTGTTCCCACTAGTGAGTTAAGCCTAACCTATTTGGTTTAAAGCCAATTGTTTTATTTTCTTTGCGTGCCATGTTTATTTATTTTGTTCATACATGTTATATTTATGCTTTATGTTTATATTTGCTTTATCTGCTTTATATTCATATCATATATATATCAAATGCGGGGGTTACTTGAGTGATGTTACTCCACATTGTTCGGGTTAATGCCGGACGTGTGAGGCTCTCTACCCGAGCTTGAGAAAAAAAAACTAAGTTAGAAGGAGGTTGTGTGCGGAAGCCCGCGTTGACGTATGTCCGTGAGGTAGGATGCCCAACCCCGCTTAGAGGAGATTTTCACGTGGAATTAATTGAAGTCATGTCGACGTATGTCCATAGACAACCCTAATTCCATATGAGATCTATGAATCTAAGGACCTCTTCTTAGGAGATTTCACCTTTTAGAGCCTACACGTGAGGATGGGGGGAAGTTCCGAACCTTCATATACCAAACCCTTGCATATCATAAACATTTGCATTCATATAAATTTTTTTTTTTTTTGCATAAAAAAAAAGAGAGGGGCATATTTTTGCATACTCATTGCATTTATACATTCACATGCATTTTCATTTCAAAGAAAAACCCTCACATCATTCCCTCACCAAACACCAAAAAAAGAAGTGCCCGACCCGGTGTATAGTAGCGTTTCGGAAGAGATCCGAGCAACCGGAAGGCCATCGAAATTTCGGAAATCTTTTCTGTGTCCAAGTAATTTATCTTGTTTTTTAAAAAAAAAAACAATCATTTTGCTCTTCCCAAGGCAAATGATTAATTTTTATGGGACCCCCATATTTCAAGTCATTTTCGTCATTAATAAAGTTGCAGTTTATGTTCAAAAGAGTTCGTTTTTCTTTCGTTCTCAAATAAATTTTCATAAACCCTACAAAAAATCATCATCATACACCAAAAAATAACACTGCTACGATCCCTTTTGACTTCAATCTCCAAATTAACCAAACGGAAGATGATAATAAGGACGATTTTGAACCTCCTGAAGGATTGTCCAGACTTGGGGATCGAGAGGATAGGGTAATACAACCTCACCAAGAGAACCCTCAAAAAAATAGCACCACAGTTTTCCCTCTGCCGAGGCACACTCTATAAGAGAAATCATAGTCTCACTCAGACGTGTGGATAAACATGAAGCAGTCATGCTCACCAAAGAAACCCATGTGGAGTCCTTCCAAACCCATGCCAAGACATATCACAAATGCCAAATTAACGCCGACAAGGGGCACATACCACAAACACCTCTGAATGTCATGACATCACCCTAACCTTTCTCTATGTGGGGCATAGACATGTTTGGAATGATTGAGCCAAAGGCTTCAAAAAGGGCACCAGTTCATACTAGTTGCCATCAACTGTTTCACCAAATGGGTCGAAGTAGCTTCCTATGCAAACATGACCAAACAAGTGGTCGCCCAATTCATCAAAAAAGAAACCATTAGCCGTTACGGCACTCCCCACAATTTCCCACAAAAAGCCAAGCCGTTACGGCACTCCCCACAAATTCCCACAAAAAGCCAAGTCGGCACTGGCATTCCTCACATCTCCAACAAGAGACCAATTTTTATTGGCACACACAATTTCCAAACAAAAAGCCCAATTTCCATTGGCAATCACAAACCCCACTTCCAATAAAAGCCCAATTGTCATTGGCATTCCCATCCAAAAAAAACACAAAAGCCCGACCTTGCTCGGAAGCCAAACAAAAGCCCGACCTTGCTCGGAAGCCAAACAAAAGTCCGACCTCGCTCGGCATCCCATCATAAAAGCCCGACCTTGCTCGGCATCCAATCTCAATAAAAGCCCGACCTTGCTCGGCATCCAATCTCAATAAAAGCCCGACTTCGCTCGGCATCCAAACACCCAAAAGCCCAATTTTCATTGGCACTCACAAACATATTCCCAAATACCATTTCCAATAAAAGCCCAATTTCCATTGGCCCTTACAAACACAATCACACATAAAGCCCAATTTTCATTGGCATCTCCACTCCAATCACAAAAAGCCCGACCTCGCTCGGCAACCAAAAACAAAAAGCCCGACCTCGCTCGGCAACCAAACACAAAAAACCATGCTTGTCATCCAATCACAAAAAACCCAATTTCCATTGGCATTCACAAACACAAACAAGGTTCGACCAACTGAACCCCATAAAAGAGAAACACCTCAGCATTGGGGCATGGACATTTCAACAAGAAAGTTCATTCTCGAGAATTTAGAGAAGGAGACTTAATGCTTGGAAAAAAAGGTATTACCCATCCACAAGGATCCCCCTATCAATAAGCTCCGGCGCAGTCAAAAAATATATATGCCAAAAAAAGAAAGAGCTCGCTAAATCGAAAACCCGAAAGGGCGGTTTAGGCAATAGAGAGCGTCCTGGTAGATCGAAAACCTGAAAAGGCGGTCTAGGCAAAAATTAAGGACATCAAAAAAGGAAATATACCCCAGTGGACTGAAAACTCGAAAGAGCGGTCCAGGTAAAAATTAGGGGTTTCAAAAAAAAAAAAAGAAAAAAGAAGAAAAAGGCAAAAGACTGCGGCACGTGAGGTCCGGACAGAATTCAAGAGGGAAAGAATCAACCTCATTATCATCTTTCAAAAAAAAGATTATTTCGAAGTCATAGGGAAAGTAGCACGTGAAACCCAAGCAAATTTCCATTTGTCTTTTTGTTTCTTCCTTTTTCTCTATCTCAGTAATCACCTCTTATAGGGATTACATTTTCACGAATAGTTACCCATACAAGGAACTAAGTTTCGTTGAATCAAAGTCATTTTTAAACCTTTTCATTGTTATGCGTCCTTACTTGCTCATAAAATGTGTTTTTATTCATGATAAATAATGCATTGAAATATGGGAATAACATAAAAAAACAAAAAAAATGTGTGTTTTTTTACTTGGACGTTAAATGTCGAAAGAATTTGGTTGGTCCCCGGTATTGCATCAGAGGACTCAAAACTTGAAGCTTTGCATCAGTCATTTTAAGACTCATGCTCTTCAGCAGAAACAAGTGCGTAGCCCACGGCGCGTAAAACGCAAAGATCCCGGGTGTCGGAGGAACAAATTTCCCCAAATAAAGCTCACCCCCCATACATCTTTTTCATCCACTAAGGCCGGATATCGATCATGTTTCCAAATTGATCCTTATATCCCCAGTGATGGCAAACCAAAAGTCCAATATTCATTGGCAAACCAAAGAACTACGTAAGCTTTGAATTCTCCATCCCACCAGGAGATACGTAGGAGCAAGATCATCATCTTGTCAAGCACAACAAACCAAAGCCCAATATTCATTGGCCCACAATAAAACAATTTTCATTGGCATTCCCCAGGGAGTCTCAACCCAAAACAAAAAGTCCAATCATCATTGGCAAACAAACACAAATCCCCAGGACAAGCTCGAACTACACCGGTTTTGATCCCATTTGGGTATGTAGGCAAAGGACCTTGTCCTTCCAAACCGACCAACCAAAAAACAAACAAAGCACAAAAAGAGAGCCCAATCGTTATTGGCACAACCACAACCAAGACCGACTTTGCTCGGCACCCCACCAACATCCCACACATCATAGCATAATTCATGCATGCATATACAAATTATTCATACACATGCATTTCATTTCATAAATCATGCATCCTCAACAAGGATTCTCCAGTGAGTATCACATATTCACCAACATCCATCAACGACCAACCAGGGGCACCTATTTAGGGTAAGACCGCAGCTCGTTAGGAATCGACATTCAGTGACAGTGCCTGAATAAGATTACCTAGCTTAGGTATCGACCTCTAGAAGCAGTACCTAGAGTAGATCACCTCCCCCAGTGTATCGACCTTCAGTGTTAGCGGCTGAATAAGATCACAGCTCGTTAGGAATCGACATTCAGAAGCAGTACCTGAATAAGATCACCTAGCTTAGGTATCGACCTCTAGAAGCAGTACCTAGATAAGATCACCTACCTCAATGTTCCACCTCTAGTGACATCCTAGAGTAGATCACTTCCATCTTAGGTATCGACCTCTAGAAGCAGTACCTAGATAAGATCACCTACCTCAATGTTCCACCTCTAGTGACATCCTAGAGTAGATCACTTCCATCTTAGGTATCGACCTCTAGAAGCAGTACCTAGATAAGATCACCTACCTCAATGTTCCACCTCTAGTGACATCCTAGAGTAGATCACTTCCATCTTAGGTATCGACCTCTAGAAGCAGTACCTAGATAAGATCACCTACCTCAATGTTCCACCTCTAGTGACAGTGCCTAGAGTAAATCACCATCCTCAGGAATCGACCTCTAGAAGCAGTGCCTAGATAAGATTGCCTTCATCCCCCAGTGGATCTACCTCCAGTGTTAGCGGCTGGATACGATCGACCTTTACCAACCATTGCATTTGCATTTCGCGAAGGACAAAATTCGGGTCCTTCTTTTTACTTAATTGATCTTCGCAAAGAGTTCATGAGATGCCCTCGGCACTCACGCACTCTATGCGAAGACACAATTAAGTAGGGGCAGCTGTAGTACCCTAATTTTGTCCTACGCATTTTAAAACAAAAATCAAAAAAAATCAAAGAGGGGAAAAAGTCAAAAGTCAACAAAAGTCAACAGAAAAGTCAACATTTCAAAAATGAGGACTTCGCACTGCGAAGGTCACTTCGCACTGCGAAGTCTGCGATTTTTCTGCAGATTTTTGGTTTCTTTGATTTAATTCCAGAATTTGTTGCATATCATTTCCACATTTATTTTAAGTAGCATTCATGGCTAATTGGGCCAAGCAAAACCAGAATTAAAGGACTTGCCATTAATGTCAAGGTTGGAAGCTTTTTCTTCCAACCTAGCATGTGATAAGCAAGTGGGCTTGCCCTTGGGCAGCTCTAGTCCCTCCCATGTGACCTGCTAACCACCACAAGGTTGCCAGCCACCTGCTTGAGGACTTTCCTCCTGCTTGCTCCCCCCAAAACCAGTCAAACCAGCTGGATTTTTCACTTGAAAAGCCATGAGTGCCTACTCTGTTTTGCAGCAGCTTTTCACCCTCTCACACCAGCCAATTATAGCCTTTTTCATCCCTCAATCTCTGCACATTACAGTGCACGTTTTCATTGATCAACCATTGAGATTGCAAGGATTGATCCCCAAGCATTAGCCAATTGCAAATCAGCTTTGTTCTTCATCATTACCTTCTAGAATTAGTTGAATTTGTGGCTGAAATCAGGCTGGATCTTGCCCCTTGGTACAAGGCAAGGTTGCCTCTATCCATTAGCATTTAATGCAAAGGGATTCAGCTTGATCTTAGCCACAAATCAGCTGAATTTTGGGATTGTGTAATGATGAAAAAGATTTGGTTTTGGCCTATAAATAGAAGGCAATGCCCAAGGATTCAAACACAGTTAACACAGCATTTCAAGAGCAGAAACTCTACTCATTTTAGCCTACAAAACTCCACAAATAACCAGAAAAAAAAACCAATCCAACACAAAGCTTTCCAAAGTTCCAAAACCATCACCAATATTCAAACCTCTTGTGAAAGCCTTCAACCAATACAAATCAAGTGCAGCTGAAGCTTTGCTAAGGAGTTCTGTAAGTTTCTAAGCACTTATATTGCATTTATAATTGTGTTTGCATAGCTATTTTGGTTCAAAACCATTTGATTCTAAAAAACCCCTTTTGAATTTCAAAGAAATCCCAAGGTTTTCAAAACATTAAAACTGGTTTGTCCAGCCTTTTTCACCCCAAAAACTCAAAGTTTTTCACCCACCTATAAGGTCCTGAGTGTGTTCAGAAGTTGTTTCTGAACAAAAGTTCAGAAACAACTTCTGAACCCAAAATTTCGCATGCTTCGCAGTGCGAAGTCATGGTCGCAGTGCGACCATGACAGAACTCAGAATCTGAGTTTTTGTGTCAAAACAACCAATTTTTGAGGTTCTAGCCCCAGAGCTCAGAACCTAAGAGTCTTTAAACCCATGTTCTTCAAACCATAACAAGGTTTTTGCATAATTTTGGCAAAATCACAAGTTCGTATGACCATTATGTGGATAACTTGCAAAACAAGTTATCTTCCCAAACTCTCAAACAAGCATGAACAAACAAGCTGTGTTCATCATTTCAATCTAAACTTGAACAATAAATATTGTTCATGATGTTCAAAACTCAAAGATGAACATACACCGTTTACGTTCGCATTTTCGCAAAATGAGACGAACTTGCGCGTTTTTTAGCAAATTTGCTAAACCTTCCCATTTTGGGTTTTCAAACCAAATGTTTTGACATACCTTGGGATTTCTAAAGGATTCAACCCAAAAACATGAATGAAAAAGGGATGGTGTGACGTATGTCTCTCCATCGCCCCGATTGTACGAATGCGTGACGTATGTCTCGTCGCTCGGACAATCGTCATTCCCTCTTTTTTCAATATGTACAACCCTAACCAAACCAAATCTTGGCCCCTTGTGGTCAATCCAAACCTTTTGGTCCCCCGTTGGCCATTAGACTCAACCCCCCGACTCGTCGGAGTCCACTCGGTCAATGATTGACTTGTATGAGTCCATTGTACCTCTCTTCGTCCCATAGCGGCCAATTCAACCCTTTACCCTAACGGACGTACCTTTTAACAATTCTAATGTGATTCACGAACAAACGCTTAATAAGTCTCCAAGCGCGAGCATACAAGCTACGTTTTAATCGCAAGAATTCGGTTAAAACATCGTCCATTTAAAATCAACCAACACATGTACGTTTTTCTACCAAAGAACTACGTACGCTTTGAATTCTCCGACTACCGGGAGATACGTAGGAGCAAGATCGACATCTTGTCAAGCGCAATAATAAAAACTTTTTTTTCTTTCTTTTCTTTCGTTTGTTTTTATCTCTTTTCCCCCCTTTATTATGTTTTTAACATAAATGAACATGCACGCAAAGTATTTAAAAAAAAACAATTCAAGCTTTAACCAAATAGA
Organism: Medicago ruthenica; assembly: GCA_018208015.1. NCBI lineage: Eukaryota > Viridiplantae > Streptophyta > Magnoliopsida > Fabales > Fabaceae > Medicago > Medicago ruthenica. The sequence continues at coordinate 21,152,932 of CM031372.1, forward strand.
AGGTTCCCGTTGAGTACAACGGACGTGAGGGGTGCTAATACCTTCCCCTTGCGTAATCGACTCCCGAACCCGACAATGGTTGCGATGACCAAATCTTTATCCTCATCGTCAAAGGGTTTTATTATCGTTTCCCTTTAAACAAAAAAAACTTAAGGGTTTATCAACGTTCCCTTTACACAAAAACTTTGGTGGCGGCTTCACAAAGGCCCTCCGAGCGTTTGCGAACGACCTCGGAGGATTTGCGCGTCTTTTTCCCCAGTGAAGTCGCCAGCTGTGCGCACCTCGTTTTTTTCCTCGGGAAAAAGACGCGCAAATCCTCCGAGGTCGTTCGCAAACGCTCGGAGGGCCTTTGTGAAGCCGCCACCAAAGTTTTTGTGTAAAGGGAACGTTGATAAACCCTTAAGTTTTTTTTGTTTAAAGGGAAACGATAATAAAACCCTTTGACGATGAGGATAAAGATTTGGTCATCGCAACCATTGTCGGGTTCGGGAGTCGATTACGCAAGGGGAAGGTATTAGCACCCCTCACGTCCGTTGTACTCAACGGGAACCTTCTATTTGGTTAAAAGCTTGAATTGTTTTTTTAAATACTTTGCGTGCATGTTCATTTATGTTAAAAACATAATAAAGGGGGGAAAAGGGATAAAAACAAACGGAATAAAAGAAAGAAAGGAAAAAAAGTTTTTATTATTGCGCTTGACAAGATGTCGATCTTGCTCCTACGTATCTCCCGGTAGTCGGAGAATTCAAAGCGTACGTAGTTCTTTGGTAGAAAAACATACATGTGTTGGTTGATTTTAAATGGACGATGTTTTAACCGAATTCTTGCGATTAAAACGTAGCTTGTATGCTCGCGCTTGGAGACTTATTAAGCGTTTGTTCGTGAATCACATTAGAATTGTTAAAAGGTACGTCCGTTAGGGTAAAGGGTTGAATTGGCCACTATGGGACCAAGAGAGGTACAATGGACTCATACAAGTCAAACATTGACCGAGTGGACTCCGACGAGTCGAGGGGTTGAGTCTAATGGCCAACGGGGGACCAAAAGGTTTGGATTGACCACAAGGGGCCAAGATTTGGTTTGGTTAGGGTTGTACATATTGAAAAAAAAGGGAATGACGATTGTCCGAGCGACGAGACATACGTCACGCATTCGTACAATCGGGGCGATGGAGAGACATACGTCACACCATCCCTTTTTCATTCATGTTTTTGGGTTGAATCTTTTAGAAATCCCAAGGTATGTCAAAACATTTGGTTTGAAAACCCAAAATGGGAAGGTTTAGCAAATTTGCTAAAAAACGCGCAAGTTCGTCTCATTTTGCGAAAATGCGAACGTAAACGGTGTATGTTCATCTTTGAGTTTTGAACATCATGAACAATATTTATTGTTCAAGTTTAGATTGAAATGATGAACACAGCTTGTTTGTTCATGCTTGTTTGAGAGTTTGGGAAGATAACTTGTTTTGCAAGTTATCCACATAATGGTCACACGAACTTGTGATTTTACCAAAATTATGCAAAAACCTTGTTATGGTTTGAAAGACATGGGTTTAAAAACTCTTAGGTTCTGAGCTCTGGGGCTAGAACCTCAAAAATTGGTTGTTTTGACACAAAAACTCAGATTCTGAGTTCTGTCATGGTCGCACTGCGACCATGACTTCGCACTGCGAAGCATGCGAAATTTTGGGTTCAGAAGCTGTTTCTGAACTTTTGTTCAGAAACAACTTCTGAACACACTCAGGACCTTATAGGTGGGTGAAAAACTTTGAGTTTTTGGGGTGAAAAAGGCTGGACAAACCAGTTTTGATGTTTTGAAAACCTTGGGATTTCTTTGAAATTCAAAAGGGGTTTTTTAGAATCAAATGGTTTTGAACCAAAATAGCTATGCAAACACAATTATAAATGCAATATAAGTGCTTAGAAACTTACAGAACTCCTTAGCAAAGCTCCAGCTGCAATTGATTTGATTTGATTGAAGGCTTTCACAAGAGGTTTGAATGTTGGTGATGGTTTTGGAACTTTGGAAAGCTTTGTGTTGGATTGGTTTTTTTCTGGTTATTTGTGGAGTTTTGTAGGCTAAAATGAGTAGAGTTTCTGCTCTTGAAATGCTGTTGTTAACTGTTTTTGAATCCTTGGGCATTGCCTTCTATTTATAGGCCAAAACCAAATCTTTTTCATCATTACACAATCCCAAAATTCAGCTGATTTGTGGCTAAGATCAAGCTGAATCCCTTTGCATTAAATGCTAATGGATAGAGGCAACCTTGCCTTGTACCAAGGGGCAAGATCCAGCCTGATTTCAGCCACAAATTCAACTAATTCTAGAAGGTAATGATGAAGAACAAAGCTGATTTGCAATTGGCTAATGCTTGGGGATCAATCCTTGCAATCTCAATGGTTGATCAATGAAAACGTGCACTGTAATGTGCAGAGATTGAGGGATGAAAAAGGCTATAATTGGCTGGTGTGAGAGGGTGAAAAGCTGCTGCAAAACAGAGTAGGCACTCATGGCTTTTCAAGTGAAAAATCCAGCTGGTTTGACTGGTTTTGGGGGGAGCAAGCAGGAGGAAAGTCCTCAAGCAGGTGGCTGGCAACCTTGTGGTGGTTAGCAGGTCACATGGGAGGGACTAGAGCTGCCCAAGGGCAAGCCCACTTGCTTGTCACATGCTAGGTTGGAAGAAAAAGCTTCCAACCTTGGCATTAATGGCAAGTCCTTCAATCCTGGTTTTGCTTGGCCCAATTAGCCATGAATGCTACTTAAAATAAATGTGGAAATGATATGCAACAAATTCTGGAATTAAATCAAAGAAACCAAAAATCTGCAGAAAAATCGCAGACTTCGCAGTGCGAAGTGAGCTTCGCAGTGCGAAGTCCTCATTTTTGAAATGTTGACTTTTTTGTTGACTTTTGTTGACTTTTGACTTTTTCCCCTCTTTGATTTTTTTGATTTTTGTTTTAAAATGCGTAGGACAAAATTAGGGTACTACAGTACCCATCAGTTAATTCAGTTTATTTGTGCTCAGGATAGGGGTTTTTATGTGATGGTTACTGTGACATCAGAATCAGAACTGAGTCCCAGTGACATTCCAATTGTTAATGAGTATCTAGATGTTTTTCCATCTGAGATAATCAGTTTACCCCCAGAACATGAATTTGAGTTCTCTATTGACCTCATTCCAGGATTGGAGCCAGTATTTGTGGCACCGTATAGGATGTCACCATCAGAGCTTAAGGAATTGAAGTCCTAGTTAGAGGACTTGATTCAGAAACATTTTATCAGGCCTAGTGTGTCACCTTGGGGTGCACCAGTTTTGTTGGTTAAGAAGAAGGATGGTAGCATGAGATTGTGCATAAACTAACGACAGCTGATTAAGGTAACTATTAAGAACAAGTATCATTTTCCAAGGATTGATGATCTTTTAGATCAGCTCAAGGGAGCAACAATGTTTTCTAAGATTGACCTTAGATCAGGATATCACCAGATTCGTATCAAATCGTCGGATGTATCCAAGACAGCGTTCAGAACACGTTACAGACATTACGAATTCCTAGTTATGCCATTTGGAGTGACTAATGCCCCAACAGAGTTTATGGACTAGATGAACATGATTTTTCAGCCTTATCTGGATCAGTTTGTGGTGATTTTCATTGATGATATTTTGATTTATTCAAAGGACCCTCAGGAACATGCCCAGCATCTGGGGATTGTTTTGGATATTCTCAGAGAAAAACAGTTGTATGCCAAATTCAGTAAGTGTGAATTCTGGTTGTCTGAAATTAAATTTTTGGGTCATGTCATCTCTAAAGGAGGAGTGTCAGTAGACTCATCGAAAGTTGAAGCTTTCCTTAATTGGGCCAGACCTAAGAATGTGGCTGAAGTTAGAAGTTTCTTGGGCTTAGCAAGTTACTACAGAAGATTTATTTTGAGGTTTTCTCAGATTGCTTTGCCTTTGACACGTCTCACTAGGAAGGATGTGCCCTTCGTGTGGGACGAGGAGTGTGAAGAGAGCTTCTGAACTTTGAGAAAGAAATTATTTAAGGCCCCAGTTTTAGCAATACCGGATCCCGACAAGAGATATGTTGTTTTTTGTGATGCGTCCTCTAAGGGACTTGGTAGTGTACTCATGCAGGAAGGGAATGTAATAGCCTATGCTTCACGACAACTTAAGTCTCATGAGGAGAATTACCCCACTTATGACCTTGAGCTAGCAGCTATAGTTTTTGCTTTGAAAGTGTGGAGGCATCATTTATATGGTGCGCAGTTCGACTTGTTCAGTGACCATAAAAGCTTAAAGTATTTGTTTGATCAACAGGAATTGAACATGAGGCAGAGGAGATGGATGGAATACTTGAAGGATTTTGATTTTGATTTAAAGTACCATCCAGGAAAGGCGAACGTTGTTGCTGACGCCTTGAGCAGGAAGTCCTTGGTTAGAGCAGAAGTGATGATGCATACTTGTGGTCTGTATGAAAAGTTCAGAGATCTTAATCTCGACGTCACCGAAGTGGATAATGGCATTATGTTGAATAAACTAGAAATCACTTGTGATTTGCGATCCAGAATCACACAGGCTCAGGGGTTGGATATGGACCTCCAGAGAAGGGTCGGTCAATCAGAGTTTTCAAGGGCATCAGATGGCACGCTGCTGTTTGATGGTAGGATCTGTGTTCCAAATGATGTAGAATTGAGGAGGCTGATTCTGGAAGAAGCCCATAAGAGTAGTTTCAGTATCCACCCAGGTACCACTAAAATGTATCAAGACTTGAAAAGGGACTATTGGTGGCCAGGCATGAAAACCGACATTGCGGAATTTGTGTCACGCTGTTTAGTGTGTCAACAGGTAAAGATTGAACATCAAAGGCCAGCAGGGATGCTAGTACCATTGGAAATTCCTCAGTGGAAATGGGAAGAGATATCTATGGATTTTGTAAGTGGATTACCTCGAACTCAGCGAGGGCATGATTCAATTTGGGTAGTTGTAGACCGGTTAACCAAGTCTGCTCACTTTTTACCGGTAAGGACTACATATAAGGCTTCTCAATATGCAGAGTTATTCATTGCAGAGATTGTGAAACTGCATGGTGTTCCGACTGGTATTGTCTCAGATAGAGATCCAATCTTTACCTCTCACTTTTGGAAAGCTTTTCAGAGGGCTTTAGGAACGAGGTTAAAGATGAGTACGTCCCATCATCCTCAAACAGATTGTCAATCTGAGAGAACTATTCAGACATTAGAGGATATGCTACGTGCATGCATCTTAAAAGATGGAGGAAGTTGGAATAATCATCTGCCTTTAATTGAATTCTCCTACAATAATAGTTATCACTCCAGTATAGGGATGGCCCCTTATGAGGCATTGTATGGCAGAAAGTGTAGGACACCACTTTGTTGGGCAGAGGTTGGAGATAAGAGTATTCTGGGACCCGAAATTATTCAGGAGACCACTCTGAAAATTAAATCTATCCAGGATAAGATGAGAACTGCTCAGAGTCGTCAGAAAAGCTATGCGGATAAGAGGTGAAGGCCCTTGGAATTTGAAGTGGGAGATCACGTATTCTTGAAGGTTACACCTAAGTTGGGTTTATGTGGCGTTTTCAGGACAAAGAAATTGTGTCCAAGATTTATTGGGCCATTTCAGATACTTAAACGCGTCGGTCTGGCAGCTTATCAGTTGGCCCTGCCACCGGCTATGTCAGGATTGCATGATGTTTTTCATGTCTCCCAGCTAAGGAAGTTCATTCCAAATCCTTTTCAACCGGTAGAATTGGAAACTATCGATTTGAGATCAGATTTAACATTTCAGCCAGAACCAGAACAAATTGTTGATCGTGATGTCAAATCCTTAAGGAACAAGGAAATTCCAATTGTAAAGGTTGTGTGGAAAGGTTCTCCCGACGGTGAATCAGAGATGCGAAGGAGTTATCCGCATCTATTTTCAAGTAAATTCTAATTTCGAGAACGAAATTTCTTTAAGGGGGTAGATTGTAATATCCCGCTAAGATGTAACTTTTATCGATATTAGAGGAATTAAGAGAGAGTAGTGGCAGAATTGTAAATATAAGAGGAAGGGGTATTAATAGAGATAAACTTGAATAATTGTTCATTATTGCCATTCCCTTCTCTCACTAAAAATCAGATTTTCTCTCCCTCTCTCTCTAGAATTCGGTCAACAGCATCAGCAGCTTTGATCCATCAGTTTTTCTTCCCTGAATTCTGGAACTGTCAGCAAGCAAGTTTTGAGAAAGTTGAAGTAAGTGGAAGCTTAAGGAAAGTTAAGGAATAGTAAGACTAAGCTAGGGTTTTGATAAAGGAAGCTTGTCAAAGATCAGCATAATTCTAAGTGAGTTCCTTAGAGTAGCAGTATCCTGTGTGGGTTATATTGTGTGAGGATTATAACTGAATTTCTAAGTTATTAGGAAAAAGGTTAGTTTTCCCCTATTTTTGATTCTATGCTTGATCCTGTTTAATCCTTGATTACAACACGTTTTAAAGTTTAAAAATGAGTCCTGGCATGTTTTCAAAGATCACTGGGCAGTTGGGTATCAAAGTTTTTAAGATTAAAACATGTTTTTCAGAAAATTCTGTGTTCTGCTACAGTCGCAGAGCGACGCTCAGGGTCGCAAAGCGAAGCAGCAGAGCTTCGCTACTACCTAGCTATCGCCTAACTATCGCCTAGACTTCGCTCTGCAAAGTAATCAGAAGCTGAGTTCGTAGAGCAAAGCATTCAGACGCTCTGCGAAGCTTCAGACTCAGGATTACTAGGTTCTGAAGGTTCAGACTCTGAATGTTCAGAGTCTGAAGGTTCAGACGCAGGTGATCGCAGAGCGACGCCCAGGGTTGCAAAACGAAGTTGGCCAGAATAGCATTTTATTTTCAAACAACTGTACCATGCCAATGATCTTTGATATGCTTTGGGGTAGAGATTCTCATGAACCTTCAAGGATTAATATAGGATAAGGATATGTATCATACAGAGAGATGGGTATTTTATATCCATAGGATTTCAGGTTAGTTAAGGGATAGTTTTAGGATACCTTTAACCAGGCAGGTGCATTTATATGTACATTGGGGCATGCCTCAGTTGTTCACGTCAGAGTGACACTGAGGGTACACGTATCAGTTTAGGATAGGATGTACCTTAGATATGGTACAAGGATTTATATCAGGATAAGTATATTTTATATACCAGGAATAATTAATTATCAGGCTAAATTATGTGACTTCTGTGATCTCGCAGTTATAGAGCACAGGGGGTTCCAGTATTGCTAGAATGGAAGGAACTTTCCGTGAGGATAACCCACAAATAAGTTTATTTAAAGTTATTGTGACTTCTGTGTTCTCGCAGTTAGAGAGCACAGAGGGTTCCATTTATAGCTGGAATGAGAGGAACTTTCCGCGAGGATAACCCACACAATACAGGCAAGAGGAGTCCGGTGATTAGCCTATTATAGGAATTTTCACCGGTTATCAGGGGAATGTGCTTCGGGGTTACTCCACCCGGGGGCATTCCATAAAATGAACTCAGATAATAATGTTTGTTACACGCTAACATCTAACATAATATGTATCAGTTTATACTTTATTATGTTATCAGACAGTAAATACCTATCAGGAAGGTATTAGGTGGTGATCTTAGGTGTCCCCTCGATCACCAAAGTTATCAGGTTTTAGTCTAGTTTTTATGACTAAACAGTTATCAGGTTCAGGCAGGTTTAAACCCTTTATGGGTAAGGTTAAGACTTGGCGATCATAGGAATTCCCAAGATTACCAAAGTAGGCATGGCGACCGTAGGTTCCCCGAGGTTGCCAACAGTAGGTTGGGTGGAGCTCACTGAAACATTATGTCTCATCCCATTCCTTCTGATGTAGGTTCACAGGTAGCACGCAACAAGGGTAAGGAGAAAGCTTTGGACTGATCGTGCTGGTTTTCTATTTGTTTCAGTTAACCTGTATTCAGATGTTGTATTATGATGTATAGTACCAGAGATGTTTTGTATTATCAGATGGATGTATTAATACATTATGTTATGTAACTTATTCAGTTAAACTTTTTGTATTGTAAAATTAATGCATCCAATACGAAATTTAATACTCGTATAAGATCCTAGGCAATCTTATTATTGGTGTTACAGTAAAACCCATGGATGAGGCGACAATAAAGCCACTGGAGGGTAAGATATACATTCAACAAAAGGATATAATAAACGCATGTAAGTTTCAGGCAAAAACATCACTTAATATATAAGTATTCATCAATACATAAAATCTGGTTAATACTCATGCATAATTCATAAATCATAGTATACCATCATCATTATATAATTACCAACTTAATTATACATCATCAACAATTAAATCATAATCTCAACTATAAATCATCAACGAATAATCATCAACTCATCTATAAGTCATCAACAAATAATTAACACTCATCTATAAGTCATCAACAAATAAATATTGAAATTCTGGCAGGTACTGAAACTGATAGTAAAATAGAGTGCAAAAACGCAGAACAGAGTACGTATCAGAAGCAGCAAAATAAGGACAGAAAATAAAAGAACACAGTTGATTTGTTAACCCAGTTCGGTGACAAACACACCTACGTCTGGAGGATACCAAACCAGGAAGGAAATCCACTAAATAGTATCAATTCAAAGACTCATGACAACAGCCCCTGTTTCACAGCCTTATCACTTAATCACTACCCGTATAGATTTATACCTAGGAACTCCTAGATATAAGATTCCACTTTCTTCCTACTCAAGTAATCACTGCCCCAGTGATCTTAAAACTCTAAGACAATTCAAGGATGAAGACACTCTTCAAAAAGACAAAAACATCACTTTTGCTTAAAAGCTTTAAGTGAATACAACTCAATAACAAAACAACCAACTCTAACACTTGAGTGGTGCACAGAAATAAAGCACAAAGCTTACAGACTCAAAACCTAAGACTCTCTCTATAACTTCTGTTTTGATGTATATTCTTCAACAGCAGCGTCCTCTTTATAAAGCTTCAGCAGCAACATAATTCTTGAACCAAATCCTTCAAAGATATGTTTCCAGAATTCTTTTAGAAGCAAATAGAAGCAATTATATTTCTGAAATATATTTTCCAAAGATTCCTTTTAAAATATATTCACAAATAAAAGAATCCAATCTTCAATAAAAATCTACACGCAAAATTCTTCTTTCTTCTAGAAACGCAGCTTGGATAAATCTTCAATTAAATCTTCACATAAAGATCATGTTCTGAAAATACACATCTCCAAGGCGCACAAAATAGAATGCAGAAAACCAGCTTCTGATGTATGCGTCTGAAGTTCTGCGTCTGAACATTTTAGCTTCTGAAGGTTGCTTCTAAACAGTGCGTCTGAAGGTCAGCTTCTGAACAGTGCGTCTGAAGGTCAGCTTCTAAACAGTGCGTCTGAAGGTCAGCTTATGAAGTACTGTTCAGCTTCTGAAGGTCCAGCTTCTGATGTACTGTTCAGCTTCTAAAGACCCAGCTTCTGAACCAGCTTTTGAACCAGCTTCTAAAAATGCACACACTGAGTTTTCAGCTTCTGAAGACGTGATGCTTGTATATTTGATTTTAGCAAAACATGTAGCCAACAACCAAATATCCAACAATCTCCCCCTTTGGCAAATTTTTGGCTAAAATCAATTTCTTCACAAAAAACAAGTTCTTCACTCAACAAAGCACGCAACCATGAAGAACAATAAATGTAGCAACAACAGAGTCAGCAGCGGATGATTCACTACATTTCACACAAACTTCCCCTGAAACAGAAACACACATACTCCCCGTGAAATATGACATACATCAGCAGCTTTTGGAACAACAAACACTGGTCCCCCTGACACACACACTCAGGAACTCCCCCTGAACACAGAGACTCCCCCTGAACTACTGAACTATTTCTGAAACAACCAAACTTTTCTCCCCCTTTTTAGCCAAACAATTTTGACAAAACACACATGTAAACACCAGGAGCAGAGAAACACAAGAAACAGAGCATAAGCACATCACAGAAATCTTTTCAGAGTTTATAACTAGCACAACACAGAAAAGCATACCACAGACACCACATCAGAATCAGCATCAAAACCAACATACAAAACCCATCACAACACCAACATCAGGATCAGAACCACATAGTATCCATACACAGAAGAACAAAACAAAAAACAACTGCAGACAGAAGCACAAACAAAAATCCAAGACATCAATCACAAATTGACAGTCTTCAGACTTAGCAACAGATGATGTTTCATCATTAGACACAGCATCAGAAGCTGTTTAGTTAATGTGTACTTCAGGCACATTCACAGGAATCTTCATCCCAGCAATCTGCTTCTCAAGATCAGCAATTCTCTTCTGAACACAGGGCATGGTATCATGCTTAACAACATCTTCAGACTTACTAGGATCCACTTCCTTTCCTTTTAATGCTTTCTTCTTTGGTACAGGAACCAACACTTTGCTCCAACATTTAGGTGGTCCAGCAACAGAACTCATCTTTGCAACAGGAGTGGGCCTGCTGTCAGCAGCAACAACCTTTCCTTTCCTCTTGTCAATACTTTCACATTTTGGTCTCCATACCTTCTTGACATTGACTACAACAGGTTCAGATTTTCTTTGCTGAAAGTGCTTGGGGTATCCATGCAACTTGTAACAGAATGGCTTTATGTGCCCCTTTTTACCACAGTGATGACATACCCAAGGATGAGATGTCTTCTTGCTCTTAGATCCCTGAGGTTGGTTCTGGTGTTCCAACTTAGGTTTATTCATCATTGGATCACATGGTTTAACAGCTTCAAAGAACCTTTTAACTGGATTTTGCTGTTTGTTCAAGATCCCATCATTAAACTCAATTCCATTTGGTTTCCCTTGGTTCTGACTCTCCAAAATCTCTTCTAACACATCAGTACCAGTGTTTAACATTCTGACTTGTTTCTTCATATTTTCAAGTTGAGAGTTCAGTTGGGTTACCTCATCTTTGAGATCAGAGATTTTCTCTAAGTGTTCACTTCTTTCAGACTGAAGTTGACTGATAGTTCTCTTCTGTTCTTCCAGCAGTTTGCACACTTCTTCAAATTTAACATGCAACTTCTTGCAAAACTCAGCAGGTGTAACACCCATACTAACTTTAACTAGTATATTAGCATGTGCGTTAAACTGATACTGGATACATTTAAAAATTTCAATAATAATAATAATACATCACAATGAATGAATACAAGTTTACTCGTTGTACAAATAATCCATTACTATTACAAATACTTATACAATGTCCGTTAAGCTCCTGAGCAGATACGCAACGAGCAACTGTACTCCATCCAGCATCTCTATGAAGAACTTCATCACGAACCTCTGACATGCCTGTAACCCTGCACCAGAAGGAATGGGATGAGACATAATGTCTCAGTGAGCTCTACCCAACCTACTGTTGGCAACCACAGGGAACCTAGGGTCGCCATGCCTACCTTGGCAATGTTGGGGATTTCCTAAGATCGCCAAGTCTTTTATCTGCCTATGACTATAAGTCCTCCTGTAACTATAACTTAAACTGCCTATAACCTTTACTGTAACTGTCTATAACCATAACTGTATTCTGCCTATAACTTTAACTTAGTGATCGAGGGGAAAACCTAGGATCACTTCCTGATATCTGTCTATAACTATAACGGTAAGTTTCCTGTGACTATAACTGTAACTGTAACTTTGACTATAACTATAAAACATAAAACATATAAACAGTTCGATAGCAGTTTTATGTTAGCTGTTAGCGTTGAACAAACAATTAATCTGAGTTCATTTTACGGAGGGCACCCCGGGTGGAGTAACCCCGAGATACGTCTCCCTATAAACCGGTGAAATTCCTATCATATCAGGCTAACACCGGACTCCCTATGAAACGTGTGGACAACCCTCTCGGAGAAGTCCCATCCGGCGAATCCCGGAGTCTGATGAACACGCCCTATGACTGTGAAACGTGCAAGCACGCCATTATCTTTAATCTTTAATTCTTTAATTCTTTAACTATAACATATAAACATATAATCTGCTACTGTAATCGTATAACAATCCTATATCATATGACCCATAACCTATGATTCTTGGCTTATCGTTCTCATAAGCCACCTGTGATCGTTGGAAAACCAACACTATAAATGTATCTATAACTATGATTGCCGAAGCATTCCCATTGCCTATGTATTCCAAAGGAATACTTCTATAACTTTATTCATAAGTGTTTATCCTATAAAAGGTTCTAACTTAACCGCTGAAATATCCTTGGCTTGCACATTGCTTAACGAGTATATAAAGTTGTTTAGTAAGGGGTAATCCCATTACTAGCTCTATTATTCCTCTACATAACTTAGAAATTGTGTATTCATCTCCCAATGCCATACCCATTACCTATTATACCTTAATTCCATTCCTATACTCATGAACATGAAATTGTGTGGCTGGAAAATCGGGGGCCGATTTCTAAAAATCGGGGGCCGAAATATGCCGTAAATGCCAAGAATGGCCAGCCACAAAATCGGTGGCCGATTTTGTCCCCTGCAGAAATCACAATTCGCTTTAAAAGCTAAACCAATCCTCTCCAAACAACAAAACAGCTTATGGGAAAGATTTCCATTACATAAGATCAACTTATAACCTATGTGTTCATATAATTACAAGCCAAAAAGGATTTATGGCATAAAATTTAGCAAATCTAGCTCTTAATGCTAAAAACTCAAAGCATAAGCAAAGTGAGGATCTAAACCCTCTAGGAGCTCACCTCAAACATCTGATCAAGGCTTGATAGACTTCATTCCAAAACCTTAGCTAGATAGCTTCTTCTTTGCTAATCTTCTTCACCAAAACCCTAGCTTTTTGCCCCTTTTTCCTTAGCTTCCTTTTCTCAAAATTAGTAACTTGCTTGCTTGCATGGGGATTGAGTGTTTGAAGATGAAATCTGATGATTATGGAAGGATTTGGAGGGAGGCGCAAGAGTAGAAAGAGAGAGAAGGGAGAGGAATTGTTCTAGAGAGAGAAAGAAGATTGTAGAATGAAGAGGAAGATGACTTTTGTCATATATATAATACCCATAAGTGGTAATTACCAAAATGCCATTACTCAAAACACCTCTGATACATCGTCTCAATACTGATAAATACTTGGGTCATAAGCGGGATATTACACTCTACCCCCCTTAAAGAAATTTCGTCCTCGAAATGTAGATAATCCTTACGAGATCCTGTAAAGATAAATCCTTTCTACCTCTTTCTCTACTATGAAAATTTCCAATCCTTTAAGCTTGTTGGAACTTCATGGCAACTCCAGGGCCTGACATGTAGATTAATCACGTACCTCGATTAAACCATACTGGTTAAAACTTGTTCTTTAGCCATGATTCCCATTTCTACAAACCAAAACGTATGACAATTTCTTTCCTGCCGAAAGATCTGGTGCTTGTTACATAACTATCACTTGCTAAGACGTATGGTTATCTGAACCAACTTATTCCTATTATCTGATTATGTCCTCTATGCGACATATTTCTTGTAAATCCAAAGTAGAATTATTAAATCTTGGATTTCCTTTACCGAATTCTAGCAGTTCTTCTTTCATTAACCATTCCATATTACCCTGAAGACGTCGAGTCAAACTGTTTTTTCCTCAATTATCTCAAATTTCCGAGGAATCTATTACATTGTCTTCAGTTCAACAAAATTCTTGTCTTTAACTTTAGCCTCGTAAGACGACCTGTTACTGTTACATTTGTATCATCCTTCACATAATTTTTATTCTCACACTGGAAGGTATCTGATATTGAATATTCTCAAACGAAATTGAAATCTATTACAACTATCTCCACGATTCAAAATCAAAGTGGTGGCTGAACTTCTGGTTTACGTTCCTTTCTTTCTGTTGTCCTGGTGTAGCTATTATCACAACCATAAGCTTTGCTCACATTCCCACCGCGGGAATCCTTAAGCTCGAGAAATCACATAAGTCAGTTATGCTCCGATTAATAAATCAACAATAACATGTAGCCAAAGATCTTAGGAACTTTCTTCTTTACCAATACTTTCAAACTTATGAAAATCCAATATAAGTAACGTGTGGCATAAGCCGTCTAACATATCATCATATAATGCAGTCCATAGCACATAGCTTCCATACACGCTCGAATACGTGTACACTACTATCGGATACACGGTACATCGCTTCATCATTGTCCAACTAATAGAACGTCACACTTAATCAAAATATACTTGAGACAAGACCACGACAACCAAGGTCACTCTATTAACTCTTTAATTCATGCTTGTACTCTTTGAGTAACTACAATCCCAAAAGTAACTATGATTACGTCCCATAGACGTTATAACTTATTTCGTTCAAGAACATTCTCCGTTTTCTAAAAGAAAACTCTATTCTGTTCGCTATTCAAAATAGCATTCTTAAACTCTGAATCCTTTAATTCATGACTTGAATTCACGTAGCCTTTTACTATAAACTATGAGTACTCTTCTGATCTATGTAAAACACTTCCTTCCTTTAACTGTTAACATTAAGTTCAAGAATTTCTGAACTCCTCTACTGAGATTTGTTCAATAACAACAAACCTGATCTTACTTAAGACTTTCCTGTTAAAACATTACCGACTGCGTACCATGGTTACTCATACAGGTCACATGACTTTAAAATATGTTACACTACTATCTAAGTAGCATAAACTCTGCCTGATCAGTATACATAATACTAATCCTAACCTGTTACATGCGACATGCTAGCATAACGTGGGTACGATGCGGAATAACTGTATGCCACGGAATAATTCCTTTTTGGTTAAACTTACTATTCAAATTAACTTTAAGTTACTGAGCTAAACAGCTAGATCACCATATAAAATGTGGCCTCCGTCGCTATGTACTTATTTTGCTATAAACACATCCTTTTAAGTTATCGAACTGCTTCGATTCTCTTATCCCATGAGTTTCGAGATCTGAAACATCCCTCGACTTATCTATTAAAATTTCCTGTTAGAACTGATGATAAGTTCAAGTCATCACTACTTACACATATTCTGTAGCTTGAAAATTAATCTCTGAATGCCTTTCCTGTAATTCCTCTAGCAAGGACTTCACAAACATCCTTTTCTCTAAACTTAAGCTTTGATTGGTCTGTTAACTCATTATTGGATTACTTCTCTGCTGCGCAACTCTGATTTAAACAATTAACCTTGGGATAGAAGTAATACACCACTATTACCATATAAAATCTCTTTGGCCAATCTTTTGACTTTATGACTTTGTAGTTACCATACATGACCATCTTACCTTATGATTTCTCTTGTAGTTTAATCCACTTGTTAACTTACTGATTGCTCGACGCTTGACTCTGCGTTTCTTTTCGAGCATAAACAAAATTCTTACTTTCACGAAATAAGCCGAAACCTGTAAACAGTCTTTAACAATAATCACGAGCCCAACAATGCTCCTGCTAAAACAACTTAAGTTCATACATCATCTACTTGTGGTAACTTCTAGAAACATTCTATGACTTCCGGAAATTCTCATCTTTCATATACTTAATCGATTAATGAATCGAGTCTCATCCTATAATTATCCGTAAGGATTTCACATCCACAAAACTCTAACATAACTCTTGGTTACTCCTCGAAACCGGTCTACTATAATCCGTCAACATAAGATTCAATCTTCACTCCATACCCTTACCGGGGGTTTCCTTCACTTATCGCTTAATCCATAAATAAATCTCTTACATATCGGATATCAAAATCTCATCCGTTCAAAGTGCGCAAGTCCTTCCATCCTTACACTCTTTATCCTTACTGAAAGTCCAGAGCTTCCCATAATTAACTTTTCATTCCTTAGTCAAAGTCGCTGGGTTTGGTACCACAATCCTTGCATTTGCAGCCGGAATTAAAACTCTAATTATACAATTCACTTTAACTTTCCAAATTACGGTTCCCGTTAGGATTCCAAATCATTTCTTAGTGTATTCCATAATTCTTTACTCTACACATCTTCTCGGAGAAGGCATCGCTCAAGATGCGTCCAACTAGCCAAGGTACTTGACCTTACTCTTAAATACCTCTTATAATTCTGAGACTTTGCCATTAACTGGCTCAGTTACTTCACCGTTAGAAACCATCCTTTGACATTAAACACTTTGTCATTTTCGTCTTAAAAACTGACGTCTTAACCTCTACCCTTCGCACACTTCTTTCCTCCTTGGTCACATTCAGCTCTCGGATATTTATCCTAACTGTCATATACTAGACTGAGTTGATCAGGCTCAACTAGATGTGACCTTTAGAACAACATCCGAAACCCAATGATTCCACTACTTTTATTGAATCTTAAATGACCCATGGCACGGTCTGAATCGACCTGCTCTGATACCAATTGTAACACCCATACTAACTTTAACTAGTATATTAGCATGTGCGTTAAACTGATACTGGATACATTTAAAAATTTCAATAATAATAATAATACATCACAATGAATGAATACAAGTTTACTCGTTGTACAAATAATCCATTACTATTACAAATACTTATACAATGTCCGTTAAGCTCCTGAGCAGATACGCAACGAGCAACTGTACTCCATCCAGCATCTCTATGAAGAACTTCATCACGAACCTCTGACATGCCTGTAACCCTGCACCAGAAGGAATGGGATGAGACATAATGTCTCAGTGAGCTCTACCCAACCTACTGTTGGCAACCACAGGGAACCTAGGGTCGCCATGCCTACCTTGGCAATGTTGGGGATTTCCTAAGATCGCCAAGTCTTTTATCTACCTATGATTATAAGTCCTCCTGTAACTATAACTTAAACTGCCTATAACCTTTACTGTAACTGTCTATAACCATAACTGTATTCTGCCTATAACTTTAACTTAGTGATCGAGGGGAAAACCTAGGATCACTTCCTGATATCTGTCTATAACTATAACGGTAAGTTTCCTGTGACTATAACTGTAACTGTAACTTTGACTATAACTATAAAACATAAAACATATAAACAGTTCGATAGCAGTTTTATGTTAGCTGTTAGCGTTGAACAAACAATTAATCTGAGTTCATTTTACGGAGGGCACCCCGGGTGGAGTAACCCCGAGATACGTCTCCCTATAAACCGGTGAAATTCCTATCATATCAGGCTAACACCGGACTCCCTATGAAACGTGTGGACAACCCTCTCGGAGAAGTCCCATCCGGCGAATCCCGGAGTCTGATGAACACGCCCTATGACTGTGAAACGTGCAAGCACGCCATTATCTTTAATCTTTAATTCTTTAATTCTTTAACTATAACATATAAACATATAATCTGCTACTGTAATCGTATAACAATCCTATATCATATGACCCATAACCTATGATTCTTGGCTTATCGTTCTCATAAGCCACCTGTGATCGTTGGAAAACCAACACTATAAACGTATCTATAACTATGATTGCCGAAGCATTCCCATTGCCTATGTATTCCAAAGGAATACTTCTATAACTTTATTCATAAGTGTTTATCCTATAAAAGGTTCTAACTTAACCGCTGAAATATCCTTGGCTTGCACATTGCTTAACGAGTATATAAAGTTGTTTAGTAAGGGGTAATCCCATTACTAGCTCTATTATTCCTCTACATAACTTAGAAATTGTGTATTCATCTCCCAATGCCATACCCATTACCTATTATACCTTAATTCCATTCCTATACTCATGAACATGAAATTGTGTGGCTGGAAAATCGGGGGCCGATTTCTAAAAATCGGGGGCCGAAATATGCCGTAAATGCCAAGAATGGCCAGCCACAAAATCGGTGGCCGATTTTGTCCCCTGCAGAAATCACAATTCGCTTTCAAAGCTAAACCAATCCCCTCCAAACAACAAAACAGCTTATGGGAAAGATTTCCATTACATAAGATCAACTTATAACCTATGTGTTCATATAATTACAAGCCAAAAAGGATTTATGGCATAAAATTTAGCAAATCTAGCTCTTAATGCTAAAAACTCAAAGCATAAGCAAAGTGAGGATCTAAACCCTCTAGGAGCTCACCTCAAACATCTGATCAAGGCTTGATAGACTTCATTCCAAAACCTTAGCTAGATAGCTTCTTCTTTGCTAATCTTCTTCACCAAAACCCTAACTTTTTGCCCTTTTTTCCTTAGCTTCCTTTTCTCAAAATTAGTAACTTGCTTGCTTGCATGGGGATTGAGTGTTTGAAGATGAAATCTGATGATTATGGAAGGATTTGGAGGGAGGCGCAAGAGTAGAAAGAGAGAGAAGGGAGAGGAATTGTTCTAGAGAGAGAAAGAAGATTGTAGAATGAAGAGGAAGATGACTTTTGTCATATATATAATACCCATAAGTGGTAATTACCAAAATGCCATTACTCAAAACACCTCTGATACATCGTCTCAATACTGATAAATACTTGGGTCATAAGCGGGATATTACAGCAGGTTCTTTGTATTAGGTAGCCAGTTCTTCACAAGATAGTTCTCCATCACTTGACTCAGTATCAGATGATGTCTCAGAACCTAATAGTGCTTCTGAAACTTTAACTTTATCATCAGACATGCATCTACCAGTAAAGGCAGTAACATGCTTAGCAGATTCATCCTCCATTTCTCCTTCTGAGTCATCAGACCAAGTAGCTGCCAAACTCATCTTCTGTTTCTTGAGGTATGTTGCACATTCTGTCCTAATGGGGCCATATCCTTCACACTCAAGACACTGAACACCTTTGGATTGATCAGTTCTTGTCTTCTACTTCAGAATCTTCTTAAATTGTTTACTCAGCATCACAAGATCCTCTGATAAGCTTTCATCATTTGCTACAAAAGCAACACCTTTCCCCTTCTTATCAGTTCTGGCTATTTCAAAATTCTGAAGAGACCCTATCAATTCCTCAACCTTCATGTTGGAGATGTCATGTGGTTCTTCAATGGCAGTTACCTTCATATCAATTCTCTTAGGTAGGGATCTGAGGATCTTTCTCACAAGTTTCTCATCAGATATTCTTTCACCAAGAGACTCAAATGAGTTGGCCATGTCCAGAACGTTCATATAGAAGTCTTGTATGTTCTCATCCTCTAACATTCTAAGATTTTCAAACTTGGTGGTGAGAAGCTGAAGTCTGGACAGTTTTACCTTTGATGTGCCTTCATGAGTAGTTTTAAGAATCTCCTATGTATCCTTGGCTACAGTGCACTGCTTGATCAGTCTAAACATATTCTTGTCCACTCCATTGAATATAGCATTTAAGGCTTTGGAGTTTGCAAGAGCCAATTCATCTTCATCCTTGGACCACTCTTCCTCTGGTTTCAACACAGTTGTCTTCTTCCCATCTTTGTCAAGCACAACAGGATGTTCCCAACCCTTCAGAACTGCTTTCCAGGTCTTGCTATCTATAGATTTCAGGAAAGCACTCATACGAGATTTCCAATAATCATAGTTGGAACCATCCAACAGAGGTGGTATGTTCACAAATCCTCCTTCTTTCTCCATTATGCCAGAAAAACCTTCCCTGGAGCTAACCCTAAAACAGGCAGGGTGCCTGCTCTGATGCCAATTGAAATTCTGGCAGGTACTGAAACTGATAGTAAAACAGAGTGCAAAAACGCAGAACAGAGTACGTACCAGAAGCAGCAAAATAAGGACAGAAAATAAAAGAACACAGTTGATTTGTTAACCCAGTTCGGTGACAAACACACCTACGTCTGGAGGCTACCAAGTCAGGAAGGAAATATCCGATGCATGATGTGTTCATAAATTTTGGATTCTGAGTTGTTCAGAACCTCAGGTTCAGCAGTCTCAGTTTCTGATGAATTCAGTTTCTCAGAACTGTCAGATGCAGGTACAAAGCACACCTCAGTGCCTTTCATAATATCTCCAGAAAATGGTAGAATTGTTTCTGTTGAATGATTGAATGGATAATTCTTGAAACCAATTCCTTCTCCTCTGTTTCTGTTAATATTATAAATCATAGAAGCAACTTTACTTCTGTTGATTCCAGTTAGGATAAAATCCTGAAGCGCAATTTCATGTTCACTTGGAACTTCATCAGGTTTCTTATGAACCATTTCTTTGAGTTCTCTAACTTCTTCATCAATCTCATTGATGTGATTCTGAAGTTGGAGATTCTCATCTACCAGCAAGTTATGTTTCTTTTTCAAAGATTTTAATTGACTTAACTTGCTTCTGAGGTGGTTCATAAGATCTTTAACTGTTTCATCAAGTTCAGAACGTGTAAGTTCAAAATATACCTCATCTTCTTCTTCAGAGTCTGATCCTGACTCTTCATCAGAAGATGTTGTAGCAATCAGAGCTACATTTGCTTCTTCTTCATCTTCATTCTCAGACTCAGATTCATTGTCAAGCTCATCCCATGTAGCCATAAGACTTTTCTTGAATCTGTCTTTGAAGTTGCTTGATTTAGAGCTGATCTTTTTGAATTTCTCCTTTGATCTGTCCTTTTGTAGCTCAGGACATTCAGCTCTGACATGATCAGTCTTATTGCAGTTGAAGCAACCTTTCTGTTCTTCCTTCTTGGAACCAGATCCTTTGAAGTTACTGCTCCTGTTAGAAGATTTCTTTTGTCTCTTCTTCAAGTACTGAATTCTTTTAGAAAGCATTTCCAGCTCCTCAGCTTCTGAATCTTCTTCAGAATTTCCCTCAGGAAATTCTGCATCAGATTCTATAGCTTTTAGAGCTTTTAATGACTTTCCTTTAGATTTCAATGCTATAGACTTAGATTTTCTAACAGGTTCATCTTCATTGAGTCCTAGTTCATGCACTTTGAGAGAGCTTATAAGATCTTCAATACTTAGAGTATTTAGATCTTTAGCTTCCTCAATAGCAGTCACTTTAGGTCTCCATTTAGATGGCAGACTTCTGAGGATCTTGTTCACATGATCAGCAGTAGTATAGCTTTTCTTCAGAATCTGAAGTCCAGAAACCATAGTCTGAAATCTTGAGAACATAGTCTCAATATTTTCATCCTCCTTCATTCTGAACAGCTCATACTGCTGAACCAGAAGATTTGATTTTGCTTCTCTAACCTTCTTGTTTCCTTCATAGTTAGAGCAGAGAGAGGTGAAGATGGCTTTTGTTGTTGATTTATCACTCAGCTTCAAGTATTCATTGTGGGGCAGAGAGTCCACAATAATACCTCTTACATTGTGATGCTTTCTGTAGATCTTTCTTTCAGCATCAGTAAGGCTTCTTCTGTTAACAGCTACTCCTTCTTCATCAATTGGTATAGTTATACCATCTTCAATGATGTCCCATAGACTATCATATATTCTGATGATATGACTATACATCTTGCTTTTCCACCAAGAAAATTTCTCAGGATCACCAGTAAACATAAGAGGTTTATTGTAACATCCCGCCTAAGACTCGAATATTTATTAATATTGAGACGATGTATCGGAATGTTTTAAGTAAAGGACAATTTGGTAAATTGTCAGTTAATGGGTTATTTATGTGGCAAGGGTAATATCCCGTTTATAAGTATTGATTATCAGTATTGAAACCTGATGAAACAAGCGTGGCAAATTAGTAAATAAGTGGTAATGGCAATATAGTAATTTTGGATAAGAGGGAGATTATTTTAAAAAGGGGGAACAAGATATTTTCCCACACTCTTCTCTTCTCCCCTTCACTCTCTCAAATTCGGTCCCTCTCCCCCACCCTCTCAAAGCTCACGCCTTCCTCTCCCTCTCCATCAACTCATCAATTCTTAATCCAATTCTTGAGAGAAGTATTGCAAAGCAAGCTTGTTTTGGAAGCTAGAGGAAGGGAAAGAAACAAGGAGATTTGAGGATGAATCAAGAGAAAAGGAAAGTGGATCAAGCTAGGGCTTTGGATTCAGATGATAGCAAGCATCAATTGAGACCTAAGGTGAGTTCCCTAGGGGTTATAGAACCCACCTCTTGAGTATTTTCATGAGTTTTAGCATTATGAATAAGTTATGATCATTTGAACCCTAATTCCATTTTGATAGCAATTCTTGATCATTGTATGTTGTATCCTGTTGATAAGCCTTTGAAATTACCATTTAAACTGTTATGTTGTTGGGCATGATTGGATAGACCAAAATTGGTGGAAAACATGTTTTAAACTTGCCCTATGCTGTCCAACTGCAGGTAAAATCGTGTCACGATTTTACCAGCGTGTCACGATTTTACAGGCAGAAACCAACACGATTTCTGGGTATGAAATCGTGACACGATTGCCAAATCGTGTCACGATTGCCCAATCGTGTCACGATTTGACAGCTTACAGGGGACATTTTGTTTTTCATCTTCTCTTGCACCGTTTCGGCTATCCAATACTGCTCCGAACTTAAGGATCGACATGTAATGATTAAGCATTGCTAAAGAGCATATCAAGACCTATCCTTAAGATGTTTAAATCAACATTATAGGGTGAGGATAGGCATAAGCATGAGAGGATAGATGACTTAATCCTCAAGTCACTATAGAGAATATAAGAACTAGTTTTGGGAATTATCCCTTACTAAGCAGTTTATCATACACAATTAAGTACGAGCAAGCCAAGAATGTTATAGTATTCAAGTTTAGAAACCTATTATAGGTTAAAGAGAATTAAGATGGTACTCATCATGTACCAAGCACAAGATTGATACTATGTTTGTAGTTAAGAACCTCTAGTAGGTTAAGCTTTAGAGAGTGCTTTAGTTATGCACAAGAATATGAATAAGATGTACATACGAACTTAAGTAAGAATTTAATGGTAAAGAATATACGTGTTCATCAGACTCCGGATTATGCCGGATGGGATTTCTCCGAAAGGATTATCCACACGTAAATTATAAGACTATTATTTCAAAGAATGAGAATTAATTATAAAATGGGCTTGATGTGTCTCTCGTATGCTCGCCAGTTAGTATACGAGGGGTTCCTGTGAAGTTACCGCCTTAAATGGCAGCCGGAACGGTGAAGTTACCGCTCGTGAGGGCAGCTACACATCCAAGTCTATAAAGTTAATGTGTCTCCTGTCTGCTCGTCAGTTAGTATACAGGGGGTCCCCGTGAAGTTACCGCCTTAAATGGCAGCTGGGACGGTGAAGTTACCGCTCGCGAGAGCAGCCACACAAATAAGAGGAGTCCGGTGTTAGCCTGATATGATAGGAATTTTCACCGGTAAGAAGGGAGATGTACTTCGGGGTTACTCCACCCGGATGCACTCCGTAAAATGAACCAAGATAATGATTGTTTGTTCAACGCTAACTTCTAACTTTATGATATGTAAAGATGAATACGAATATGAAATGAATACGTATATTTTATATGTAATACGAGACATGATGATTAGTTCCTAATGAACGAGATGTGATCCTAGGATGTCCCCAAGATCACTCCGTATATGTCAAAGTTTAAGAATAGGATAAGAAGTATATGAGATAAGACAATGACGCGATCCTAGGATTTCCCCTTGATCGCGATAGATGTTTAAAGAATGACAGCGATCGTAGGTATCCCCAAGGTCGCTAAGAGTAGGCACGGCGACCCTAGGTTTCCCCCGTGGTTGCCAACAGTAGGTTGGGTTGGAGCTCACTGAGACGTATGTCTCACCCCAATCCTTCTGGTGCAGGTTCATAGGTTATCAGGTGATGTTCATGAAGATCTTCAGGAAGACGCTGGATGGAGTGCAGATGCTCGTCAAGGCAAGCTCAGGAGGTTGTCAGATTTTATAATTGTATAAGAATATGTATTATATGATATTTGGATATTTACGTAAACGAGCAAATTGTACTCATTCAGTGGTTTGTATATATTAATTATTGTAAATTTTAGTGTATCCGATATCAGATTAATACGCATGCTAAATATTCTAGATAATTTAGTATGGGTGTTACAATTGGTATCAGAGCAGGTCGATTCAGACCGTGCCTTGGGTCATTAAAGTTTCAATAAAAGTAGTGGGACCATTGGGTTCCGGATGTTGTTCTAAAGGTCACATCTAGTTGAGCCTGATCAACTCAGTCTAGTATGTGACAGTTAGGATAAATGTCCGAGAGCTGAATGTGACCAAGGAGGAATGAAGTGTATGAAGGGTGAAGACTTTATTGACAGAATTTTAAGACGGAATTGGCGAAGAAGTAATTATGCCAAATGGTGGCCATCGAACAGTGAAGTGACTAAGTCTGTTTAGGGCAGAGTTTCAGGAAGGTCAGAAATATTTAAGGATAAGGTGAAGAGCCTTAACCTAGTTGGACGCATCGTTGGACGATGCCTCGTCTGCGGAAGACATAAGGATTAAGGAATCATGGAATGCTCTAAGGAATGACGTGGAACATTGACGGAAACCGTAGTTTGAGAAGTTAAAGTGAAGTGTGGACTAAGTAACAATTCTGAGTACAGAGTTGAAGAATCGAACTTGAATCGGATGAGATTTGAATGTCCGGACAGTTAAGAGAATTAATTATGGAATAAGAGAGTTATTTATCCACTCAGGTGTGGTTATTGGGTATGAATCACAAGTAAGTTTGACCCCCATCAGATCAGCCACGTCTACTGTACCAGATTGTGAAATAAGAAGAGGGGATGATATACAGCCTAAGAACTAAGACGGATGAATAAGTGGTAACAATAAGACTCGTTGCATGTCGAAGCGCGAATCGAATTTGTGGATGTACCCTAATGGTACCAAGATTAGAAGTAAGAGAAGCTAGACTGGAATTTTACTTAATGAAGGTTGGATGATAAATAATAAGTTGCTGGAATTAATTATGTTGATGGATGAATTAAGTTGAATACTCTTGATTAGACGAACATTATTGAATTTCATTGATTGGTTAAAGAAGGTAAGTTCAAGATAACACAAGGTTATAGTAGACCAGTGTTGAAGGATGATCGGAATTTCAGCCGAGAAACTATGTTGAGATTTTATATACGGTGGATCGTCTTGAACATGAAATTTTAGGATTGAGGTAAATGCTAAGGAGTTGCATGCACCCCATCGAAGAGGTTCCTTTCACAAGTATTATAGAACAGAAAGAGATCACCTCGTGTTGATAAGTTTCCGAGGGCAGTAATAAGGCATAGATTTGATTTGTGAATACAATAACGAGTTACTGGAGGAATCCAATAGATCATGGTAATGTGCAAAAGTTTAGATCGGTTAATCGGGCACTCGAAGAAACGCAACCTATGTTGGGTGTTCTAGAGAACCGGTAAGAATTTGGAACTTTTCAGGACGGATTGTTCCGTAGAAACTCGAGGGTAACTTAAGGGACATGATAGAGCTAAGGAGACCAATGTTGTCCCGGGAAGAATATAGATATGAAATCATTACGGATAAAGCAAGAGAGAATAGTAACAAGACTCAAATGAAAGGTATGAACCTTCAGAAGCTATACGTGTTTTTAGAAGTTGCCACAAAGGGATGTACATGAATTTAAGTTGCCTCAGACATACCTCCAGACGGATTTCTGTAATGTTTAATGATTATACGTGAAGAGCTGACCAAGAGAAATGGTAACGTCAGACAAATTTGTTACAGTGATTACGAAGTGATGGAGTAAAATGATTGATCGAAGGAATTTTATGTGACAATAGTGAAGTCTTCCTCCGATGCTAACTCGAGTGATAAAAATCAGAGTGGTGCAGCGGAGTAGTAATCCAAGAATGATGTAATGAACAACGCTAAGCTGAGGCTTAGAGTATAAATGGATGTTAAGTGCTTAATTCCCATTATACGGGATAGTAGTAAGTATAAGCGATTTGAACGTATCATGAGTTCTAATGGAAAGTTATGGAAGTTAAGTTGATGAATACCTTAAACCTCAAAATCCATGAGGAAAGAAATGTTTGAATAAGAGGCCTTGACTAGATACGACAATGCAGTGGCGAATGAGTTTAATTCCATGTTGTAACCATGTCATGTTAACCTATATTAGCCAAAGATTTTGGAAAGTCTTGAACTTAATGTCCACCAGTAAAGGAAGGAGAACTTTTACGTAGATTAAAAGTTATTCGTAGTCCACGGTAAAGGGCTGCGTAATTTTATGTTATGACTAAAGGATTAAAGACTAATTGTGCTATATTGGCAGCAACCAAGTAGAACTTTCTTCTGAGAATAAGGACTTTGTATTTGATGTTCAGAAATGAGAAAGGAGTTCTCTATATCGATAAATGTAATCATGATCTAAGTTATGTGATGATGTATGTTCAGGAAGTAAACATGAGTAACATTGGCGGGGCAAACCTGGCAAGCCAGTTGAAAGGCAAATCCCGGATGTTACGAAATGAGTTAAGAGTAAGGAAGGATTCCCAATTGATGTGGAAGAGTCTCGAATATGTTAAGATTAAGAATGATGTTCCGTTAGTTGGACGAAGATGAGGTAATGTAAAGTGTGCATGCGCTCGCTTACGTATGTAAGTTATATGCTATGAAATGTATTATATAATGATATGTGAGACGACTTAAGCCACTCTTCATTTGGATTAAACTCCTATAAGTTGGGATTACCGGTGTAGAAAACACTTATGCTACGATAAGAGAACGAGGATAAGTTGTGACAAGAATGATGGGAGACTGGCAAACTCCTAGTATGAACAATGATTTCTAAGTTATTGAGATAAGTAACGACATAGATCCATCGAAGCCGAACGCGGGTAATCAGTAAGTTTTCGCGAGCCCTTGAGGAATTCCGTAGTGGAAGCAATGATTAAGATTATGGAAAGTAACACACCAGGATGCCTCCACCTTGTATTTGTATAATGGAGGTAGTGCGGTAGTTTTACTCTCATTAAAGGATGGTATATTTATAGTAAAACCATATATGTAGGATGCCGTTGTGTAAGGCAAGGATCAAATGTAAGAATTCAATGGAATCGTCGAGGATAATAAGGAAGTCCAATGTCGTCGAACTAGGATTACGCGGACTATGACGAGATTATAAGATTCAGCACAAGTGTTAGGATTAGATAACTCTAGTTGGGTCTACAAGAAGTGTTTGAACAAGGATGCAGTTAACAAGTTGGATGCGAGGGTTCGGATAACCTCATATTCTACTACGCAAGAAAAGTGTAATGTACATCAAGCGCTTCAAATAACGAAAAGATTGTCGAATACATTCGACTTATAGAGTTGGAATCTAAGGGATTTCGATGAGTATGATGAACTGGAGTCTTGGCTAATGAAGGAAGAAATATGTGAGATTAATGTATATATAATAGTGGATTCTAAATTTCGAGGACGAAATTTCTTTAAGGGGGGTAGATTGTAACATCCCGCCTAAGACTCGAATATTTATTAATATTGAGACGATGTATCGGAATGTTTTAAGTAAAGGACAATTTGGTAAATTGTCAGTTAATGGGTTATTTATGTGGCAAGGGTAATATCCCGTTTATAAGTATTGATTATCAGTATTGAAACCTGATGAAACAAGCGTGGCAAATTAGTAAATAAGTGGTAATGGCAATATAGTAATTTTGGATAAGAGGGAGATTATTTTAAAAAGGGGGAACAAGATATTTTCCCACACTCTTCTCTTCTCCCCTTCACTCTCTCAAATTCGGTCCCTCTCCCCCACCCTCTCAAAGCTCACGCCTTCCTCTCCCTCTCCATCAACTCATCAATTCTTAATCCAATTCTTGAGAGAAGTATTGCAAAGCAAGCTTGTTTTGGAAGCTAGAGGAAGGGAAAGAAACAAGGAGATTTGAGGATGAATCAAGAGAAAAGGAAAGTGGATCAAGCTAGGGCTTTGGATTCAGATGATAGCAAGCATCAATTGAGACCTAAGGTGAGTTCCCTAGGGGTTATAGAACCCACCTCTTGAGTATTTTCATGAGTTTTAGCATTATGAATAAGTTATGATCATTTGAACCCTAATTCCATTTTGATAGCAATTCTTGACCATTGTATGTTGTATCCTGTTGATAAGCCTTTGAAATTACCATTTAAACTGTTATGTTGTTGGGCATGATTGGATAGACCAAAATTGGTGGAAAACATGTTTTAAACTTGCCCTATGCTGTCCAACTGCAGGTAAAATCGTGTCACGATTTTACCAGCGTGTCACGATTTTACAGGCAGAAACCAACACGATTTCTGGGTATGAAATCGTGACACGATTGCCAAATCGTGTCACGATTGCCCAATCGTGTCACGATTTGACAGCTTACAGGGGACATTTTGTTTTTCATCTTCTCTTGCACCGTTTCGGCTATCCAATACTGCTCCGAACTTAAGGATCGACATGTAATGATTAAGCATTGCTAAAGAGCATATCAAGACCTATCCTTAAGATGTTTAAATCAACATTATAGGGTGAGGATAGGCATAAGCATGAGAGGATAGATGACTTAATCCTCAAGTCACTATAGAGAATATAAGAACTAGTTTTGGGAATTATCCCTTACTAAGCAGTTTATCATACACAATTAAGTACGAGCAAGCCAAGAATGTTATAGTATTCAAGTTTAGAAACCTATTATAGGTTAAAGAGAATTAAGATGGTACTCATCATGTACCAAGCACAAGATTGATACTATGTTTGTAGTTAAGAACCTCTAGTAGGTTAAGCTTTAGAGAGTGCTTTAGTTATGCACAAGAATATGAATAAGATGTACATACGAACTTAAGTAAGAATTTAATGGTAAAGAATATACGTGTTCATCAGACTCCGGATTATGCCGGATGGGATTTCTCCGAAAGGATTATCCACACGTAAATTATAAGACTATTATTTCAAAGAATGAGAATTAATTATAAAATGGGCTTGATGTGTCTCTCGTATGCTCGCCAGTTAGTATACGAGGGGTTCCTGTGAAGTTACCGCCTTAAATGGCAGCCGGAACGGTGAAGTTACCGCTCGTGAGGGCAGCTACACATCCAAGTCTATAAAGTTAATGTGTCTCCTGTCTGCTCGTCAGTTAGTATACAGGGGGTCCCCGTGAAGTTACCGCCTTAAATGGCAGCTGGGACGGTGAAGTTACCGCTCGCGAGAGCAGCCACACAAATAAGAGGAGTCCGGTGTTAGCCTGATATGATAGGAATTTTCACCGGTAAGAAGGGAGATGTACTTCGGGGTTACTCCACCCGGATGCACTCCGTAAAATGAACCAAGATAATGATTGTTTGTTCAACGCTAACTTCTAACTTTATGATATGTAAAGATGAATACGAATATGAAATGAATACGTATATTTTATATGTAATACGAGACATGATGATTAGTTCCTAATGAACGAGATGTGATCCTAGGATGTCCCCAAGATCACTCCGTATATGTCAAAGTTTAAGAATAGGATAAGAAGTATATGAGATAAGACAATGACGCGATCCTAGGATTTCCCCTTGATCGCGATAGATGTTTAAAGAATGACAGCGATCGTAGGTATCCCCAAGGTCGCTAAGAGTAGGCACGGCGACCCTAGGTTTCCCCCGTGGTTGCCAACAGTAGGTTGGGTTGGAGCTCACTGAGACGTATGTCTCACCCCAATCCTTCTGGTGCAGGTTCATAGGTTATCAGGTGATGTTCATGAAGATCTTCAGGAAGACGCTGGATGGAGTGCAGATGCTCGTCAAGGCAAGCTCAGGAGGTTGTCAGATTTTATAATTGTATAAGAATATGTATTATATGATATTTGGATATTTACGTAAACGAGCAAATTGTACTCATTCAGTGGTTTGTATATATTAATTATTGTAAATTTTAGTGTATCCGATATCAGATTAATACGCATGCTAAATATTCTAGATAATTTAGTATGGGTGTTACATTTATGGTGTGAGTGATATTTCCTTTCATCTGTACCATATTCACCACCACCACTTCTGGATGTGGATTCTCCAGAATTACTAGAAGACATGTTTTTCTCTGGATCTTTACTGACTCACTGTTAGGTGATTGAATATCAGAACCAGAGCTCTGATACTAACTGAAGGTGAGAAAAACACAAGAAGGGGGGGGGGGGTTGAATTATGTTGCCTTTTTCTATTCTTTCTCAAAAACTAAGGTTAGTTCAGAATCAGATATTGATCAGATTCTGAAACTATTTTCAGAGTTGTTTTGCAGCGGATATAAAGTAAATGAGAGAGAGACACAAGCAATTTATCCTGGTTCCTTCCACAACCCGGAAGTAGTCCAGTCCCCTTGTTACTAACAAGAGATTTTTCACTATAATCATAAAGATTACAATTGCTCAAGCACACAGCTAGAGACTTCCTTGCTCAAACACACAATATGAGACTTCCTTGCTCAAACACACAGTATGAGACTTCCTTGCTCAGACACACAGTATGAGACTTCCTTGCTCAAACACAAAGTATGAGACTTCCTTGCTCAAACACAAAGTATGAGACTTCTAGTTGCTCAAGCACACAAGCAAGAGACTTTTTAATCAAACAGAATTACAAGGAATATGTTTGAGTTGAACACTTGATATACTATCAGTGGTGTTCACAAAATACAACACAGATTAAGAATCTATACTTAAGAAATTCTAAGATAAAAAGGTTTGTAAGAATTTCTAAGTTATTTGATGACTTTCAAGTTTGGCAGTTTTGCGTTCCAGAAAACAGAGTACTGCGTTTTTAGAGTCTTGAGTCTTAATCTTCTTCTTCAAAACTTCAATCCTTTATAAAGGAATTAAGAGCTGTTGAGAAGAGCCAGATTCATCAAAAGAGCCGTTGCAATAGAAGCTATATCCAGCATTAATTCCTTTCTGACATTGTGTGCGCAACAGAGAAACAGAGGAATGGAATTTTGAATTGTTTCCTTAAAAAAGGGAGAATGTTTCGTACAAGGAGACAACTGTTGCAAAGAGCTGGTCTGACTGTACAGTACGTTACTGTTGACAGTGACAACTATTAACTTCTGCGTTTCCTTCAGACTCAGACTCCCAGTCTGTTCTTCATAAGCAGTTCTTCAGAAGCTGGTCTTTCAGACACTGTTCATCAGACGCACTTCTTCAGAAGCTGGTCTTCAAACGCATTGTTCATCAGACGCTGCCTTCAGAAGCTGGTCATCAGATGCACTGTTCATCAGACGCACTCTTCAGAAGCTGGTCATCAGACGCTGCCTTCAGACGCACTGTTCATCAGACGCACTCTTCAGAAGCTGGTCTTCCAGACTTGCAACACAAGCTTCAATATTTTCCTTTTGCTCTTAACTTGATCTTTTAGAACCACCATTAGATACAACAATTAATTATATTGTCCTGCACACTTAGAACAAGCATTAGCATATCCAATTTTCTTTTTAATACTTTGTTATCATCAAAACTCAAAAGAGACTTGTTCAAACATTTTGTTCCAACAATGATGACTTCAAGGCATTGGCGAGAGTTAGGTAAAATATTTAACTATGCTTTTGAATTTTAAAACATTACTTGTCTCTGTCTTTTTCGACGATAACTGGTTTGAAATACATCTTACAATTTACAATGTGTTATTGGCAGTCTTGTGCTTTGGACATCATTTGTTGTTTCCCTGCTTTAAAATGTTAATGGTAAGCAATTTGTTATCAACTTTTTCCCTCAAGTAATTGATATTAAATTCACTTTTCTTTGGGTGAATATTCAATTCATCCGGTTATGTCACGGCCACACAATTCACAACTCCCTTTAGTATGTGGTACGGTTTCAGGTATGTAGTTTTCAACTATTAAATAATTAGGTATGTTTAGAGGTATCCATAGTCTTACTCTCATATTCGTTCTTGCGACTTTGAGGGGCCGTGCGAATTATGATTTTTGTGCTCTATATTTATGAGCAAATGCGTGCGTGTGTGCAAGTGCGGTAATTTTTTTGTAGATACAAGAATGGAAAGGATGCGAGGCGGAGACATCATCACATGGATATGAGTCTGCCAATGGTATGACTAACAATGTAAGACATCATGCTACTTTTTAGGTGGAGATTCCTTGGGATAACTCCATGTCTCTCTCTAATTTCGAGAGACATACCGGATAATATGACTTCAAAGTTTGTATTAACAGCCAAAATCATCTGCAACCAACTAAGTTATTAATATAATAATTTCAACCATGGTTATCCAATTGAGATTTAAATTGTGAATCCAAAGCAAGCTTTTTAAAGCCATAAATAGCAAACTTATAAGCTAATTTATCATCTACTAATTTCTATGTAATTCAAGAATAAAGTCATAAATCAAATGATGAAAATTTGGCTGGCTATACAATGTTGAAAAAAAAGTGGTGTACTATTTGAGTTTAGGTAATGATCCATTATAATGAATCATCATAGTGAATTTGAGGTTCAAGATGAAATTCATGTCTAATGCAGATACACATTGAAGAAATTGAGTTAAATTTTGTATTGAATTGAGAAACATTTTGCATGCACCGTATGATCAGTGACTTTTCTTTCTATCAAGTTTACAATTTCTACTTTCTAGGTTTTTACTTCTAATTAAATATCAATGTAATATTAGAGAACTCACCATGATAAATTCATTGCGCAGACTCAGGTATTCAGCTTTACTGACAGACCCATAAAACTGTCTGAAGAAGCAAATCTAAAATTGGCAAAGAAAAAATGGAGATGGTTAAATGTTTTCTGAAGAAGCTATAAAACTACATGCATATCAATAAAGTTTGTCTTACTATATAGAAGACGAGAGTTTTTGCCCAAAAAGTTACACGATGTGTGACTAACTTGGTCATGAATCGGCAAACTGATATCCTTGAGAGGATATCTCCGCCTCCCATGCCTTCCATCCTCGTATCCAAAAACATGATATAATTTGAAGTATACTCAAAATGTATAGATTGTGAGAAGTAATTAAGTATTAAACCAACACAGAAACCTTTAATTTTCCAATAACAAATGTGGTAGCATTGTATACCATATGGAGAACCGCTAAAATGAATATGAGGATGTGCAACTGGTGCAATCCATGAACTAATATAAGAGGCTCAAATCCCTAGACCAAACAAACAAACAACCATACATTCCCAATTACAGATGTGGGTAACATTTCAGATTTCATTTATTAGAGAAAAATAAAGAATGGCAGCATATACCTCCTTGCATTGATCAGGGGTAACATTTTCTGCTAAATATCTATGCTCATTAGAGACAAGTTTCCCATGATGGACTTTTTCATCACTCCTTGCATATCTATATGGGCATGGCAATATTTTTTCTGCCATATATGCCGAAACACATATTTTGACAATGGAGCTTTCCCCAAAATTTAAAAGCAATGAGATGAACCATAGTATCATCAACTCTGCAAAAAAAATATTTATGGAAGGCCTAATAGACAACTCTAGATTTTTTTTAAGGAATAGACAACTTAGATGATGACTTCAAGGTACTGGCAAGAATCATGTAAAATATTTAAACTATGCTTTTGAATTTTGAAGCATTACTTGTCTATGTCTTTTTCGACAATAACTGGTTTAAAATACATGCTTACAATTTACAATGTGTTATTGACAGTCTTGTGCTTTCGACATCATTTGTTGTTTCCCTCCTTTAAAATGTTAATGGTCAGAAATTAGTTATTAACTTTTTCCCTTAAGTAATTCATATTGAATTCACTTTTCTTTGGGTGAATATTCAATTCATCTGGTGATCTCATGGTCACACAATTCACAACTCATTTTAGTATGTGGTACGGGTTCAGGTATGCAGTTTTCAACTATTAAATAATTAGGTATGCTTAGAGGTATCCATAGTCTTACTCTCATATTCGTTCTTGTGGTTTTGAGGGGCCCTCGCGAGTTATGATTTTTGTGCCCTATATTTCTGAGCAAATGCTTGCATGCTTGCGTGCAAGTGCGGTAATTTTTTTGTAGATACAAGAATGGAAAGGGTGCGAGGCGGAGACATCATCACATGGATATGAGTCTGCCGATGGTATGACTAACAATGTAAAACATCATGCTACTTTTTAGGTGGATATTCCTTGGGATAACTCCATGTCTCTCTCTAATTTCGAGAGACATACCGGATAATATGACTTCAAATTTTGTATTAACTGCCAAAATCATCTGCAATCAATTAAGTTATTAATATAGTAATTTCAACCATGGTTATCCAATTGAGATTTAAATTTTGAATCCAAAGCAAGCTTTTTAATGCCATAAATAGCAAACTTATAAGCTAATTTATCATCTACTAATTTCTATGTAATTCAAGACTAAAGTCATAAATCAAATGATAAAAATTTGGCTGGCTATACAATGTTGAAAAAAAAGTGTCGGACTACTTTGAGTTTAGGTAATGATCCATTATGATGAATCATCATAGTGAATTGAGGTTCAAGATGAAATTCATGTCTAATACAGATACACATTGAAGAAATTGAGTTAAATTTTGCATTGAATTGAGAAACATTTTGCATGCACCATATGATCTATGACTCTTCTTTCTATCAAGTTTACAATTTCTACTTTCTAGGTTTTTACTTCTAATTAAATATCAATGTAATATTGTAGAACTCACCGCGATAAATTCATTGCACAGACTCAGGTATTCAGCTTTACTGATAGACCCATAAAACTGTCTAAAGAAGCAAATCTAAAATTGGCAAAGAAAAAATGGAGATGGTTAAATGTTTTCTGAAGAAGCTAT
Source organism: Medicago ruthenica (assembly GCA_018208015.1). NCBI lineage: Eukaryota > Viridiplantae > Streptophyta > Magnoliopsida > Fabales > Fabaceae > Medicago > Medicago ruthenica. The sequence continues at coordinate 21,187,563 of CM031372.1, forward strand.
AAAACTACATGCATATCAATAAAGTTTGTCTTACTATATAGAAGACCAGAATTTTTGCCCAAAAAGTTACACGATGTGTGACTAACTTGGTCATGAATCGGCAAACTGATATCCTTGAGAGGATATCTCCGCCTCCCATGTCTTCCATCCTCGTATCTAAAAAAATGATATAATTTTAAGTATACTCAAAATCTATAGATTGTGAAAAGTAATTAAGTATTAAACCAACACAGAAACCTTTAATTTTCCAATAAGAAATGTGGCAGCATTGTATACCATATGGAGAACGGCTAAAATGAATATGAGGATGTGCAACTGGTGCAATCCATGAACTGATATAAGGGGATCAAATCCCTAGACCAAACAAACAAACAACTATTACATTCTCAATTCTAGATGAGGGTAACATTTCAGATTTCATTTATCGGAGAAAAATAAAGAATGGCAGCATATACCTCCTTGCATTGATCAGGCGTAACATTTTCTGCTAAATATCTATGCTCATTAAAGACAAGTTTACCATGATGGACTTTTTCATCACTCCTTGCATCTCTATATGGGCATGGCAACATTTTGTCTGCCATATATGCCGGAACACATATTTTGACAATGGAGCATTCCCCAAAATTTAAAAGCAATGAAATGAACCCTAGTATCATCAACTCTGCAAAAAAAAATTTATGGAAGGCCTAATAGACAACTCTAGATTTTTTTTAAGGAATAGACAACTTAGATAATGACTTCAAGGTACTGGCAAGAATCGGGTAAAATATTTAAACTATGCTTTTGAATTTTGAAGCATTACTTGTCTATGTCTTTTTCGACGATAACTGGTTTAAATTACATGCTTACAATTTACAATGTGTTATTGACAGTCTTGTGCTTTGGACATCATTTGTTGTTTCCCTCCTTTAAAATGTTAATGGTAAGAAATTAGTTATTAACTTTTTCCCTCAAGTAATTCATATTGAATTCACTTTTCTTTGGGTGAATATTCTATTCATCTGGTTATCTCATGGTCACACAATTCACAATTCATTTTAGTCTGTGGTACGGGTTCAGGTATGAAGTTTTCAACTATTAAATAATTAGGTATGCTTAGAGGTATCCATAGTCTTACTCTCATATTCGTTCTTGTGGTTTTGAGGGGCCCTCGCGTGTTATGATTTTTGAGCCCTATATTTGTGAGCAAATGCGTGCATGCGTGCGTGCGTGCGTGCAAGTGCAGTAATTTTTTTTTGTAGATACAAGAATGGAAAGTGTGCGAGGCGGAGACATCATCACATGGCTATGCGTCAGCCAATGGTATGACTAACAATGTAAGACATCATGCTGCTTTTTAGGTGGAGATTCCTTGGGATAACTCCATGTCTCTCTCTAATTTCGAGAGACATACCGGCTAATATGACTTCAAAGTTTATATTAACCGCCAAAATCATCTGCAATCAATTAAGTTATTAATATAGTAATTTCAACCATGGTTATCCAATTGAGATTTAAATTTTGAATCCAAAGCAAGCTTTCTAAAGCCATAAATAACAAACTTATAAGCTAATTTATCATCTACTAATTTCTATGTTATTCAAGACTAAAGTCATAAATCAAATGATAAAAATTTGGCTGGCTATACAATGTTGAAAAAAAAGTGGTAGACTACTTTGAGTTTAGTTGTGAATTGAGGTTCAAGATGAAATTCATGTCTAATGCAGATACACATTGAAGAAATTGAGTTAAATTTAGTATTGAATTGAGAAACATTTTGCATGTACCATATGATCTGTGACTCTTCTTTCTATCAAGTTTACAATTTCTACTTTCTAGGTTTTTACTTCGAATTAAATATCAATGTAATATTGTAGAACTCACCACGATAAATTCATTGCACAGACTCAGGTATTCAACTTTACTAACAGACCCATAAAAGTGTCTGAAGAAGCAAATCTAATATTGGCAAAAAAAATGGAGATGGTTAAATGTTTTCTGAAGAAGCTATAAAACTACATGCATATCAATAAAGTTTGTCTTACTATATGGAAGACCAGAGTTTTTGCCCAAAAAGTTGCACCATGTGTGACTAACTTGGTCATGCAATTGGCAAACTGATATAAGTTAGAGGATATCTCCGCCTCCCATGCCTTCTATCCTCGTATCTAAAAAAATGATATAATTTTAAGTATACTCAAAATGTATAAATTGTGAGAAGTAATTAAGTATTAAACCAACACAGAAACCTTTACTTTGCCAATAAGAAATGTGGCAGCACTATATACCACATGGAGAACTGCTAAAATGAATATGAGGATGTGCAACTGGTGCAATCCATGAACTGATATAAGGGAATCAAATCCCTAGACCAAACAAACAAACAACTATTACATTCCCAATTCTAGATGAGGGTAACATTTCAGATTTCATTTATCGGAGAAAAATAAAGAATGGCAGCATATACCTCCTTGCATTGATCAGGCGTAACATTTTATGCTAAATATCTATGCTCAATAAAGACAAGTTTCCCATGATGGACTTTTTCATCACTCCATGCATCTCTATATGGGCATGGCAACATTTTGTCTGCCATATATGCCGGAACACATATTTTGACAATGGAGCATTCCCCAAAATTTAAAAGCAATGAAATGAACCATAGTATCATCAACTCTGCAAAAAAAAAATTATGGAAGGCCTAATAGACAACTCTAGATTTTTTTTAAGGAATAGACAACTTAGATAATGACTTCAAGGTACTGGCAAGAATCGGGTAAAATATTTAAACTATGCTTTTGAATTTTGAAGCATTACTTGTCTATGTCTTTTTCGACGATAACTGGTTTAAATTACATGCTTACAATTTACAATGTGTTATTGACAGTCTTGTGCTTTGGACATCATTTGTTGTTTCCCTCCTTTAAAATGTTAATGGTAAGAAATTAGTTATTAACTTTTTCCCTCAAGTAATTCATATTGAATTCACTTTTCTTTGGGTGAATATTCTATTCATCTGGTTATCTCATGGTCACACAATTCACAATTCATTTTAGTCTGTGGTACGGGTTCAGGTATGCAGTTTTCAACTATTAAATAATTAGGTGTGCTTAGAGGTATCCATAGTCTTACTCTCATATTCGTTCTTGCGGTTTTGAGGGGCCCTCGCGTGTTATGATTTTTGAGCCCTATATTTGTGAGCAAATGCGTTCATGCGTGCGTGCGTGCAAGTGCGGTAATTTTTTTTTGTAGATACAAGAATGTAAAGTGTGCGAGGCGGAGACATCATCACATGGCTATGCGTCAGCCAATGATAGGACTAACAATGTAAGACATCATGCTGCTTTTTAGGTGGAGATTCCTTGGGATAACTCCATGTCTCTCTCTAATTTCGAGAGACATACCGGCTAATATGACTTCAAAGTTTATATTAACCGCAAAAATCATCTGCAATCAATTAAGTTATTAATATAGTAATTTCAACCATGGTTATCCAATTGAGATTTAAATTTTGAATCCAAAGCAAGCTTTCTAAAGCCATAAATAACAAACTTATAAGCTAATTTATCATCTACTAATTTCTATGTTATTCAAGACTAAAGTCATAAATCAAATGATAAATATTTGGCTGGCTATACAATGTTGAAAAAAAAGTGGTGGACTACTTTCAGTTTAGTTGTGAATTGAGGTTCAAGATGAAATTCATGTCTAATGCAGATACACATTGAAGAAATTGAGTTAAATTTTGTATTGAATTGAGAAACATTTTGCATGTACCATATGATCTGTGACTCTTCTTTCTATCAAGTTTACAATTTCTACTTTCTAGGTTTTTACTTCTAATTAAATATCAATGTAATATTGTAGAACTCACCACGATAAATTCATTGCACAGACTCAGGTATTCAACTTTACTGACAGACCCATAAAAGTGTCTGAAGAAGCACATCTAATATTGGCAAAAAAAAAATGGAGATGGTTAAATGTTTTCTGAAGAAGCTATAAAACTACATGCATATCAATAAAGTTTGTCTTACTATATGGAAGACCAGAGTTTTTGCCCAAAAAGTTGCACCATGTGTGACTAACTTGGTCATGCAATTGGCAAACTGATATAAGTTAGAGGATATCTCCGCCTCCCATGCCTTCTATCCTCGTATCTAAAAAAATGATATAATTTTTAGTATACTCAAAATGTATAGATTGTGAGAAGTAATTAAGTATTAAACCAACACAGAAACCTTTACTTTGCCAATAAGAAATGTGGCAGCACTGTATACCACATGGAGAACTACTAAAATGAATATGAGGATGTGCAACTGGTGCAATCCATGAACTGATATAAGGGGATCAAATCCCTAAACCAAACAAACAAACAACTATTACATTCCCAATTAAAGATGAGGGTAACATTTTAGATTTCATTTATCTTAGAAAAATAAAGAATGGCATCATATACCTCCTTGCATTGATCAAAGGTAACATTTTCTGCTAAATATCTATGCTCATTAAAGCCAAGATTCCTATGATGGACTTTTTCATCACTCCTTGCATCTCTATATGGGCATGGCAACATTTTGTCTGGCATATATGCCGGAACACATATTTGACAATGGAGCTTTCCCCAAAATTTAAAAGCAATGAGATGAACCCTAGTATCATCAACTCTGCAAATAAATATTTATGGAAGACCTAATAGACAACTCTAGATTTTTTTAAAGGAATAGACAACTTAGATGATGAATTCAAGGTACTGGCAAGAATCAGGTAAAATATTTAAACTATGATTTTGAATTTGAAGCATTACTTGTCTATGTCTTTTTCGACGATAACTGGTTTAAAATACATGCTTACAATTTACAATGTGTTATTGACTGTCTTGTGCTTTGGACATCATTTGTGTTTCCCTCTTTTAAAATGTTAATGGTAAGCAATTTGTTATTAACTTTTTCCCTCAAGTAATTCATATCGAATTCGGTTTTCTTTGGGTCAATATTCAATTCATATGGTTATCTCATGGTCACACAATTCACAACTCCTTGTAGTATGTGGTACGGGTTCAGGTATGCAGTTTTCAACTATTAAATAATTAGGTATGCTTAGAGGTATTCAGAGTCTTACTCTCATATTCGTTCTTGTGGTTTTGAGGGGCCCTCGCGAGTTATGAATTTTGTGCCCTATATTTGTGAGCAAATGCGTGCCTGCGTGTGTGCGTGCGTGCAAGTGCGGTAATTTTTTTGTAGATACAAGAATGGAAAGGGTGCGAGGCGGAGACAGCATCACATGGCTATGTGTCTGCCAATGGTATGACTAACAATGTAAGACATCATGCTACTTTTTAGGTGGAGATTCCTTGGGATAACTCCATGCCTCTCTCTAATTTCGAGAAACATACCGGATAATATGACTTCAAAGTTTGTATTAACCGCCAAAATCATCTGCAACCAATTAAGTTATTAATATAGTAATTTCAACCATGGTTATCAAATTGAGATTTAAATTTTGAATCCAAAGCAAGCTTTTTAAAGCCAAAAATAGCAAAATTATAAGCTATTGTATCATCTATTAATTTCTATGTGATTCAAGACTAAAGTCATAAATCAAATGATAAAAATTTGGCTGGCTATACAATGTTGAAAAAAAAGTGGTGGACTACTTTGAGTTTAGGTAATAATCCATTATAATGAATCATCATAGTGAATTTAGGTTCAAGATGTAATTCATGTCTAATGCAGATACAATTTGAAGAAATTGAGTTAAATTTTGTATTGAATTGAGAAACATTTTGCATGCACGATATGATCAGTGACTCTTCTTTCTATCAAGTTTACAATTTCTACTTTCTAGGTTTTTACTTCTAATTAAATATCAATGTAATATTGTAGAACTCACTGCGATAAATTCATGGCACAGACTTAGGTATTCAATTTTACTGACAGACCCATAAAACTGTCTGAAGAAGCAAATCTAATATTGGCAAAAAAATGGAGATGGTTAAATATTTTCCGAAGAAGCTATAAAACTAAATGCATTTTAATAAAGTTTGTCTTACTATATAGAAGACTGGAGTTTTTGCCCAAAAAGTTGCGCAATGTCTCTAACTTGGTCATGCAATTGGCAGACTGATATCCACGAGAAGATATCTCCGCCTCCCATGCCTTCCATCCTCGTATCTAAAAAAATGATATAATTTTAAGTATACTCAAAATGTATAGATTTTGAGAAGTAATTAAGTGTTAAACCAACACAGAAACCTTTAATTTTCCAATAAGAAATGTGGCAGCACTGTATACCACATTGAGAACCGCTAAAATGAATATGAGGATGTGCAAATGGTGCAATCCATGAACTGATACAAGGGGCTCAAATCCCTAAAACCAAACAACCAACTATTATATTCCCAATTATAGATGAAGGTAACATTTTAGATTTCATTTATCAGAGAAAAATAAAGAATGGCAGCATATACCTCCTTGCATTGATCAGGGGTAACATTTTCTGCTAAATATCTATGCTCATTGAAGACAAGTTTCCCATGATGGACTTTTTCATCACTCCTTGCATCTCTATATGGGCATGGCAACATTTTGTGTTCCATATATGCCGGAACACATATTTTGACAATGGAGCTTTCCCTAAAATTTAAAAGCAATGAGATGAACCCTAGTATCATCAACTCTGCAAAAAAAATATTTATGGAAGGCCTAATAGATAACTCTAGATTTTTTTTAAGGAATAGACAACTTAGATAATGACTTCAAGGAACTGGCAAGAATCAGGTAAATATTTAAACTATGCTTTTGAATTTTGAAGCATTACTTGTCTATGTCTTTTTCGACGATAACTGGTTTGAAATAGATGCATACAATTTACAATGTGTTATTGATAGTCTTGTGCTTTGGACATCATCTGTTGTTTATCTCCTTTAAAATGTTTATGGTAAGAAATTTGTTATTAACATTTTCCCTCAAGTAATTCATATTGAATTCACTTTTCTTTGGGTGAATATTCAATTCATTTGGTTATCTGATGGTCACACAATTCACAACTCCGTTTTGTATGTGGTACGTGTTCAGGTATGCAGTTTTCAACTTTGAAATAATTAGGTATGCTTAGAGGTATCCATAGTCTTACTCTCATATTCGTTCTTGCGGTTTTGAGGGGCCCACGCGAGTTCTGATTTTTATACCCTATATTTATGAGCAAATGCATGCGTGCGTTCAAGTGCGGTAATTTTTTGTAGATACAAGAATGGAAAGGGACATGGATGTGAGTCTGCCAATGGTATCACTAACAATGTAAGACATCATGCTACTTTATTGGTGGAGATTCATTGGGATAACTCCATGTCTCTCTCTAATTTCGAGAGACATATCGGATAATATGACTTCAAAGTTTGTATTAACAGCCGAAATCATCTGCAACCAATTAAGTTATAAATATAGTAATTTCAACCATGGTTATCCGATTGAGATTTAAATTTTGAATCCAAAGCAAGCTTTTTAAAGCCATAAATAGCAAACTTATAAGCTACTTTATCATCTACTAATTTCTACGTTATTCAAGACTAAAGTCATAAATCAAATGATAAAAATTTGGCTGGCTATACAATGTTGAAAAAAAAGTGGGGGACTATTTTGAGTTTAGTAGTGAATTGAGGTTCAAGATGAAATTCATGTCTAATGCAGATACACATTGAAGAAATTGAGTTAAATTTTGTATTGAATTGAGAAACATTTTGCATGCACCATATGATCTGTGACTCTTCTTTCTATCAAGTTTACAATTTCTACTTTCTAGGTTTTTACTTCTAATTAAATATCAATGTAATATTGTAGAACTCACCACGATAAATTCATTGCACAGACTCAGGTATTCAGCTTTACTGACACACCCATAAAAGTGTCTGAAGAAGCAAATATAATATTGGCAAAAAAAAAATGGAGATGGTTAAATGTTTTCTGAAGAAGCTATAAAACTACATGCATATCAATAAAGTTTGTCTTACTATATGGAAGACCAGAGTTTTTGCCCAAAAAGTTGCACCATGTGTGACTTACTTGGTCATGCAATTGGCAAACTAATATCAGTTAGAGGATATCTCCGCCACCCATGCCTTCTATCCTCGTATCTAAAAAAATGATATAATTTTAAGTATACTCAAAATGTATAGATTGTGAGAAGTAATTAAGTATTAAACCAACACAGAAACCTTTAATTTTCCAATAAGAAATGTGGCAGCACTGTATACCACATGGAGAACTGCTAAAATGAATATGAGGATGTGCAACTGGTGCAATCCATGAACTGATATAAGGGGCTCAAATCCCTAAACCAAACAAACAAACAACTATTACAATCCCAATTATAGATGAGGGTAACATTTTAGATTTCATTTATCATAGAAAAATAAAGAATGACAGCATATACCTCCTTGCATTGATCAGAGGTAACATTTTCTGCTAAATATCTATGCTCATTAAAGACAAGTTTCCCATGATGGACTTTTTCATCACTCCTTGCATCTCTATATGGGCATGGCAACATTTTGTCTGCCATATATGCCGGAACACATATTTTGACAATGGAGCTTTCCCCAAAATTTAAAAGAAATGAGATGAACCCTAGTATCATCAACTCTGCAACATAAATATTTATGGAAGGCCTAATAGACAACTCTAGATTTTTTTTAAGGAATAGACAACTTAGATGATGACTTCAAGGTACTGGGTCAGGTAAAATATTTAAACTATGCTTTTGAATTTTGAAGCATTACTTGTCTATGTCTTTTTCAACGATAACTGGTTTAAAATACTTGCTTACTGTTTACAATGTGTTATTGACTGTCTTGTGCTTTGGACATCATTTGTGTTTCCCTCCTTTAAAATGTTAATGGTAAGCAATTTGTTATTAACTTTTTCCCTCAAGTAATTCATATTGAATTCACTTTTATTTGGGTGAATATTCAATTCATCTGGTTTTCTCATGGTCACACAATTCACAACTCCTTTTAGTATGTGGTACGGGTTCAGGTATGCAGTTTTCAACTATTAAATAATTAGGTATGCTTAGAGGTATTCATAGTCTTACTCTCATATTCGTTCTTGTGGTTTTGAGGGGCCCTCGCGAGTTCTGATTTTTGTGCCCTATATTTGTGAGCAAATGCGTGCGTGCGTGCAAGTGCGGTAATTTTTTTTTTAGATACAAGAATGGAAAGGGTGCGAGGCGGAGACATCATTACATGGCTATGCGTCTGGCAATGGTATGACTAACAATGTAAGACATCATGCTACTTTTTAGGTGGAGATTCCTTGGGATAACTCCATGTCTCTCTCTAATTTCGAGAAACATACCGGATAATATGACTTTAAAGTTTTTATTAACCGCAAAAATCATCTGCAATCAATTAAGTTATTAATATAGTAATTTCAACCACGGTTATCCAATTGAGATTTAAATTTTGAATCCAAAGCAAGCTTTTTAAAGCCAAAAATAGCAAACTTATAAGCTAATGTATCATCTATTAATTTCTATGTGATTCAGGACTAAAGTCATAAATCAAATAATAAAAATTTGGCTGGCTATACAATGTTGAAAAAAAAAGTGGTGGACTACTTTGAGTTTAGGTAATGATCCATTACAATGAATCATCATAGTGAATTTAGGTTCAAGATGAAATTCATGACTAATGCAGATACACTTTGAAGAAATTGAGTTAAATTTTGTATTGAATTGAGAAACATTTTGCATGCACCATATGATCAGTGACTCTTCTTTCTATCAAGTTTACAATTTCTACTTTCTAGGTTTTTACTTCTAATTAAATATCAATGTAATATTGTAGAACTCACCGCGATAAATTCATTGCACATACTTAGGTATTCACCTTTACCGACAGACCCATAAAATTGTCTGAAGAAGCAAATCTAATATTGGCAAAAAAATGGAGATGGTTAAATATTTTCTGAAGAAGCTATAAACTACATGCATATTAATAAAGTTTGTCTTACTATATAGAAGACTGGAGTTTTTGCCCAAAAAGTTGCGTAATGTCTCTAACTTGGTCATGCAATTGGCAGACTGATATCCACGAGAGGATATCTCCGCCTCCCATGCCTTCCATCTTCGTATCCATAAAAATGATATAATTTTAAGTATACTCAAAATGTATAGATTGTGAGAAGTAATTAAGTACTAAACCAACACAGAAACCTTTAATTTTCCAATAAGAAATGTGGCAGCACTGTATACCACATTGAGAACCGCTAAAATGAATATGAGGATGTGCAACCGGTGCAATCCATGAACTGATATAAGGGGCTGAAATCCCTAAACCAAACAACCAACTATTACATTCCCAATTATAGATGAAGGTAACATTTTAGATTTCATTTATCAGAGAAAAATAAAGAATGGCAGCATATACCTCCTTGCATTGATCAGGGGTAACATTTTCTACTAAATATCTATGCTCATTAAAGACAAGTTTCCCATGATGGACTTTTTCTTTACTCCTTGCATCTCTATATGGGCATGGCAACATTTTGTAATCCATATATGCCAGAACACATATTTTGACAATGGAGCTTTCCCCAAAATATAAAAGCAATGAGATGAACCCTAGTATCATCAACTCTGCAAAAAAAATATTTATGGAAGGCCTAATAGATAACTCTAGATTTTTTTTAAGGAATAGACAACTTAGATAATGACTTCAAGGTACTGGCAAGAATCAGGTAAAATATTTAAACTATGCTTTTGAATTTTGAAGCATTACTTGTCTATGTCTTTTTCGACGATAACTGGTTTGAAATACATGCTTACAATTTACAATGTGTTATTGATAGTCATGTGCTTTGGACATCGTTTGTTGTTTCGCTGCTTTAAAATGTTAATGGAAAAATATTTGTTATTAACTTTTGCCCTCAAGTAATTCATATTGAATTCACTTTTCTTTGGGTGAATATTCAATTCATCTGGTTATCTGATGGTCACACAATTAACAACTCCCTTTTGTATGTGGTACGTGTTCAGGTATGCAGTTTTCAACTTTTAAATAATTAGGTATGCTTAGAGGTATCCATAGTCTTACTCTCATATTCGTTCTTGCAGTTTTGAGGGGCCCTCGCGAGTTCTGATTTTTATACCCTATATTTATGAGCAAATGCATGCGTGCGTGCAGGTGCGGTAATTTTTTGTAGATACAAGAATGGAAAGGGTGCGAGGCGGAGACATCATCACATGGATGTGAGTCTGCCAATGGTATCACTAACAATGTAAGACATCATGCTACTTTATTGGTGGAGATTTATTGGGATAACTCCATGTCTCTCTCTAATGTCGAGAGACATCCGGATAATATGACTTCAAAGTTTGTATTAACAGCCAAAATCATCTACAACCAATTAAGTTATTAAAGTAGTAATTTCAACCATTGTTATCCAATTGAGATTTAAATTGTGAATCCAAAGAAAGCTTTTTAAAGCCATAAATAGCAAACTTATAAGCTAATTTATCGTCTACTAATTTCTATGTAATTCAAGAATAAAGACATAAATCAAATGATAAAAATTTTGCTGGCTATACAATGTTGAAAAAAAAGTGGTGGACTACTTTGAGTTTAGGTAACGATCCATTATAATGAATCATCATAGTGAATTGAGGTTCAAGATGAAATTCATATCTAATGCAGATACACATTGAAGAAATTGAGTTAAATTTTGTATTGAATTGAGAAACATTTTGCATGCACCGTATGATCAATGACTATTCTTTCTATCAAGTTTACAATTTCTACTTTCTAGGTTTTACTTCTAATTAAATATCAATGTAATATTGTAGAATTCACCGCGATAAATTCATTGCACAGACTCAGGTATTCAGCTTTACTGACAGACCCATAAAACTGTCTGAAGAAGCAAATCTAATATTGGCAAAAAAAAAACGAGATGGTTAAATGTTTTCTGAAGAAGCTATAAAACTGCATGCATATTAATAAAGTTTGTCTTACTATATAGAAGACCGGAGTTTTTGCCCAAAAACTGGCACGATGTCTCTAACTTGGCCATGCAATTGGCAGACTGATATCCATGACACCTCCCATGCCTTCCATCCTCGTATCTAAAAAAATGATATAATTTTAAGTATACTCAAAATGTATAGACTGTGAGAAATAATTAAGTATTAAACCAACACAGAAACCTTTAATTTTCCAATAAGAAATGTGGCAGCACTGTATACCACATGGAGAACCGCTAAAATGAATATGAGGATGTGTGTAATATCCCGCTTTTGACCCAAGTATTTATCAGTTTTGAGACGATGAATCAAAGATATTTTGGGAAGGGCAATTTGGTAATTGCCGTGTTTAGTTTTTTTATAAAAAGGGAAAAGGGATAATTTTCCCTCATTTCTCATTCTCTTTCTCTCTCTAGACATCACAAACTTCTTCTTCCTTCTCTCTTCTTCCCCTCATGCGCCCCTCTCTCCAAACCTTCATCAATCATCAAACTTCAACATAGAATCATGGATTCAAGCAAGCTTGGTTGTGGGGGAAGCTAGAACATGAAGAAATTTAAGAAAACAAGAAGAAAGGAAAGAGTTAAAAGCTAGGGTTTTGAGGTAAAGGGCAAGCAAGCTAAACCAGCACCAAATCAATATTAAGGTGAGCTCCCTAGGGATTTTAGAATCCCCTCTTGTGAGTTTTATAGTGTTTTAATTCATAGGAAAAGTTATAGAAGTTTTAGAGTTTACCCTAATTTCCTACTTGCAAATTCCTTGCTCATACATGTTTTAAACCATCAATTTGTAATAGAAAATCATCCCTAGCATGTTTTGGATGCTTGGGTATCTTTAATTGGGGAAAAATGGTGGAAAAACACATTTTTATACATGTTTATGCTGTCACGGTCGCTGTAGCGACGGGCTGTCGCTTGTAGCGACCAGGTTCTGTCTGTCTGCGCTTGTAGCGACGGATCTGCGCTTGTAGCGACAAGCCTGCGCTTGTAGCGACCAGGTTCTGTCTATCCGCGCTTGTAGCGACGGATCTGCGCTTGTAGCGACCAAGCCAGAACATCAGCACTCAGTTGGGCTGTTCTGGGGTTCTGGTGCGCGCGGGCATGGCTTTTTGCAAATGTTTTCTCCTAATGCTTTTTAGAAACTATAACCACCATTTTAACTCATCCAAAGTCTTTTAATGATTGAGAAATTAGAGGAGCAAGGAATGCGCAAGGCATGGGAATTGCGGGAACAAGGTTATATGAATAGTTAAACCCTAATAGCGGCACATGACAACGATGTGTCGAATCCTTTGATAGGAAAACATGAATCATAGATGTATTCAGATTAGAATACGAGGATTATAGGAATGTTCCTACAATCATAGTTACAGATAAGGTTTATAGTGTTGGTTCTCCAACGATTATAGGTGGCTTATGAGAACGATAAGCCCAGAATCATAGGTTATAGATTATAGTTACAGGAATGTTATATGTTCATAGTAACAGATTATATGCTCATACGTTATAGTTAAAGAATTAAAGAATTAAAGATCAAAGTTATTGGCGTGCTTGCACGTTTCACAGTCATAGGCATGTTCAGCAGACTCCGGGATACGCCGGATGGGATTTCTCCGAGAGGATTATCCACATGCAATTTCATAGGGAGTCCGGTGATAGCCTGATATGATAGGAGTTTCACCGGTTCATAGGGAGACGTATCTCGGGGTTGCTCCACCCGGGGTGCCCTCCGTAAAATGAACTCAGATAATTGTTTGTTCAACGCTAACAGCTAACATAAAACTGCTATCGAACTGTTGATACGTTTTATGATTTATAGTTATAGTCAAAGTTACAGTTACAGTCATAGTTACAGGAAACATACAGTTATAGTTATAGATAGTTATCAGAAAGTGATCTTAGGTCTTCCCCTCGATCACTAAGTTAAAGTTATAGGCAGATTACAGTTATGATTATAGACAGCCACAGCAGAGGTTATAGACAGTATAAGTTATAGTTACAGGAGGACTTATAGTCATAGACAGATAAAGGACTTGGCGATTCTAGATTTCCCCTAAATTGCCAAGGTAGGCATGGCGACCCTAGGTTCCCTGTGGTTGCCAAACAGTAGGTTGGGTAGAGCTCACTGAGACATTATGTCTCATCCCATTCCTTCTGGTGCAGGGTTACAGGCATGTCAGAGGTTCGTGACGAAGATCTTCATAGAGGTACTGGATGGAGTGCATTTGCTCGTTGTGTACCAGCTCAGAAGCTTAGTGGACATTTGTATAAGCATTGTATAAATATTGGATTATTTGTACAACGAGTATTATGTATTCTTTCATTTGTGATGTATGAGTTTTATTATTGAAATTTTTAAATGTATCCAGTATCAGTTTAACGCACATGCTAATATACTAGTTAAAGTTAGTATGGGTGTTACAATTGGTATCAGAGCAGGTCGATTCAGACCGTGCCATGGGTCGTTTAAGATTCAATAAAAGTAGTGGAATCATTGGGTTCCAGATGTTGTTCTAAATGTCATGTCTAGTTGAGTCTGATCAACTCAGTCTAGTATATGACAGTTAGGATAAATGTCCGAGAGCTGAATGTGACCAAGGAGGAAAGAAGTGTACGAAGGGTGAAGGTTCAGACGTCAGATTCTAAGACGAAATTCGCAAAGTGTTTAATGTCGAAGGATGGTTCTCTAACAGTGAAGTAACTGAGCCAGTTAATGGCCAAGTTTCAGGAAATTAAGAATATCTAAGAGTAAGGTCAAGTACCTTGACTAGTTGGACGCATCCTAGAGCGATGCCTTCTCCGAGGAGATGTGTAGAGTAAAGAATTATGGAATACACTAAGAGATGATTTGGAATCTTAGGGGGAGCCGTAATTTGGAAAGTTAAAGTGAACTGTACAATTAGAGTTTTATTTCCGGCCGCAGAAGCAATGGGTTGTGTTACCAAACCCAGTGACTTGGAATAAGGAATGGACAGTTAATTATTGAAAACTCTGGGCTTCAAGTGAGGATATAGTGTGTAAGGTGGAAGGACTTGCACACTTAAAACGGACGAGATTTAAATATCTGATAGGTAAGAGACTCGTTTATGGATTAAGCGAATTAATGAGCAGATGGAATAGGTTACCTTCTTTGATTGTGGGTCATCAAGATACTTGGTATGAGGAACGTGAGTTTAGCAACAAGTGAAGGAAAACCCGGTAAGGGTATGAAGTAAAGGTTGAATTTTATGTTGTCAGATTATAGCAGACCGCTTTCGAGGATTAAACAGGAATTAGCTAATAACCATTTTGAGGCTCTGGCAACAGGAAGAACGTCACTTATATAAGTTACAGTTAAAGTATGGTTGAAGTTAAGGAGTTTTATATCCTCTTTCGATGGGCTCCTTGCACCCGTATTCGGGTAAGCCGACAAAGATTACCTTATGATGGTGGATGTTAAAGATGGTAGGAAATACATACTTGGATTGTTCGAAAACATGAAGAGGGCAACGGTCGAGAAGTCAGATGGACTATTATTCAGATGACAAGTTTAGAATGGAATTGTGGATACAGTAATAAGTTATAGGAAGGATCCAATGGAAAATGTTAAGTATTGAAGCTTACAGATTTATTAATCGGGTACTCGTAGAGGTGTAGTATGTGTTTGAATGTACAGGAGAGCCGGTAAAAGTTGGGTTTATACAGACGAGAATTTCCGGAAGTCATAGAATGTTTCTAGAAGATACCACAAGTAAATAATGTATGAATTTAAGTTGTTTTAACAGGAGCATCGTTGGGCTCGTATTTATTGTTAAAGGCTGTCTACAGGTTTCGGCGTATTTCGTGAAAGTAAGAATTTCGTTTATGTTCCAAAGGAAAAGCAAAGGCAAGCGTCGAGTAATCAGTAAGTTTAACAGGTGGTTTAAACCATAAGAGAAATTATAATGTAGGACGGTTATGTGTGGTATCTACAAGGTTATAAAGCCAAAGGATTGGCCAAGGAGATTTTATATGGTAATAGTAGTGTATTACTTCTATCTCGAGGTGAATTGTGGAAATCAGAGTTGCGCAGCGGAGAAGTAATCCGATTATGAGTTAACAGATAAATCAAAGCTGAAGTTTAGAGAAAAGGATGTTTGTGAAGTCCTTGTCAGAGGAACTACAGGAAAGGTATTCAGAGATTAAATCTCAAGTTACAGAATATGTGTAAGTAATGATGACTTGAACTTATCATCAGTTCTAGCAGGGAATTTTAATAGATAAGTCGAGGAATGTATCAGACCCCGAAACTCATGAGATAAGAGAATCGAAGCAGATTGATAACTTTAAAGGATGTAATTATAGCACGCGAAGGAGGCCACTTTTCATACGGTGATTTAGCTGTTTAGCTCAGTAACTTAAAGTTAACTTGAATAGTAAGTTTAACCAAAGAGGAATTATGTCGTGGCATACAATTATTCCGCATCGTATCCGCGTTATGCTAGCATGTCGCATGTAACAGGCATGTAACAGGTTATGATTAGTATTATGTATACTGATCAGGCAGAGTTTATGCTACTTAGATAGTAGTGTAACATATTTTATAGTCGTGTGACATGTATCGGTAACCGTGGTACGCAGTCGGTAATGTTTTAACAGGAAAGTCTTAAGCAGAACAGGTTTGTTGTTATTGAACAAATTTCGGTAGAGGAGTTCAGAAATTCTTGAACTTAATGTTAACAGTTAAAGGAAGGAAATGTTTTACACAGATCAGAAGAGTACTCATAGTTTACAGTAAGAGACTACGTGAATTGAAGTTATGAATTAAAGGATTCAGAGTTTGCGAGTGCTATTTTGATAGCGAACAGAATAGAGTTTTCTTTTCGAAAACGGAGAATGTCCTTGGAGGAAATAAGTTATAACGCCAACGGAATATAACCATAACTTACGTTATGGGATAGTGAATGTTCAAAGGAATACAAGTATGAATTAAAAGTTAAGAGAGTGACCTTGATTGACGCGGTTTTGTCTCAAGTATAAGTTGATTAAGTATGGTGTCCCATTAGTTGGACAATGATGAAGCGATGTACCGTGTATCCGATAGTATTGTACACGTATTCGAGCGTGTATGGAAGCTATGTGCTATGGACTGCATTATATGATGATATGTTAGACGGCTTATGCCACACGTTACTTATATTGGATTTTCATAAGTTTGAAAGTATTGGTAAAGAAGAAAGTTCCTAAGATCTTTGGCTACATGTTATTGTTGATTTATTAATCGGAGCATAACTGACTTATGTGATTTTCTTGAGCCTTAAGGTTTCCCGCAGTGGGAATGTGAACAATGTATATGCTTGGGATAACAGTTACATCAGGATGTCAAAGAGAAGTGAACTTGTACCATAAGTTCGGCCACCACTTTGAAATTAAATCGTGGAGGTAGTTGTAATAGACTTTACTCCCATTTGAGAATACTTAATATCAGATGTTTTTCACTGCAAGGCTAGTCAATATGAAGAATGATACGAATGTAACAGTAACAGGTCGTCTTGCGAGACGAAAGTTTAAGACAAGAATTCTTTTGAACTAAAAGTAATGTAATAGATTCCTCGGAAAGTTGAAATAATTGAGGAAAAAAAAAAGGAATGACTTGACGACTTCAGGTTAATACGGATATGTTGGTTTAGATAACCATACGCCTTAACAGATAATAGTTATGTAATATACGTTAGACCGTTCGGCAGGAAGGAGATTGTCTTATGTTTTGATATACAGTGATGGGAATCATGGCTAAGGAACAAGTATTAACCAATATGGTTTAATCGAGATGCGTGACTAATCAATATGTCAGACATTAGAGTTGCCATGGAATTCCAATAAGCATAAAGAAGGGGAAACTTTAATTGTAGAGGAAGAGGTAGAAAGGATTTATCTTTTCAGGACCTTCAAAGGATTTTCTAAATTTCGAGGACGAAATTTCTTTTAAGGGGGGTAGAGTGTAATATCCCGCTTTTGACCCAAGTATTTATCAGTTTTGAGACGATGAATCAAAGATATTTTGGGAAGGGCAATTTGGTAATTGCCGTGTTTAGTTTTTTTATAAAAAGGGAAAAGGGATAATTTTCCCTCATTTCTCATTCTCTTTCTCTCTCTAGACATCACAAACTTCTTCTTCCTTCTCTCTTCTTCCCCTCATGCGCCCCTCTCTCCAAACCTTCATCAATCATCAAACTTCAACATAGAATCATGGATTCAAGCAAGCTTGGTTGTGGGGGAAGCTAGAACATGAAGAAATTTAAGAAAACAAGAAGAAAGGAAAGAGTTAAAAGCTAGGGTTTTGAGGTAAAGGGCAAGCAAGCTAAACCAGCACCAAATCAATATTAAGGTGAGCTCCCTAGGGATTTTAGAATCCCCTCTTGTGAGTTTTATAGTGTTTTAATTCATAGGAAAAGTTATAGAAGTTTTAGAGTTTACCCTAATTTCCTACTTGCAAATTCCTTGCTCATACATGTTTTAAACCATCAATTTGTAATAGAAAATCATCCCTAGCATGTTTTGGATGCTTGGGTATCTTTAATTGGGGAAAAATGGTGGAAAAACACATTTTTATACATGTTTATGCTGTCACGGTCGCTGTAGCGACGGGCTGTCGCTTGTAGCGACCAGGTTCTGTCTGTCTGCGCTTGTAGCGACGGATCTGCGCTTGTAGCGACAAGCCTGCGCTTGTAGCGACCAACTGGGCGCTTGTAGCGACCAGGTTCTGTCTATCCGCGCTTGTAGCGACGGATCTGCGCTTGTAGCGACCAAGCCAGAACATCAGCACTCAGTTGGGCTGTTCTGGGGTTCTGGTGCGCGCGGGCATGGCTTTTTGCAAATGTTTTCTCCTAATGCTTTTTAGAAACTATAACCACCATTTTAACTCATCCAAAGTCTTTTAATGATTGAGAAATTAGAGGAGCAAGGAATGCGCAAGGCATGGGAATTGCGGGAACAAGGTTATATGAATAGTTAAACCCTAATAGCGGCACATGACAACGATGTGTCGAATCCTTTGATAGGAAAACATGAATCATAGATGTATTCAGATTAGAATACGAGGATTATAGGAATGTTCCTACAATCATAGTTACATATAAGGTTTATAGTGTTGGTTCTCCAACGATTATAGGTGGCTTATGAGAACGATAAGCCCAGAATCATAGGTTATAGATTATAGTTACAGGAATGTTATATGTTCATAGTAACAGATTATATGCTCATACGTTATAGTTAAAGAATTAAAGAATTAAAGATCAAAGTTATTGGCGTGCTTGCACGTTTCACAGTCATAGGCATGTTCAGCAGACTCCGGGATACGCCGGATGGGATTTCTCCGAGAGGATTATCCACATGCAATTTCATAGGGAGTCCGGTGATAGCCTGATATGATAGGAGTTTCACCGGTTCATAGGGAGACGTATCTCGGGGTTGCTCCACCCGGGGTGCCCTCCGTAAAATGAACTCAGATAATTGTTTGTTCAACGCTAACAGCTAACATAAAACTGCTATCGAACTGTTGATACGTTTTATGATTTATAGTTATAGTCAAAGTTACAGTTACAGTCATAGTTACAGGAAACATACAGTTATAGTTATAGATAGTTATCAGAAAGTGATCTTAGGTCTTCCCCTCGATCACTAAGTTAAAGTTATAGGCAGATTACAGTTATGATTATAGACAGCCACAGCAGAGGTTATAGACAGTATAAGTTATAGTTACAGGAGGACTTATAGTCATAGACAGATAAAGGACTTGGCGATTCTAGATTTCCCCTAAATTGCCAAGGTAGGCATGGCGACCCTAGGTTCCCTGTGGTTGCCAAACAGTAGGTTGGGTAGAGCTCACTGAGACATTATGTCTCATCCCATTCCTTCTGGTGCAGGGTTACAGGCATGTCAGAGGTTCGTGACGAAGATCTTCATAGAGGTACTGGATGGAGTGCATTTGCTCGTTGTGTACCAGCTCAGAAGCTTAGTGGACATTTGTATAAGCATTGTATAAATATTGGATTATTTGTACAACGAGTATTATGTATTCTTTCATTTGTGATGTATGAGTTTTATTATTGAAATTTTTAAATGTATCCAGTATCAGTTTAACGCACATGCTAATATACTAGTTAAAGTTAGTATGGGTGTTACAATGTGCAACTGGTGCAATCCAAGAAATGATATAAGGGGCTCAAATCCCTAAACCAAACAAACTAACAACTATTACATTCCCAACTATAGATGAGGGTAACATTTTAGATTTCATTTATCAGAGAAAAATAAAGAATGGCAGCATATACCTCCTTGCATTGATCAGGGGTAACATTTTCTGCTAAATATCTATGGTTATTAAATGACAAGTTTCCCATGATGGACTTTTTCATCACTCCTTGCATCTCTATACGGGCATGGCACATTTTGTCTGCCATATATGCCGGAACGCACACTTTGACAATGGGGCTTTCCCCAAAATTTAAAAGCAATGAGATGAACCCTAGTATCATCAACTCTACAAAAAAAAATATTTATGGAAGGCTTAATAGACAACTCTAGATATTTTTTGAGGAATAGACAACTTAGATGATGACTTCAAGGTACTCGCAAGAATCAGGTAAAATATTTAAACTATGCTTTTGAATTTTGAAGCATTACTTTTCTATGTCCTTTTCGACGATAACTGGTTTAAAATACATGCTGACAATTTACAGTGTGTTATTGACAGTCTTGTGCTTTGGACATCATTTGTGTTTCCCTCCTTTAAAATGTTAATGGTAAGCAATTTGTTATTAACTTTTTCCCTTAAGTAATTCATATTGAATCCACTTTTTTTTGGGTGAATATTCAATTCATCTGGTTATCTCATGGTCACACAATTCACAACTCCTTTTATTATATGGTACGGGTTTAGGTATGCAGCTTTCTACTATTAAATAATTAGGTATGCTTAGAGGTATTCATAGTCTTACTCTCATATTCGTTCTTGTGGTTTTAAGGGGCCCTCGCGAGTTATGATTTTTGTGCCCTATATTTGTGAGCAAATGCTTGCGTGCCTGCGTACGTGCAAGTGTGGTAATTTTTTTGTAGATACAAGAATGGAAAGGGTGCGAGGAGGAGATATCATCACATGGCTATGCGTCTGCCAATGGTATGACTAACAATGTAAGACATCATGCTACTTTTTAGGTGGATATTCCTTGGGATAACTCCATGTCTCTCTCTAATTTCGAGAGACATACCGGATAATATGACTTTAAAGTTTGTATTAACCGCCAAAATTATCTGCAACCAATTAAGTTATTAATATAGTAATTTCAACCATGGTTATCCAATTGAGATTTAAATTTTGAATCCAAAGCAAGCTTTTTAAAGCCAAAAATAGCAAACTTATAAGCTAATGTGTCATCTATTAATTTCTATGTGATTCAAGACTAAAGTCATAAATCAAGTGATAAAAATTTGGCTGGCTATACAATGCTGAAAAAAAAGTGGTGGACTACTTTGAGTTTAGGTAATGATCCATTATAATGAATCATCATAGTGAATTTAGGTTCATGATGAAAATCATGTCTAATGCAGATACACATTGAAGAAATTGAGTTAAATTTTGTATTGAATTGAGAAACATTTTGCATGCACCATATGATCAGTGACTCTTCTTTCTATCAAGTTTACAATTTCTACTTTCTAGGTTTTTTACTTCTAATTAAATATCAATGTAATATTGTAGAACTCACCGCGATAAATTCATTGCACAGACTTAGGTATTCAGCTTTACTGACAGACCCATAAAACTGTCTGAAGAAGCAAATCTAATATTGGCAAAAAAAATGGAGATGGTTAAATATTTTCTGAAGAAGCTATAAAACTACATGCATATTAATAAAGTTTGTCTTACTATATAGAAGACTGGAGTTTTTGCCCAAAAAGTTGCGCAATGTCTCTAACTTGGTCATGCAATTGGCAGACTGATATCCATGAGAGGATATCTCCGCCTCCCATGCCTTCCATCCTCATATCTAAAAAAATGATATAATTTTAACTATACTCAAAATGTATAGATTGTGAAAAGTAATTAAGTATTAAACCAACACATAAACCTTTAATTTTCCAATAAGAAATGTGGCAACACTGCATACCACATTGAGAACTGCTAAAATGAATATGAGGATGTGCAACTGGTGCAATCCATGAACTGATATAAGGGGCTCAAATCCCTAAACCAAACAAACAACTATTACATTCCCAATTATAGATGAAGGTAACATTTTAGATTTCATTTATCAGAGAAAAATAAAGAATGGCAGCATATACCTCCTTGCATTGATCAGGGGTAACATTTTATGCTAAATATCTATGCTCATTAAAGACAAGTTTCCCCTGATGGACTTTTTCATCACTCCTTGCATCTCTATATGGGCATGCCAACATTTTGTGTTCCATATATGCCGGAACACATATTTTGACAATGGAGCTTTCCCCAAAATTTAAAAGTAATGAGATGAACCCTAGTATCATCAACTCTGCAAAAAAATATTTATGGATGGTCTAGTAGACAACTCTAGATTTTTTTTAAGGAATAGACAACTTAGATAATGACTTCAAGGTACTGGCAAGAATCAGGTAAGATATTTAAACTATGCTTTTGAATTTTGAAGCATTACTTGTCTATGTCTTTTTCGATGATAACTGGTTTGAAATACATGCTTACAATTTACAATGTGTTATTGATAGTCTTATGCTTTGGACATCGTTTGTTGTTTCCCTGCTTTAAAATGTTAATGGTAAGCAATTTGTTATTAACTTTTTCCATCAAGTAATTCATATTGAATTCACTTTTCTTTGGGTGAATATTCAATTCATCTGGTTATCTGATGGTCACACAATTCACAACTCCCTTTTGTATGTGGTACATGTTCAGGTATGCAGTTTTCAACTTTTAAATAATTAGGTATGCTTAGAGGTATCCATTGTCTTACTCTCATATTCGTTCTTGCGGTTTTGAGGGGCCCTCGCGAGTTCTGATTTTTATACCCTATATTTATGAGCAAATGCATGCGTGCGTGCGTGCGTGCAAGTGCGGTAATTTTTTGTAGATACAAGAATGGAAAGGGTGCGAGGCGGAGACATCATCACATGGATGTGAGTCTGCCAATGGTATCACTAACAATGTAAGACATCATGCTACTTTATTGGTGGAGATTCATTGGGATAACTCCATGTCTCTCTCTAATGTCGAGAGACATACCGGATAATATGACTTCAAAGTTTGTATTAACAGCCAAAATCATCTGCAACCAATTAAGTTATTAAAGTAGTAATTTCAACCATTGTTATCCAATTGAGATTTAAATTGTGAATCCAAAGAAAGCTTTTTAAAGCCATAAATAGCAAACTTATAAGCTAATTTATCATCTACTAATTTCTATGTAATTCAAGAATAAAGTCATAAAACAAATGATAAAAATTTGGCTGGCTATACAATGTTGAAAAAAAAGTGGTGGACTACTTTGAGTTTAGGTAATGATCCATTATAATGAATCATCATAGTGAATTGAGGTTCATGATGAAATTCATGTCTAATGCAGATACACATTGAAGAAATTGAGTTAAATTTTGTATTGAATTGAGAAACATTTTGCATGCACCGTAGATCAATGACTCTTCTTTCTATCAAGTTTACAATTTCTACTTTCTAGGTTTTTACTTCTAATTAAATATCAATGTAATATTGTAGAATTCACCGCGATAAATTCATTGCACAGACTCAGGTATTCAGCTTTACTGACAGACCCATAAAACTGTCTGAAGAAGCAAATCTAATATTGGCAAAAAAAAACGAGATGGTTAAATGTTTTCTAAAGAAGCTATAAAACAGCATGCATATTAATAAAGTTTGTCTTACTATATAGAAGACCGGAGTTTTTGCCGCACGATGTCTCTAACTTGGTCATGCAATTGGCAGACTGATATCCATGACACCTCCCATGCCTTTCATCCTCGTATTTAAAAAAATGATATAATTTTAAGTATACTCAAATGTATAGATTGTGAGAAGTAATTAAGTATTAAACCAACACAGAAACCTTTAATTTTCCAATAAGAAATGTGGCAGCACTGTATACCACATGGAGAACCGCTAAAATGAATATGAGGATGTGCAACTGGTGCAATCCAAGAACTGATATAAGGGGCTCAAATCCCTAAACCAAACAAACAAACAAACAACTATTACATTCCCTATTATAGATGAGGGTAACATTTTAGATTTCATTTATCAGAGAAAAATAAAGAATGGCAGGATATACCTCCTTGCATTGATCAGGGGTAACATTTTCTGCTAAATATCTATGGTCATTAAAGACAAGTTTCCCATGATGGACTTTTTCATCACTCCTTGCATCTCTATATGGGCATGGCACATTTTGTCTACCATATATGCCGGAACACACATTTTGACAATGGGGCTTTCCTCAAAATTTAAAAGCAATGAGATGAACCCTAGTATCATCAACTCTGCAAAAACAATATTTATGGAATGCCTAATAGACAACTCTAGATTTTTTTTAAGGAATAGACAACTTAGATGATGACTTCAAGGTACTGGCAAGAATCAGGTAAAATATTTAAACTATGCTTTTGAATTTTGAAGCATTACTTGTCTATGTCTTTTTCGATGATAACTGGTTTGAAATACATGCTTACAATTTACAATGTGTTATTGACAATCTTGTGCTATGGACATCATTTGTTGTTTCCCTGGTTTAAAATTTTAATGGTAAGCAATTTGTTATTAACTTTTTCCCTCAAGTAATTCATATTGAATTCACTTTTCTTTGGGTAAATATTCTATTCATCTGGTTATCTCATGGTCACACATTTCACAACTCCCTTTTGTATGTGGTACATGTTCAGGTATGCAGTTTTCAACTTTTAAATAATTAGGTATGCTTAGAGGTATCCATTGTCTTACTCTCATATTCGTTCTTGCGGTTTTGAGGGGCCCTCGCGAGTTCTGATTTTTATACCCTATATTTATGAGCAAATGCATGCGTGCGTGCGTGCGTGCAAGTGCGGTAATTTTTTGTAGATACAAGAATGGAAAGGGTGCGAGGCGGAGACATCATCACATGGATGTGAGTCTGCCAATGGTATCACTAACAATGTAAGACATCATGCTACTTTATTGGTGGAGATTCATTGGGATAACTCCATGTCTCTCTCTAATTTCGAGAGACATACCAGATAATATGACTTCAAAGTTTGTATTAACAGCCAAAATCATCTGCAACCAATTAAGTTATTAATATAGTAATTTCAACCATTGTTATCCAATTGAGATTTAAATTGTGAATCCAAAGAAAGCTTTTTAAAGCCATAAATAGCAAACTTATAAGCTAATTTATCATCTACTAATTTCTATGTAATTCAAGAATAAAGTCATAAATCAAATGATAAAAATTTGGCTGGCTATACAATGTTGAAAAAAAAGTGGTGGACTACTTTGAGTTTAGGTAATGATCCATTATAATGAATCATCATAGTGAATTGAGGTTCAAGATGAAATTCATGTCTAATGCAGATACACATTGAATAAATTGAGTTAAATTTTGTATTGAATTGAGAAACATTTTGCATGCACCGTAGATCAATGACTCTTCTTTCTATCAAGATTACAATTTCTACTTTCTAGGTTTTTACTTCTAATTAAATATCAATGTAATATTGTAGAATTCACCGCGATAAATTCATTGCACAGACTCAGGTATTCAGCTTTACTGACAGACCCATAAAACTGTCTGAAGAAGCAAATCTAATATTGGCAAAAAAAAAACGAGATGGTTAAATGTTTTCTGAAGAAGCTATAAAATTGCATGCATATTAATAAAGTTTGTCTTACTATATAGAAGACCGGAGTTTTTGCCCAATATGACACCTCCCATGCCTTCCATCCTCGTATTTAAAAAAATGATATAATTTTAAGTATACTCAAAATGTATAGATTGTGAGAAGTAATTAAGTATTAAACCAACACAGAAACATTTAATTTTCCAATAAGAAATGTGGCAGCACTGTATACCATATGGAGAACCGCTAAAATGAATATGAGGATGTGCAACTGGTGCAATCCAAGAACTGATATAAGGGGCTCAAATCCCTAAACCAAACAAACAACTATTACATTCCCAATTATAGATGAGGGTAACATTTTAGATTTCATTTATCAGAGAAAAATAAAGAATGGCAGGATATACCTCCTTGCATTGATCAGGGGTAACATTTTCTGCTAAATATCTATGGTCATTAAAGACAAGTTTCCCATGATGGACTTTTTCATCACTCCTTGCATCTCTATATGGGCATGTCACATTTTGTCTACCATATATGCCGGAACACACATTTTGACAATGGGGCTTTCCCCAAAATTTAAAAGCAATGAGATGAACCCTAGTATCATCAACTCTGCAAAAAAAATATTTATGGAAGGCCTAATAGACAACTCTAGATTTTTTTTAAGGAATAGACAACTTAGATGATGACTTCAAGGTACTGGCAAGAATCAGGTAAAATATTTAAACTATGCTTTTGAATTTTGAAGCATTACTTGTCTATGTCTTTTTCGACGATAACTGGTTTGAAATACATGCTTACAATTTACAATGTGTTATTGACAGTCTTGTGCTATGGACATCATTTGTTGTTTCCCTGCTTTAAAATTTTAATGGTAAGCAATTTGTTATTAACTTTTTCCCTCAAGTAATTCATATTGAATTCACTTTACTTTGGCTGAATATTCAATTCATCTGGTTATCTCATGGTCACACAATTCACAACTCCCTTTAGTATGTGGTACAGATTCAGGTATGCAGTTTTCAACTATTAAATAATTAGGTATGCTTAATTAGAGGTATCCATAGTCTTACTCTCATATTCGTCCTCGCGAGTTATGATTTTTGTGCCCAATATTTATGAGCAAGTGCGTGCGTGCGTGCGTGCGTGTGTGCAAGTGCGGTAATTTTTTTGTAGATACAAGAATGGAAAGGTTGCGAGGTGGAGACATCATCACATGGATATGAGTCTACCAATGGTTTGACTAACAATGTAAGACATCATGCTACTTTTTAGGTGAAAAATCCATTCTTATATATAGTAAACCCTACTTTACTAATATGATGCAGTTTCATACCTTCAATTTATTGTGCTTCTTAGAGGAAATGTTAAACCATCTATTCCATTTTTTTGCCAATTTCAGAAATGCTTTGTTTAGAAAAATTCTATAGGTTTGTCAGTAAAGTTGACTACCGGAGTCTACCCAACATATTTATTGTGGTGAGTTCTACTAAATTATGTACCTTTTATTGTTCGGATTCACATTCTTTTCTTGACAGTGCATCTTTTATAGGTCCACTTGTCGTTAGGAAGTAAATTCAACTTTCAGAAAGACATCAAAAATCTTTGGAGGATGACTTCAACTAAGTTGTCGGAGTCATGTAACATCTTTACACTATGCATTTAAATTTTGAAGCATTATTTGTATACGTCTCTTTTGACGATAACTGGTTCGAACTACATGCTTACTATTTGCACTGTGTTATTGACAGTCTTGTGCTTTGAGAATCATTTGGTGTTTCCCTGCTATTAAATGTTAATGGTAAGCAACTAGTTATTAAATTTTTCCCTCAAGCGCCGATTCCTATTGAATTCACGTTTCTTTAGTTGAATATTCAATTCACTTGGTTATCTCATGGTCACGCGGTTCACAACTCTCTTTGATATGTGGTACATGTTAGAGTACGCAACATGCAACTCTTAAATAATTAGGTATGTTTAGGGGTATACATTGTCGTACTCTCAGAGTCGTTCCTGAAAGTTTGAGTGCCTCATGCAAATTATGATTTTGGTGCCCTATCTTTTATGAGCGGGTGTGTGGGCACGTGCGTACGTGCTTGTATGTGTGCAAGTGTGTGTCTTTATTATTTAATGCATATATCCTTAAGTATAAAACTTGTGCAAGAAACTAATTATAAGTTGTTTTAATACAACTTCAAGTAAAATAAAATATTTTTAAAGACAAGTTAATGATCAAATCAATATCATTATTGAAAAGTTCACACCAAATCACAACTACGACAGAGTTATAACAAAAGTAAGTAAACATGTATCTATCAATTCAAACATGTATTATTAGTATCCAATAATCACAAATAATATGTTTATATGCTCTTTGAGAAAATTATTTTAACACAGACTTTTTTTTAGATATTCATATTTGGGCCAATATATCAATATAATAAGGGTTGTTTTATTATTATGAGTCTAGCCTTTTCTTATTGGAGTCTAAGTCTAACCTAAAAAATATATTTATTGATTACATTATTTTTTTTATTTTAATATATATATATATATATATATATATATATATATATATATATATATATATATATAGACACACACACACACCAAAAGGTATAAAAAAAAAAAATAGTGCCACTTAAAATTTACGGCCTTGTGCGGTCATTCCTCCCACACACCTTTGAAACCGCCCATGAGCAGTATCAAAGGTTCCTTTTGCTTGTTTTACTTCCTAACCATATATGTTAATTATAATAAAAAAATATGAAATATAATTTATTTTTGAAAAAAAAAAAAGAAATATAATTTAAAAACACAAAAAAAAAGAAAATATAATATAATGAAAGTAGTTATCACACTATTAACAGACAAATATTTGTCACTGATACATAAATAAAATAGGCAACAAACATTTATTAAGGAAGACTATAAAAAATTCACAAGACAAATATTTGTAATTTAAATAGGATCACGGTCTGAAGTTGGATGTAGCCAACAAACAATTGGAACCAATGACTTCAATATATATTGCCTCATGACCGTGACTCACTAAATGAGTATGCATGCAATTTTTGGAGCTATTGTGGCTTATTTCATAATCTCCAATTTTTGTTGTTGTTGGATGTGTGGAAAAATTACCAAGTTTTTTCTCATTTCCAAATATTCATAACATGGATGTTGTTGTAGGCCCTTGAATAACAATTATGAAAAGTTTGTTATGGGACTCATGTGTAAAGGGATCAAAGGGAGTCCCATGGTACCAAGTTTAATTACTTGCACCAGTGAGTGTATGTATGTGTTTTGATGTGTGGTTAGTATTTGGTTTTCAAAATTAGATTGCGAGGATATACATGGCATTTTTCATTTGCAATAAATGCACCAGCTGCTGGTTTTACTAGAACAAGTTTTGCATACACATGTTTTTATACGATTATCCTTATTAGTACTACTTTAGAGGTGAAAAATTCTCAAAGGGAATTGCCACAAGGAGTTGGTGTGTCATTGATTTTTCAGGTTTGGACCGAGTCACTCAATTAATGAGGATGACCACAATG
Organism: Medicago ruthenica; assembly: GCA_018208015.1. NCBI lineage: Eukaryota > Viridiplantae > Streptophyta > Magnoliopsida > Fabales > Fabaceae > Medicago > Medicago ruthenica. Next base: position 21,216,958 of record CM031372.1, read on the forward strand.
ACGATAATTAAGAGCCTGCTTATTGGTTGTTGCAAACCAATTATACATTATCAGCAAGTTTTTTTGTCTGCATGTTTGTTACCTTATAATTTTCTATTGGTTCGTTTGTCTACCACCCAACAACCTGGTGGAAATGAGAAAGGAATACATGAAGCTTTCTCGCACTTGACACTAATTGTTGGTGATGTAACAAGGTTGAAATATTTAGTGTCTCACACTTATTTGACTAATTGTTTTTCATTCATTGAATTAGATGATGGTAGTTGTTGGACACTGCATGGAAATTTGATTTTAACTTGTGGGAATGGAGATTTTTTCGAACGTTGGAAAAATGTTGGTGATGATAGAAGACTATGATACTTTGACTATAAAAAGGGCTTGCTTCAAAGTGACCAACAATTGTTCTCAACACCAGGTGTAGATACCATATTAACATTGTCAACAATTTTGGCAGTAACCAAAATGGTTTTTCTTTGAGAGCTTTAAGGCTTCAATGATTAAAATGGGTAATTTTGGTGTCTTAATAGGCAAGAAAGGCGAAATAGAAAACACTGCAATTTCGTTAACCATAAATATTTTGAACTAGATCTTTTCACGATCACATCTACAAAATCATATGAGTAGCGTATGGTTAGCTTAATTTAATAAATAAATGAGGACTTGCAATGCAATTAAAATGTTGTCGTTACAAGTCACTACTAGTAAAGAAGCCATAGGCACATTCGTACCATGTGCTATGTGCTTTCTTGTGTGTGTAGCAGAATCTTCTTTGATGTAGAGTTCAAAATCTCTCTCTCTATCTATCTTTCTACCATTTGCTCAATTTGTTTTTTCAAACGGCAAATTAAAGGGAAATCTAGGGCTTTAATAAATTGTTCACCATATACAACTAAAGAGTTAAATAAATTGATCAGGGAAGACAACCCAGTTATAAGAACACGACGCATAATTAGATATGCCCTTAGTTTTGATGGAAAACATGATTGTATTTTAGCAAGTGTGAGATGAGTTGAAAGTGTCACATTTTATATAAACTTGAGTGTTAAAACAATGTATAAGTATACATGGATGAAGTAGTGACTATCATTAAAATACTTCGGATTTAAAAATAAGTTAAAGAATGAGAAATGAATTTTTAAAATTTTCAATATAAGATTTTGTAGTAAAGTTTTTATCATTGTAATAAAAATTATAGTTGAATCATCGTAAATTAGTTGTTTTTTGATATCTTATAAAAAATTATTTTTTATTTGGTAATTTAAGTAGAAAATGGTGACAAGGTTAAACCTATCTTGTTTAAAGTTTCTTTCCTTCTTCAAGGCTCCAACATGTATCATTTCATCGATCGAATCTATTTTTATTAGTTTTTTCTACTTGGATCAATTAGGAAACAATTTGTTGAAAAAAGGAGTATGGTGGTTTGAGGGTTAGGCGGTTGAGAGAATTTAATATTGTTTTACTTGGTAAATGATATTGGAGGTTGAAGGAGTGTGGGTGTTTGCGGTATAGAGTCCTTTCAGCTAGATATGGTGAAGAGGGGGAAAATATCCATGATGGGGAAGATGATCTTCAGTTTGGTGGAATAATTTAACCAATATAAGAAATGGTGTTGGGTTGGGAGTTAGAGGGTAGTCCGAAGAGAACATTTGGCGTGAGGTGGGGGACATCAACTTAACTTTATTCTTGTGGGATCCTTGGTTAGCTAGGGTGACTTTGAAGGATAGATTTAGTCACTTTTTGACATTTCTGAGTATAAAATGGCAACAACAATGGCTGATATGAAGTTGTTAGGTTGGGAGGGGGGAGGGGTGAGGCTTGGAAGTGGAGTAGGAGATTGAGGGCGTGGGAGGAAGATCAGTTGGGGGAGTGCTGTATTTTTTTTTTTGCATCCTATTGTTTTGCAGGAAAATATCAATGACAATTGGTTTTGGAATTGCATGTCTCAAAAAATTACAATGTTAGTAGCGTGTATAACTTCTTGCTCTCGGCGGATCAAATCATTACAACTACTAATTATAATTTTATTTGACGTAAAGAGGTTCCTTTGAAAGTAAGTGTGCGCACCTCGTTTTTTTCATGAGAAAAAGACGCGCAAATCCTCCGAGGTCGTTCGTAAACGCTCGGAGGGCCTTTGTGAAGCCGCCACCAAAGTTTTTGTGTAAAGGGAACGTTGATAAACCCTTGAGTTTTTTTTTTTAAAGGGAAACGATAATAAAACCCTTTGACGATGAGGAAAGGATGGTCATCGCAACCATTGTCGGGTTCGGGAGTCGGTTACGCAAGGGGAAGGTATTAGCACCCCTCACGTCCGTTGTACTCAACGGGAACCTTCTATTTGGTTAAAGCTTGAATTGTTTTTAAATGTTTTGCGCGCATGCTTATTTATGTCAAAATATAATAAAAAAGGGGGGAAAAAAGAGATAAAAACAAACGAAAGAAAAGGAAAAAAAGTTTTTTATTATTGCGCTTGACAAGATGTCGATCTTGCTCCTACGTATCTCCCGGTAGTCGGAGAATTCAAAGCGTACGTAGTTCTTTGGTAGAAAAACGTACATATGTTGGTTAATTTTAAATGGACGATGTTTTAACCGAATTCTTGCGATTAAAACGTAGCTTGTATGCTCGCGCTTGGGAGACTTATTAAGCGTTTGTTCATGAATCGCACTAGAATTGTTAAAAGGTACGTCCGTTAGGGTAAAGGGTTAGAATTGGTCGCTATGGGACCAAGAGAGGTGCAATGGACTCATACAAGTCAATCATTGACCGAGTGGACTCCGAAGAGTCGGGCGATTGTTCGATTGATCCACTGAGATCAAGAACAGGTACAATGGACTCGAACGAGTCGAACATTGACCGAGTGACTCAAACGAGTCGAGGGATCGAGTCTAATGGCCACGGGGGACCAAAAGGTTCGGATTGACCACAAGGGGCCAAGTTTTGGTTTGGTTGGGGTTGTACATATTAAAAATGGAATGACGATTGTCCGAGCGACGAGACATACGTCACGCATTCGTACAATCGGGGCGATGGAGAGACATACGTCACACCATCCCTTTTTCATTCATGTTTTTGGGTAGAATTCTTTAGAAATCCCAAGGTATGTCAAAACATTTGGTTTGAAAACCCAAAATGGGAAGATTTAGCAATTTTTGCTAGAAAACGCACAAGTTCGGCTCATTTTGCGAACGGTTTTGAAAAGCGAACAAATTTGGTGTATGTTCATGCTTGAGTTTTGAAAATCATGAACAATATTTATTGTTCAAGTTTTGATTGAAATGATGAACATAGCTTGTTTGTTCATGCTGTTTTGAAAGTTTAAGAACATAACTTGTTTTGCAAGTTATCCACAAAATGTCGTACGAACTTGTGAATTTGCCAAAATTGTGCAAAATCCTTGTTATGGTTTGAAAAACATGGGTTTAAAAACTCTTAGGTTCTGAGCTCTTGGGCTAGAACCTCAAAAATTGGTCATTTGGACACAAAAACTCAGATTCTGAGTTCTGTCATGGTCGCACTGCGACCATGACTTCGCACTGCGAAGCATGCGAATTTTTGAGTTCAGAAGCTGTTTCTGAACTTTTGTTCAGAAACAACTTCTGAACACACTCAGGACCTTTTAGGTGAGTGAAAAACTTTGAGTTTTTGGGATGAAAAAGGCTGGACAAACCAGTTTTGATGTTTTGAAAACCTTGGGATTTCTTTGAAATTCAAAAGGGGTTTTTTAGAATCAAATGGTTTTGAACCAAAATGCTATGCAAACACAATTGTAAATGCAATATAAAAGCCTGGAAACTTACAGAACTCCTTAGCAAAGCTCCAGCTGCAATGGATTTGTATTGGTTGAAGGCTTTCACAAAGGTTTTTTTTGATATTGGTGATGAACTTGAACTTTGGTAAAGCTTTGTGTTGGATTGGTTTTTTCTGGTTATTTGTGAGGGTTTGTAAGCTAAAATGAGTAGAGTTTCTGCTCTTGAAATGCAGTTATCAGTTGTGTTTGTAACCTTGGGCATTGCCTTCTATTTATAGGCCAAAACCAAATCTATTTCATCATTAGCAAATCCCAAAATTCAGTTGATTTGTGGCTAGGATCAAGCTGAATCCTTTTGCATTAAATGCTAATGGATAGAGGCAACCTTGCCTTGTGCCAAGGGGCAAGACTCAGCCTGATTTCAGCCACAAATTCAACCAATTCTAGAAGGTAATGATGAAGAACAAAGCTGAATTGCAATTGGCTAATGCTTGGGGATCAATCCTTGCAATCTCAATGGTTGATCAATAAAAACGTGCACTGTGATGTGCAGAGATTGAGGGATGAAAAAGGCTACTTATGGCTGGTGTGAGGGGTGAAAAGCTGCTGCAAAAACAGGGTAGGCACTCATGGCTTTTCAAGTGAGAAAATCCAGCTAGTTTGACTGGTTTTGGGGCAGCAAGCAGGAGGAAAGTCCTCAAGCAGGTGGCTGGCAACCTTGTGGTGGTTAACAGGTCACATGGGAGGGACTAGAGCTGCCCAAGGGCAAGCCCACTTGCATGTCACATGCTAGGTTGGAAGAAAAAGCTTCCAACCTTGGCATTAATGGCAAGTCCTTCAATTCTGGTTTTGCTTGGCCCAATTAGCCATGAATGCTACTTAAAATAATTATGGAAATGATATGCAACAAATTCTGGAATTAAATCAAAGAAACCAAAAATCTGCAGAAAAATCGCAGACTTCGCAGTGCGAAGTCAGCATTTTTGAAATGTTGACTTTTCTGTTGACTTTTGTTGACTTTGACTTTTTCCTCCCTTTTTGATTTTTTTGTTTTAAAATGCTTAGGACAAAATTAGGGTACTACAGTAAGTATCTTTGTGTGGCATCTTCTTCGAAATTGCATTCCTACAACTGACAATTTAATCAGAAGTGGATCGAATACAGTTTCTACTCAATTTTGTGTGGGTGGTTGGATCATTTAGAAAGAAAAAAAATGCTAGAATCTTTCAACAAAAAGAGGAAACATTACAACACCTCCTCCGCCAAATTAAACTTCAATCTATTGGTGGTTAAAGGCACCTCATGCTCATTTTACTTTTTATTATCATATGTGGTGGCTCAATCCTCTAATGTGTTTAAGTGGTGCCTTTTGATTTGATTTTCGGCCATTCAATCATTTTTGTTTTGATTGTATCTGACACTTTTCCTTTGATTTTTTACCGCGTCTTGTGCTAGGAAATCAAGGTTGTTTAATCTATATATTTCATTTCAGCTTCTTAAAAAAAAAAAAACAAATTTAGTAACTTCTTTTTAATGAATTGATACTTTTGTTTAAAATTTACGGTCTTGTTGATACTTTTGTTCAAAATTTATGGTCTTGTTAATGAATGTTTTAAAGATACTCTTAAGGATTTTAAATTGAAAAATTACTTCCCGTCTCATTTTAATTGTCATTTTAACATTTTTTACTCCGTCTTAAAATAATTGTTATTTAGAATATCAGTCCAACATTTATTATTTTTTTCACTATTATTCCCTTATTTATTGAATTTCATCCAACTTAACAATTCCACTAATTAATGAGGGTATTTTAGTAAATGATACTAATTTTACCATTAAAATCAACTTAACTAATCATTTCCTTAAAAATTGTGAACAAATCTAAAACGATTGTTAACTAATCATTAAGATCTTTAAAGAGGGTCCTCAGTAGGGTCATCTCAACCATTATACCAGTAAAGCCCTTGCCATTTTTTTGTCAAGTTGCCTAATGGCTAAAAATTCACCTTCGTAAGATGACTAAATGGGGTGTCCTGGGTCGAATTCCAACTTCTGAACATATTATGTAAAACCCTACCAATTGAGCTAAGCTCACGGAGATAGTAAAGCCCATGCGATTTCCACGGAAGTATTAAATTTATGATTCACACTCCCGTCTTCAATATATTTTGTCATTTTCTACTTGGTGAATCACATTCTTTCACCTGTCAAGAAACTAAACTCATTTTTAAGATCAAGAAATTATTTGTGTTTAATGAGTTTAAGATGGAACTAATTACAAATAACTTTCTTCCATCAGTTTTACTTTATAGGAAACATTAGGTTTTTATACAAGAGCAATGAGGAATGCTAATTAGGATCTGTTAATAATACTAGGCTAGTAAAACTGAATTACAACTTATACTCATTAGAGTCAATTTTTTTTGAAGGACATTAGAGTCAATTTTTGTTAGCTAATAACTTACTATGTTCTTTATATATTGAACTTCAACATATATTTTTCCTTTGCGTGCAGGGCCATATGAAATGTCTTTCTAATGTGGGAGTAAAATTAGTATATGCCTATAAGATGCATAAGAAAACTTGGAAATAGGCCTGATTTTGTGTATCCAAAGTCCAACTCTCCTCCAAATTTTTAATCACCTTTTTTTTTTCGGGGAATACGCATAGCATACCCTTATGTTACATTGCTGAATTAAGATGTGAAATGTAAAAAGATTATGTTGTTATTGTTTAATAATTGATCAATCAAATTATAAATCACAATAAGTAACATATGTAGTATACATAGATGACACTTCCACACACTCACATAATATTCCTCAAACATAGGGGTTATTGGTATTTGATTTACGTATAAAGTTTAATATTCCTCAAACATAGGGGTTATAGATTTATGTTCCTGTTTATATTGTAGTATAAATAATATTGTGATTAAAATTTGTATCAAATAATTTAGATTTATATTCATTAATATTTCCCTTTTATTTTATTTTGTAGTTACATATGGAGCCACAAATCATATGTTAAAGATATCATTGACAATGATATTTTGCTTTTTAAATGATTGATATTTTGCTTTTTAATTGATTGATATTTTGCAATTGATATATCCAGAATTATTATTGTATAATATTTGTGATTTTTAACACGTTGATGATAATTGCGTTGTTACCTATGACACATTGATAACTTATATTTGTATTCATGCAAATTTGTGTCGCAATAGTATCAAACAACATATATATCCAAGAGATTGCATGTTATTTATTTATTATATATTACAAAGTCTTTATTTATATATGTATTTCCCAACAATTTCTAATGCACCAACAACGAAAGTCATCCCTGCACCTTCCACTAATTGCGTGCTCTTTGTTCTTGCAATATTTGTTACAACGACCATGCATGAAGAACGAGATGCATGGTCCCTTGAATGTACCAGACAATGTCTCTTTACAATCCGTTAATGATTCAATCACCACAATCTCCTCTGCATCAAAGTACCAAATTGAATATTGATTGGATAACATATTTAACTTTTTGATAAATATACAAGAATGACAATATATTTTTAACTCAGATCAAATGAGTATACCTCAGAGTATGAACAATATATAAAGTGCTAAACATTGAACTGAGCCATAATAATAGCATGCCCTTATTATTTCAGTAATCATTGGATGTGTAAAAAAATTGTACATGAGTAAAGATCTAGATTTATACACAATACAATAAATCAAAATTTATATTATTATTATTATTATTATAAAAAATTGAATTATTAAATGTTTATTTTTTATTGTTATTATTATTAGTGTGGTGTGAAGTGATCGGCCATCGAAGCTCTACAACCGCCTGATGTGGGGTGACTAGAGTTCAACTGCACTCCACAGTGTGGTGACCAGACTTAGCCTCCGGCCGACCTCTACCAACCACCACTTATGGTGGGGGTGTCAAATGGATGAATGACAAATAGAGTGATCCATGTACAAGGAATGTATCTAACATTGTGTATCGAAATTTTATTTTTATGAACACGACATTATGCATCCTAATTAGTAAGGAGGATATAATTAATTAATATACTACAAACCATATAATAAATATGTATGCTAAAGAATGATGCCGTACGTGCAACAAAGAGAACGAGGAACAGGAAACACAAGCCAGCTAGTGATTTCTTCTCCATGGCTTAGTAATGAATTATAAATTTGTTCAAAGGCTTCAAAGAGAAAATTATTAGTAGAATTTTTTATATGATTGACGATAGAAAATAAAGGACATTTATACACAAGCCTTCCTATAATCCCATAGTCACAGGATTTGCTACACCTATTAGAGAACCGCGAATTGGTTTGCATAAACCAGTTTGCGGTACTTTTACGAATTGATTCGTCTAAATTTGTGTAGAATTTACAGAAGATGACATACCTGTCAAATGAAAGAGCGAACCGTGAAAGAAAGTCACAATTTTCCCCTTTTCCAATTTTGAATTTCAATTTTAATGAGGTTAGAAAGAGGCAAAATCAAATTGTATGAAAGATTCATTTTCCATTATATGATCAATTGAAATTTGGAAGAAATGAGATTATGAAAAAAAGAAAAAAAAAACAGGGGAGAAGAAAGGAGTCTGTTGAGGAAGATGAATATTATTTTGTTTATATGTTAAAGATGAAAAGTTTAGAGAGAGACTCCTCTATATGGTAAAGTGAATTTAAGTTTTTTTTTCAAAGAATTAATTGTTAATAACTCTTTTCTTTGTTGACTAAATATTAGTTACTCTTAACGTAAAGAAAATTTAATTACTTTTCTTCCTTGAAAAAAATATTAATTACTTTTTTTGTAACAATTACTTTTCTTTATTACCGATACATAGGTTTGGTATTTTTCGAAAGTAACATTTTGGTGTTTATCACCGATACATAGGTAACCGAATAGTAATAATTAAATTGCTTTTTAATTTAATTAAATATTCTAAATTAAGTAATTATTCTTTAAAAATGTAAAACTTTTAAATTTTTAATATACTTTATTACAAAAACTTTTATAAAAAGTTATCGATTAAAGTCCTTAACCAATAGTTAACATTTCCCTTTTTTGAATGAGTATGGCTTATATTTTGAATATTATGAGTCTGTTTGGTAAGGTACAAAAACAAGCTTATGTCTTATAACTTATAGCTTATAAGCTTGTCTGACAAAAAAAGACTTGTTTGGTAACAATCTTTTCGTCAGGAGCTTATAGCTTATTTCAGGAGCTTATAGCTTATTTTTCAGACGCTATTTCAAGTAGCGTTTGAGCTTATAGCTTATAGCTTATTGTTTTTTCTTCCTCTTTTACCCTTATTATTTTATTTAAAATCTTTTTTTTACCCTTTACAATTTATTAATATAACTGCATCATAAATACCAATGTCTCTTGTGCTAATAAATATCCACTTCTTTTTCAAAACAAAAAAAAATCACTTCCTTTCGTTGCTTTATACGGCATACCTTCAGTTTTTTTTTTTACAAATCAATATACTTTTTTTTACATGCAAATCAATATATCTTCAGTTGTGTTTAGATTTGATGAAAATATACCTTTTGTTATTTTGAACCAAATAAAATTAATTTCTATATGTACAATATACTTTATTATTATTATTATTATTATTATTATTATTATTATTATTATTATTATTATTATTATTATTATTATTAATGTATGTTGTTCTTGTCTTCATAAAAAATTGAATGATATAAAAATGTCCTTTTATGTCATTTTACATCTATCAGCTAGTTGAACCGCTAATTTTACCAAACACTTCAATTAGCTTATCAGCCATAAGTCATCAGTCATCAGCTATAAGCTATCAGCTATCAGCCATCAGTCATCAGTCATAAGCTATCAGTTATCCGCTATTTTTGCCAAACAGACCCTATAATTTTTATATTTTTACTCATGCACTTTAATGTTTTCTAACGAAATATTTTTTTTATTAATAATGTACCGATTAATATATTAGAACGTACCGCAAACCGAAATAATGTACCGATTATGTATATCTTCGACGAACCTAATTTTTCAAGAGTTGTGTACTACATACCAGAACCCGTACCACGTATCAAAACGAATTGCAAACCTGGTGACTATGATCTTGACACCCCACTCAAGTTGATGTATGGATATCACACATTCTCAAATTTGAATAAAGACTCATTAAACACTCGGCTTGCCACTCCTTTTGTGAGAACATATGCTAATTGCAATTATGATCTTACAAAGCGAAACGGAATTATTCCTGTGTCAAGCTTCAAACTAAGTTACATATGCATCAGCAATACAACCACACACTCGCAACAAATTTAGAATTGAATTCGGAATATTTCAATTCCACAAAATGCCAATCTGCTTTCTGCCAAGTAGGTAAATTTCTCAACAAGATGACGACAATTTACTCAACAAAAAAAAAAGATGATGACAATGCAATGTGCATAGGGTTAGCTTTAATGGGAGTGTAGATTTAATAAGATGATGACAATGCAATATCAACATAGTTATTTATTTACTTTTTATTTTAACTCATTTGGGTTGGGCTGATGATATTGGCTTATGACTTGCAAGTGTGCTCCTCCTAAAGGTCTTGTGGGCTAATTTAGTTTCTTACAAAAAAAAAAAAACAGTTATTTGTTTGAGGGAGCAATATCAACATAATTTTTTTTAGTAGTCAATATCATTGTTGTTAAAATCCTGATAAGAATCCCGAAATCTTACAATTTTGTGATTTTGCGTTGCTTTACCGATCTCAATCCTGAGTAGAATCCGAAACTATGCAAAATCCATTTGAAATCGTTTAAGTTTAAGCGATATTGCGATTTTGAATTGGTGTGTTCGTGGCGTGATGTAGGCTTATGTCATAACCGGACTTTTGAAGATGTTCTACACAATAAGTGCTACGGACAGAATCAAGCTTTGAAGCAAAGGCCTAAGGTCTTGCACTCTAATTTAGAAAACACTTTCAACTGAATCTGCCATATATGAACTTGAAAGAGACGGGTTGGATGCAGCCAACAAACAATCAGAATCAAGGACTTAATATATCTTGCCTCATGATTGTGACTCACTAAATGCGTATGCATGCGGATAGAATGTTTGACTTTATGTAATTATGTTAGTAATTATGTTGGTTATTATTTTGTAATTACTCTCTTAGATTTGACTCTACCTATTGTAACTATATATATATACTCTTGATCATTATCAATGAAATTCCCGGATTGATTTCCTTTATGGCATCACGAGTCTAATTTTCAGTGTAACCTACCCCTTTCTTTCTTACAGCCGCCACCATTTTCTTCACCCAAGGTCGTCGTTGCCTACTTCCTTGAGCCACCCACTGCCGCTCAAGCGTCTTCCTTAGCCGCACCAACCACCGTGCCAACAACTCTCTCTTGTGTTGTGCCTCTCTCTCTCTCTCTCGCCGCCCACTGCTGCCACACCTTGTCTTCCTCCCCTACCATGTTGTCGCCCGCTGTCGTGTCCTCCACCGTTGTCGTGACCTCCAATTCGACGAAACCTGATTTTCACCCGGCCCTTGCTGTGACCAATATCAAAAATAGCATTCCCTTTGTGCTAGAAATGGAGAAGGATCCCTGTGCCATGTGGGCAGAATTGTTTGAGATTCATGCTTGTACCCACAAGGTTATCCACCACATCATTCCTCAACCCGGAAATTAGAAGTCTGCTTCCACTGACGCTAATTTTGAAATGTGGACAATTCTTGATTCAACGGTTCTTCAATGGATTTATTCCACCATCTCTCTTGATCTCCTTATATTACCACCATTATGCAAAAAGGAACCACCCCCATGGCTTCTTGGAAACGCTTGGCTGACATCTTTGAAGACAATCAAAACTCACGTGTTGTTGCTCTTTAGCAGGATTTCTCATCCACTCGCATGGAGGATTTTCCTAATGTTTCTGCCTATTGCCAGCGTCTCAAGCAACTTTCTGATCAGTTGAAAAACGTTGGAGCACCTGTAAGCAGTCGCCGTCTGGTCCTTCAACTGGTGTCTGGTCTTTCTGAGCCGTAGCGTGGGGTTGCCACCTTAATCCGCCAAAGCAATCCACTGTCATCATTCTTTCAGGCGCGATCCATTCTTACCTTGGAGGAATTCGGCCTGGCAAAAATGCACAACACTAGTTCTCACACTGCCTTGAATATTGTAGCTCAAAGGGACTCTGATGACTCCTCTCAGCAGCGCTCAAATCGTCGTCAGAACAACCGCTATCAATCTGGCCACAACCGCAACAACCAGAATCGCCCCGGAGGGCGTGGGCAGCGTGGTGGTTCACGCTTGATAGCGATTTTTGCAAGTGTACGAAATTGTGCAAGTAGTAAAGTTAAAACGGTAAACCGAGTGTCGAACTTAAGGACTGCATTATACTGACGAATTGTATTTTCAGAACTTAATTGAACAAAAAGGTACGAGTTTGTTGTTTGTAATTTTAGCAACTACGAAACTTAAATAAAAGTTAATTATAATAAAAATGTGTCAGGGATGAGTATGACTTGGTTACTAACTTTGCACTATTAATCTGATTCTATAAAATGAATTCATTCTTCATGTTACTACCAATTTCCTAGATTGTTTAATCCTAATCTCTTAGTGACTAAACCTTTAACCTTGAGATAACCCATAATCTCTTGGTGAATTTAAAATCATGATTAAGCATATAAACATCAGAAATTATAATAATTTCAAGGGTTCGCATCTATTTCTAGACTACGAAGGCAAACATATTTAATCTCAAGCATTCACAAATTTCACTCTCGTTTCAAATTGTAAATCATACATCAATTTAAAATTGGCCAAATAATAAAAAGCATTAAGAACAGAGATTAAATAAAGGTGACAAATTGGGTACCCATCAATAAAAGGTGGGTAACACAACCCATGCTGAGTTGGCACCAATCAAAGTTATTTGTTTGTTTTCTATTATTTTTAATGTTATATAAATACATTGTTTTGATTGAGCCAACTCAACATGGATAGTATTACCCACCTTTTATTGATGGGTAAACAAGAATTTCCCTTAAATAAATAAATAACATGAAAGAATTCATTTAGATTAAAATAATCAAATCATCATACAAGGTTTTGTCTATATAACTCATCCCTAACAGCAGGAAAATTAGCTACTCATGATGTTCGTCAAAAGCTAAAAGAGAATTACACATAAAATTGCAGTTGAATGATGATCACAGCTAGTTGAATCACCCTCCGATTAGTCTCCCAAAAGCTGCAGCCGTAACCCTGTGTTCGCTTATATAGCCCTTTTTAGAACCCAACCCAATGTCCTTTCCTCCAAGTCAATCACGTCCTCCTCCTATTGTTTCCTCCAATCACGTTATTCCTTCGTGTACATGTGTCAAATGGTTTGTTGTTATGGGGCCACATAAATAAAAAGAAATAGGAAGTCCAATTACACATCACACGTGCTGACCAATGAGAAACACAATTGAATTCACCAAAAGGGTAGTAGAGAAAATGGTTATGCACTTTGCTGGAAAATGGTCAAGCGCCTTGAATTAATAATCTGTAACTTCTCGAGTATAAGTTCACTTTATCAACTCAACCTATCAAAAATGAATAGAGAACAAAAACTCCAAGAATTTGTTTGGTTAGAGAGAATTAATAACAAGAATAATCAACACAACTAAATATTTTCAAAATCATTTTTATCTCATTTTGACTCCAAAAAACACTCTGAATTGGTTCAGCTTAACTTAAAACTACTTGAAAATGACTGTAAAAATACTAACTATTGAAGAATTATCACAGCCCCAAACTTAATATGTTGCTTGCCCTCAAGTAACAAAATAGTCAAAAGTCAGAATTTGCACAAATTTAAAAATGACATACCTTTCTGAGAGGGTGCTCAGATCATCATTCGTCCCATGTCTGGCATTGACTAACTTACCAATTTCGCTCAAGCGGAGCAGACGTAGAGAAGACAGTTCATGCTTTCAACCATACTCTATTTCCTATTCTCTACCTCACCAATTCTCAAAGCCAGTGGGGCTGGTCATGGCATTTGCCCGCTCCAATCGACATGTGAATGTATTTTGCTATGAACTTGAAGAAATTCTAAACAGTCATATAATCACACACACTTTAGAGGTCTTTCATGGGTATAGCGTGACTTAGGTTAAGGTGGGATATATTTGAAAAAGTAGGTTAATCAAACGAATTGGAGTTAGATACACTACCGATCCCTAAACAATAAAGTGTTGGAACAAAATGTGTTAACAAGTCTCTCATAAAATAAGGGGGAGATTGTTGAAACATTTATGTGTAAACATATCTCTCTTTGTGGTTTTGATGATAACAAAGTATTAAAGAGAAAATTAGTTTATTGCTAATGCTTTGTTCAAGTGTTTCAGAACCACATGCTTAATAAGTATTGATTGATAATGGTTATGAAGAACAAGCTAAAGAGCAAGAAGGAAAGCCAAGAAGCAAGGTTGCAAGGCTAAGAAGAAACTGGTTCTGAAGAAATGCTCCTGAAGTGCAGCTTCTGAAGACTGGGTACTTCTGATGAAGTCAACGAAAAGTCAGCATCTGAAGACCAGCTTCTGATCCGTACAACTGAAGCAGCTTCTGATCACTATTCACTGAGAAGCTTCTGAAGCTGATATGGCATGGAAAAACAACCAGTACTGTGCGCATTTAATGCCTAGAAGTGTCAGAACAACTCAATGGAACAGTTGTCTCCCTGACCCAAACATTCTCCAGAATTAAAGGTGGGCCAATTCAAGAATGGCACCTGCCCTGTTCTGACAGAAAAAGTGCAGCACACATTTGCAGCAACCTAGTCCAATTGCAACGGCTAAATTCCTGATTTCCAGCAAATCTCCAACAGCTCTATTTTCATCTATAAAAGGAGGGAGATTTGAAGAAGAAAATGTTGAAGACTCTTTGAAACGCATTGCTGAAACTTTGCCCTGTTTTATGTGTAAAAACTGTCATAGTTCAAATCTCTTAGAAATTCTTCAGTCCTTGTACTTAGGAATTTCTTAAGGTTAAGAGTCTTAACCTGAGTTGTATTTAGAGAACACCTCTGATATTTGATCAAGTGTTCATCCCAAACTCCTTTACTTGTAAACCAGTTTGGTCCCTAAAGTCTTAGTCTGAATACTAAGCAATTGTAACCTCATTCCTGTGTGGTCTGAGTCAGAAGCCTCTTGTCTTTGTGACTTGAGCATTGAGAAGTCTCTTGTCTTAGTGACTTGAGCATTGGAAGCCTCTTCCTTGGTGGTTGAGCATAGAAGTCTCTTTCTTGTGATTGAGCAGCTGGAAGTCTCTTTCTTAGTGATTGAGCAATTGTAATCAGAACTTGATTATAGTGAAACTCTCTTGTTGGACACAAGGGGACAGGACTACTTCTCACATTGAGAAGGAACCTGTATAATTTGCTGTGTCTTCTCTTTTCCCTTCTCTTTTCTTTATTGAATCCGCTGCATAACTTCTGATAGCAGTTCAGAACTGATTCATATCAGCTTCTGAACTTGACTTAAGTTTTGAAAAGAAAAGATAACAAGTTTTTAGAGTCACACAATTCAACCCCCCCCCCCTTCTTGTGTGTCTGTTTGTTTCTCTCACCTTTAGTTGGTATCAGAGCTCCGGTTCTGATATTAACACTTAACAGTGTGTCAGTAGGATCCTGAGAAAAACATGGCCTCAACAAGTGAGTCACCTCCACCATCTCCCAGAAATCAAAGAAATGTCCAATATGACTATAGTACTGAAGAAAAGAAGTCTAGGTCACACAATAAACCTCCTATGTTTACTGGTGACCCAGAAAAATTCTCTTGGTGGAAGAGTAAAATGTATAGTCACATTATTGGGATTGATGATACTCTATGGGACATTATTGAAGATGGAATCTCAATACCTGTAGATGAAGAAGGTGTTGCTGTCAACAGAAGATCTCTGAGTGATGCAGAAAGAAAAATCTATAGGAAGCATCATCATGTCAGAGGTATCATTGTGGACTCATTGCCTCACACTGAGTATCAGAAGTTGAGTGACAAGTCCACTGCAAAGGCAATATTCACATCCCTCTGCTCTAACTATGAAGGTAATCAGAAGGTTAGAGAAGCTAAGGCAAACATACTTGTTCAGCAATATGAATTGTTCAGAATGAAAGAGGATGAAAATATTGAGACTATGTTCTCAAGATTTCAGACTCTGGTTTCTGGACTTCAGATTCTGAAGAAGAGTTATACCACAGCTGACCATGTGAATAAAATCCTTAGAAGTCTGCCATCCAAATGGAGACCTAAAGTGACTGCCATTGAGGAAGCTAAGGATCTAAATACCTTAAGTATTGAAGATCTCATAAGCTCACTCAAAGTGCATGAACTGGGACTCAATGAGGATGAGTCTGTTAGAGAACCAAAAACATTGGCTCTGAAGTCTAAAAGAAAAACTGCTAAAGCTTTGAAAGCTATTGAATCTGAAGAAGAGTTTCCTGAGGGAAATTCTGATGAAGATTCAGATGCTGATGAGCTTGCAATGATTTCTAAAAGACTTCAGTATCTGATGAACAGAAAGAAAAAGTTCTCTAACAGAAGCAGTAACTTCAGAGGATCTGGTTCAAATTCAAAGAGGGATATCCAAAAGGAAAGGTCCTGGTACCTGGACAGTGGATGCTCGCATCATATGACAGGGGACAAGTCTATGTTCCAAACCCTGACTCTGAAAGAGGGAGGAACTGTGGGATTTGGAGGAAGTCAGAAAGGAAAGATCATTGGTACTGGTAAGATAGGTCATTCTTCCCTGTACATTGATAATGTTTGGCTGGTAGATGGACTTAGACATAACTTAATTAGCATAAGTCAATTATGTGATAGTAATTATGAAGTCCTGTTTAATAAGAACACTTGCACTGTAATCAGTAGCAAAGACAAGTCTGTAGTGTTCAGAGGCAGCAGGAAAAACAATGTTTATAAAATTAATTTTTCTGAATTGGTTCAGCAGAAGGTAGTTTGCCTTCTGTCTGTGAGTGATGAGAAATGGGTCTGGCACAAAAGGCTGGGACATGCTAACTGGAGACTTATCTCCAAGCTTAGCAAGTTACAGCTGGTCAGAGGCTTACCCAGCATTGACTATCACTCAAATGCTTTGTGCTCAGCATGCCAAATTGGAAAGTTTTCTAAAACTTCTTTTAAACCAAAGAACATTGTTTCCACCTCTAAACCTCTTGAACTCCTTCACATTGATTTGTTTGGTCTTGTTGGAACAGCTTCAATCAATGGGAAGAAGTATGGACTTGTTATTGTTGATGATTATAGTAGGTGGACTTGGGTTAAATTCCTCAGAACCAAAAATGAAACATATGACGTGTTTTTCAAATTCTGCAAACAAGTACAAACAGAAACTGATTTGAAAATTTTGAAAATCAGAAGTGATCATGGTGGTGAATTTGAAAATGAACCTTTTGAAAACTTTTGTGAAGACCATGGAATTTTCCATGAGTTCTCATCTCCTAGAACTCCACAACAAAATGGAGTTGTAGAGAGAAAGAACAGGTCTTTACAAGAAATGGCCAGAACCATGATCCATGAATCAAAAATTGCTAAGTACTTTTGGGCAGAAGCTGTAAACACAGCATGTTATATTCAGAACAGGATCTATATCAGATCAATTCTGAATAAAACCTCATATGAATTATTTAAAGGAAGAAAACCAAGTATTTCTTATTTTCATCAGTTTGGTTGTACATGTTACATACTGAACAATAAGGTCTACCTAAAGAAATTTGATGCCAAGGCTCAAAAGGGTATCTTTTTAGGATACTCAGAGAGATCTAAGGCATACAGAGTGTATAATTCTGAAACACACGTTGTTGAAGAAGCTATACACATTAGATTTGATGATAAGAAGCCTGGTAGTAAAACACCAGAGCTGGTTGAGAGTTTTGCAGATGTCAGAATCTCAGAAGAACCTTCAGAAGCTGAACCCAGTTCAGGTTCTGATGAAGGTTCAGAAGCTGAAAGCAATGAAGACTCTGAGAAACTCTCCAGCAATGACACTACTTCTGATGCTAATCAAGACCAGCATGGTTCTGAACAAATCCCTGAAGGCCCTTCAGAAGCTAATCCACCCAGAACCTCATTCAAGTACAAGTCTTCACATCCTGAGGAGTTAATCATTGGAAACAAGAACAGTCCAAGAAAGACAAGATCAGCATTCACTCAGAATGAGTCCATGCTTGGCCTGCTATCCATGATTGAACCCACAACTGCTGATGAAGCACTTGCTGATGATGGTTGGATTGTAGCAATGCAAGAAGAGCTGAACCAGTTCCAAAGGAATGATGTATGGGATCTTGTGGCAAGACCTGATCAGAAGAACATCATTGGAACAAAATGGGTGTTCAGGAACAAGCTAAATGAACAAGGAGAAGTGATCAGAAACAAGGCTAGATTAGTAGCTCAAGGGTACAGCCAGCAAGAAGGAATAGACTACACTGAAACTTTTGCTCCAGTAGCAAGACTGGAAGCAATCAGATTACTTCTTTCTTATGCTATTAATCATGATATCATCTTGTATCAAATGGATGTTAAGAGTGCTTTCTTAAATGGTGTGATTTCTGAAGAAGTGTATGTCAAACAACCTCCTGGTTTTGAAGATGTTAAATATCCAAATCATGTTTTTAAACTTAAGAAATCTTTGTATGGTCTGAAACAAGCTCCCAGAGCTTGGTATGAAAGGCTAAGCAACTTCTTAATTAAAAATGGTTTTGTAAGAGGTCAAGTTGACAATACACTCTTTAGAAAAACTGTTAAGAAAGAAATCTTAATTGTACAAATCTATGTTGATGATATCATATTTGGTTCTACTAATGCCTCCCTTTGCAAGGAATTTTCTAAGTTAATGCAGGATGAATTTGAAATGAGCATGATGGGTGAGCTGAAATTCTTCTTGGGAATTCAAATCAACCAATGCAAAGAAGGTGTGTATGTTCATCAGTCCAAATACACCAAGGAGCTTCTGAAGAAGTTCCAGTTGGATGATTGCAAGCTGATGACAACACCAATGCATCCTACCTGCACATTAAGCAAAGAGGACAATGGCACTAAGGTAGATCAGAAGCTGTACAGAGGTATGATAGGTTCTCTCCTATACTTAACTGCTTCTAGGCCAGATATTTTATTTAGTGTATGTCTGTGTGCTAGATTCCAATCAGATCCTAGAGAATCTCATATGACTGCTGTCAAGAGAATCTTCAGGTATCTGAAAGGAACAACTAATTTGGGACTTCTGTATAAGAAATCTCTAAATTATAAGCTAATTGGATTCTGTGATGCTGACTATGCTGGGGACAGGATTGAAAGAAAATCCACCAGTGGAAACTGTCAGTTTCTTGGTGAAAATCTGATATCCTGGGCCAGCAAGAGACAAGCAACCATTGCTTTGTCAACAGCAGAAGCAGAATACATCTCAGCTGCAAGTTGTAGCACACAACTGCTCTGGATGAAACATCAATTAGAGGACTATCAGATTCATGCAGACAATATTCCTATTTATTGTGATAATACTGCTGCTATATGTCTGTCTAAAAATCCAATTCTGCATTCTAGAGCCAAGCACATAGAAATAAAACATCATTTTATAAGAGACTATGTTCAGAAGGGTGTTTTGGATATTCAATTCATTGATACTGATCATCAATGGGCTGACATATTCACAAAACCCCTAACAGAAGAAAGATTCAATTTTATTAAAAAGAATCTGAACATGCATTTTGTCTCATGAAAAATGTGCTTGAATCTGAATGCATTCCTTGATTCTGAGTTTATCATAAGCTAGGACTTATCAAACACTCACCTTCTGAGAGTTTGACTAAAGTTAAGCCTGAAAAACTTCAGAGTCTGAAGGATCAGATCCTGAATTTTTTTTTTACTTCTGAATCTGATAGAAATCTAATGTTGGTCAGAATCTGATAAGTATAGTTATGGGCAATGATGATTAAAGCTTTGAAAGTTTATACTATAATCCTCCCAAAGTCATCAAGTAAAAATGTGTTTTTATGCTCTAATATTCATTGTTAAAATTGCCTGACAAACAATTTTCAGTTGATATCAGTTTATTTTCAAAATGTTTAGCACAGACACATTTTAAAAGCCCACAGTGTTTCAGACATGTTCAGTTTTAAAGAACTCTTTTCATCTTGATATCAGTCTTTAGAAATGTTTCTATTTGGTATCAGACTCTGAATTAAAACCTTTAGCTGGTATCAGACTCTGAGATAAATCCTCAATTGGTATCAGATTCTGATGTTTTTCTTTTACAAAAGCAAACTCAGAATTGCTCTGATACTGAACACTTCTTGAGAAGCCTTGCTCTGATACTGAACACAACTGGTTGTTTCTGCTCTGATGCTGAACCAGTTTGTACTGAACAAGTAATGTCTGAACACAGAATGACCTGATCAGAAGCTCCAAACTTTTTCTGCTTCTGAACAGCATTCTATTTTTATTGCAAGTCATATACTCATTATAAATCAAGTAGGCTCTGATGATTATCATTGCTACTTGGTTATCCATATGATTGCACAAATATCTCACAATCTTGGTCAGTTCAACCCCTCCCAAATTCTGCATCCTTTTGAAATCTTTTCAAACTTGGTGTCAGAACTGCTTTCAAACTCTTTTCAAATCCTTTTCTACTCTGATACAGATAATTTCAAACTCTCTTGACAAAGGGGGAGAAATTTTTCTGTCTTAAGGGAAGAAAGTAGTACTTTTTGTTGATGACAAAAGGGGGAGAAAGGTAAAACAAGTATTAAAGCACCTGAGCTCAGATAAGTTAAAATTGTCAGAAGCTAAGCCTATTAAAGCTCTGATACAATTGTTAGGATTAAGTTCTGATACTGATCAGTTAAGCTAAGTTAAGCTCTGATACATTTCTGACTAGCTCTGATACATTTAACTTATGAGAACTGCTTTTTAACTCTTAGCCTCTGAAGTGAAATTCTGGCTCTGATATTTTCTGTGAGATATATATAACTCTTAGTGAGTTAAGATGAATTTAAAATAACTTGGATAAGACTCAGGGAGCTTACAAAACTCATCCTGTGGATTATCAGACTTAGGGGGAGAGCTTACAAACCTCAGAACCTGAAGTCAACAAGTTACTTTAAATTCTGAGTGTAAATTTCACCATATTGTTTTAAGTTAAGATTAATTAACATGGATAAAAATCAAGGGGAGCTTACAAACCTAACCTTGAGGATTGTCAGACCTAGGGGGAGCTTACAAACCTCTCCTGAAGTTAGATTGTTAATTACACTTAACAACAATTCTGAAATTTTCACATTTATGGTTTTAACTGAACTTAATTAACTTGGATCAAACTCAGGGGGAGCTTACAAACCTCACACCCTGCAGTTAACTTGTTAATTAAGTTAACAACAATTTTCTGTTTTAATACTTATGTTTGTCATCATCAAAAAGGGGGAGATTGTTGGAACAAAATGTGTTAACAAGTCTCTCATAAAATAAGGGGGAGATTGTTGAAACATTTATGTGTAAACATATCTCTCTTTGTGGTTTTGATGATAACAAAGTATTAAAGAGAAAATTAGTTTATTGCTAATGCTTTGTTCAAGTGTTTCAGAACCACATGCTTAATAAGTATTGATTGATAATGGTTATGAAGAACAAGCTAAAGAGCAAGAAGGAAAGCCAAGAAGCAAGGTTGCAAGGCTAAGAAGAAACTGGTTCTGAAGAAATGCTCCTGAAGTGCAGCTTCTGAAGACTGGGTACTTCTGATGAAGTCAACGAAAAGTCAGCATCTGAAGACCAGCTTCTGATCCGTACAACTGAAGCAGCTTCTGATCACTATTCACTGAGAAGCTTCTGAAGCTGATATGGCATGGAAAAACAACCAGTACTGTGCGCATTTAATGCCTAGAAGTGTCAGAACAACTCAATGGAACAGTTGTCTCCCTGACCCAAACATTCTCCAGAATTAAAGGTGGGCCAATTCAAGAATGGCACCTGCCCTGTTCTGATAGAAAAAGTGCAGCACACATTTGCAGCAACCTAGTCCAATTGCAACGGCTAAATTCCTGATTTCCAGCAAATCTCCAACAGCTCTATTTTCATCTATAAAAGGAGGGAGATTTGAAGAAGAAAATGTTGAAGACTCTTTGAAACGCATTGCTGAAACTTTGCCCTGTTTTATGTGTAAAAACTGTCATAGTTCAAATCTCTTAGAAATTCTTCAGTCCTTGTACTTAGGAATTTCTTAAGGTTAAGAGTCTTAACCTGAGTTGTATTTAGAGAACACCTCTGATATTTGATCAAGTGTTCATCCCAAACTCCTTTACTTGTAAACCAGTTTGGTCCCTAAAGTCTTAGTCTGAATACTAAGCAATTGTAACCTCATTCCTGTGTGGTCTGAGTCAGAAGCCTCTTGTCTTTGTGACTTGAGCATTGAGAAGTCTCTTGTCTTAGTGACTTGAGCATTGGAAGCCTCTTCCTTGGTGGTTGAGCATAGAAGTCTCTTTCTTGTGATTGAGCAGCTGGAAGTCTCTTTCTTAGTGATTGAGCAATTGTAATCAGAACTTGATTATAGTGAAACTCTCTTGTTGGACACAAGGGGACAGGACTACTTCTCACATTGAGAAGGAACCTGTATAATTTGCTGTGTCTTCTCTTTTCCCTTCTCTTTTCTTTATTGAATCCGCTGCATAACTTCTGATAGCAGTTCAGAACTGATTCATATCAGCTTCTGAACTTGACTTAAGTTTTGAAAAGAAAAGATAACAAGTTTTTAGAGTCACACAATTCAACCCCCCCCCCCCCCCCCCCCTTCTTGTGTGTCTGTTTGTTTCTCTCACCTTCATAAAGTACTACCCACCTTCAATCTCTTTGACAAAACAACATGAGTACTAGTAGAATTACTTATTTATTTTATTTATTTATTTCATTTTTGAAGAGGCCGATTTTTTATTCTTTGGCTCTTGTTTTTCTATTTTTTTTTGTGTAGACCAATTTTTGATTATTAAGTCTACCATTTTTTTCACTTTTTTAACCAAGTTCTGCTAGTATCCCACCCCAAACTTAAAATGTTGTTAATTCCAAAAAGTAACCCCCAAACTTTGTTTCAAACCAATACCAAGTACCTATGATTCTATCTAACTCCAAAGAAATTAAACAGATATAATATATTGGGTTCAATACTTGTGACATGGTTCGTCACCAAAACAACAAAGAAAATTTTGCATGGAGGCTCAAAGGGGTTAGCAAAGGATAACATAATAATAAGGGTGGCTTGAAAAGGCTCAGAGTACCATATAAGTGTCTCGTGTGTATGAAAATATGACCAATAGTCTATAGAGAACCAATGCAAGCTCCAGAAAAATAACATTCAAACATGGATACTCACATATGAAAGAATTACAGTAAAAAGTGGAAAATATGTGGCTCAAATTCTCACTGGTTATGCTATAGAGAAAATAGATGGTGATTTTATGAATATCTTCTGCAGCAAGCCCCATAGCCATTATGCTCTTGAACTTTGTCAGTAAGCTAGCCCTCTGCCTTGGCGATCATAACAATTCTTTGAGACAAGAACAATCCTTTTTTTTAATGGAAGGTTATGAAATTCATGCAACTCAACAATCAATGTTACGAGTAGCAACCAGTAAGTGGTCATGTGATAATAATTTTTTTATTTATTTTTTTTTTAAACTTAAACAGTAGAAAGAGAAATTAAAAAAACAATAATAAAAAAATAGCAGAAAAAAATGTGAGAAGAAAAATTCATACTGACGTGGGTTGCCTCCACGAAGCGCATGTTTAATGTCCCAAGCTTGACACGCCACTCTTTCAAGTGGATTGGAATGTGATGGATTCACTTGGAAGTAAAGACTCTCTTACAAAGTATGGTTTGAGTCTTCGTTGTGATTGCACCACTGACTTGTAATTATCTTCCATCAAAATCTTATGCATGCAGAAAGTAAGACTTATACCCTTCTGTCGTGGTGATTTTCGGAGATCAAGCTATTGATTAGCGTTGACTCACTAATTTTATTTCACGACTGAACTTTTAATTTTTCAAAAGAAAATTGGAAAAAAGTTCTAAATTACCACATCTTTAAAAGATTTAGGGTTCGGGGGTTAGTTACGTTTAGGGAAGGTGTTAGCACCCTAAACGTTCGTAGTATTCTACGAGAACCTCTTGATTTTATTTATTTATCATGACTATAACTTGCTTATTTTTTTTAAGAGAAAGAATTTAGAGTAGTGAGGAAAAAAAAAGTTTTTTATTTTTTATGATTTGGAAGGACAATGTCCTTTGCCTACGTACCAGTGAGGGATCAAAACCTCGTAGTTCGGGGTAAAAATGCCGATTGATTTGTTTTTGTATTTTTTAGTTTTTTTGAGAAGGTTTTAAAGATAAAAATAAAGCCTAGTGGCAAAAATGAGATTGATTTGTATTTTTTATTTTTTGAAAATGATTTAAGTGTTATTAAAATTGATTAATGATTTTTTAAGAAAGTGAAAGAAGAAAAAGGGGCACTTGATTGAAAATCAAGGTTTATTTAAGAAAAGATTTTTTTGAATTTTGACTTATTTGCATGTTTTTGTTTTTAATAATTAACTAAGACTAAAAAAACATAAGCAAAAAAACTAAACGCGAGGAATTTCCGTGGTGACGTTAGATCACCGCGAAATCCTTTTGAAAATAAACTAACCTAATATTTTTTGCTTTTTTGTTTTTGATATAAAGCGGAATAAATAAATGTGAGTGTCGGTGCATATTCTCATTTATATTTACATTGTTCCTAAATACATTCTAATAAAATAAAACATGACAAAATAATAAATAAGAACAAAATTGCAAATGCACTAAATAAATATGCTAAAAATAAATAAAGAAAGTAAAATGCATGAAATGCAAAAACAATAAATAAATATGTTGTATAAAAATAATAAATAAAACAAAAAAATGCATGAGATGCAAGACATAAAAATAAATATGTTGCATGAAATAAATAATAAACTAAAAATGCATGATGTGCTAAAAAATAAAGGCAGTAAAATAAAATGCATGAAAATAAATAATTAAAAAAGGCTAAAAATAAAATGCAAGAAAAGAAATAAAAGAGGAAAATAAAAGAAGAAAAATAGAGAAGAAAAGGGGGGTGCGTGAGAGGAATAGGGGGTGCAGATGGCAAATCAGAAAAGAGGGCAGAGACAAGAGTGAGCCGAGTCTGGGCTTGGTGTATGGGCCAGGTGTATAAAAATGTTTTTTCAGATTTTTCAATCATTTTCCTTTTCCTTTCTCTCTCTAATTCCTCTTCGGTAACACCCATATAAAGATTGCCTAGGATCTTATACGAGTATTAAAATTTCGTACTGGATGCATTAATTTACAATACAGAAAGTTACATCATAATATTACATCACGTAAGTAATAATACATCCAACTGTGATACATATCCTTTTTGATAAAAAAAATACAACAAAGGTACAACATCTGAATACAGGTAAACTGAAACAACAAGAAAACCGGCACGCTCAGTCCAAAGCTTTTTCCTTACCCTTGCTGCGTGCAACCTGTGAACCTGCATCAGAAGGAATGGGATGAGACATAATGTCTCAGTGAGCTCCAGCCCAACCTACTGTTGGCAACCTCAGGGAACCTAGGGTCGCCATGCCTACTTTGGCAATCTCGGGGATCCTATGATCGCCAAGCTTAAATCTTACCCATATAGGGTTTTCACCTGATAAATGTATAGCCATGAAGTCTAGACTATATCCTGATAACTTAGTGATCGAGGGGACTCCTAAGATCACCATCTAATACCTATCTGAGGTATATACTGCCTGATAACATAAAAAGTATAAACTGATACATACATGTTAGATGTTAGCGTGTAACAAACATTATTATCTGAGTTCATTTTATGGAATGCCCCCGAGTGGAGTAACCCCGAAGCACATTCCCCTGATAACCGTTGAAAATTCCTATCTGAGGCTAATCACCGGACTCCTCTTATCGTTGTGTGGACAACTCTCTCGAGGGAGTCCCATCTGGCCTGATCCGGAGTCTGCTGAACACAACTTAACTTGCATGTAGACAACCCTCTCGGAGAAGTCTCATCCGGCATAATCCGGAGTCTGCTGAACATGCTAACATAGTCTTAGAAACTTACGTGTGGATAGCCCTTTCGGAGAAATCCCATCCGGCGTATCCCGGAGTCTGGTGAACACGTTAACATAATCTTAGAATCTAATACATCAAACTATTCTTATGCATATCTAATGCATTCCCCATGTACTTAACATGAGGTTCTTAACCTATACTAAGGTTCAAGCTTATCGTTCTCATAAGCCACCTAATCATATTGGGAATCTAAACCCCTTATGCCTATCTGAGGCCTTGAATATAAAAATATTCCTAGAACTGGTACACTCAAAGGAGTACATAATAATCTGCTTAGTTAAGAGAAACCTGAAAACTAACCCTTAACTACTTTGATAACTTGTGGATTAAATACCCATCTCTCTGTATGATAACTATTCTTATCCTAGATTAATCCTTGAAGGTTCATGAGTATCCTTACCCCAAAGCATATCAAAGATCATTGGCATGGTACAATTGTTTGTAATAAAAATGTCATTCTGGGCAGGTTCGCTTTGCGACCCTGAGCGTCGCTCTGTGATCTCCTGCGTCGGGACCTTCAGACTCTGGCAGGCAAGTTCGCTTTGTGATCCTGAGCGTCGCTCTGCGATCACCTGCGTCTGAACCTTCAGACTCTGAAGTCAGCTTCTAAAGCCAGAGTCTGAAGCTTCGCAGAGCCAAGTCTAGGCGATGGTTTGGGGAAGGTAGACAGTAGCAAAACTCTGCTACTTCGCTTTGCGACCCTGGGCGTCGCTCTGCGACTGTAGTAGAACATAGAATTTTTCTGAAAAAAACAGTTCCAATCTTAAAACTTTGGTACCCAACTGTCCAGTGATCTTTGAAAGCATGCCAGGGACTCATTTTTTAACATTAAAATATACTGTAATCAAGGATTAAACAGGATCAAGCATAGTGTCATAAATAGGGGAAAAACTATCTTTTTCCTAAACCTTAGCAATTTTGTTATGAAACTCAGACAAAACAACCCACAAGGGATATTGCTACTCTAAGGAACTCACTTAGTATTATGTTGTTCTTGACAGGCTTCCTTTACCAAAACCCTAGCTTGGTCTTACTTTTCCTTAAGCTTCCACTTACTTCAATTTCCCCAAAACTTGTTTGCTTGCTTACAATTTCATGAAATCATTGAAGATAACTGGTGGATCCAAGTTGTTGCTGATGGCCGAATTCTAGAGAGAGAGGGAGAGAAAATCTGATTTTTGTGAGAGAAGGAATGGCAATAATGAAGAATTTTCATACTTATCCCTCTTAATACCCCTTCCTCTCATAATTACAATTTTGCCACTACTCTCTCTTAATTCTTCTGACACTGATAAAAGTTACGTCTGAGCGGGATATTACACTCTACCCCCCTTAAAGAAATTTCGTCCTTGAAATTTAGAATTTACCTGAAAATAGATGCGGATAATTCCTTTGCATCTTCGTTTCTAGCTCCCAAGTGGCTTCACCGTCGGGAGAACCTTTCCATACAACCTTGACAATTGGAATTTCTTTATTCCTCAAGGACTTGACATCACGATCAACAATCTTTTCTGGTTCTGGCTGGAACGTCAAATCTGATCTCAAGTCAATAGCTTCCAACTCTACTGGTTGAAAAGGGTCTGGAATGAACTTCCTTAACTGAGAGACATGAAAAACATCATGCAATCTTGACATAGCCTGTGGCAGAGCCAACTGATAAGCTGCTGGACCGACACGTTTAAGTATCTGAAATGGCCCAATAAATCTTGGACACAATTTCTTTGTCCTGAAAACGCCTCGTAATCCCAACTTAGGTGTAACCTTCAGGAATACGTGATCTCCCACTTCGAGCTCTAAAGGTCTTCGCCTCTTGTCCGCATAACTTTTCTGACGACTCTGAGCAGTCCTCATCTTATCTTGGATAGATTTGATCTTTAGAGTAGTCTCCTGAATGATTTCTGGTCCTAAAATACTCTTATCTCCGACCTCTGCCCAACAAAGTGGTGTCCTACACTTTCTGCCATATAATGCCTCGTAAGGTGCCATCCCAATACTGGAATGGTAACTGTTGTTGTAAGAAAATTCAATCAAAGGCAGATGATTATTCCAACTTCCTCCATCTTCTAAGATGCATGCACGTAGCATATCCTCCAATGTCTGAATAGTTCTCTCGGACTGACCGTCTATTTGAGGATGATGGGACGTACTCATCTTTAACCTCGTTCCCAAAGCCCCTTGAAAAGCTTTCCAAAAGTGAGAGGTAAAGATTGGATCTCTATCCGAAACAATACCAGTTGGAACACCATGCAGCTTCACAATCTCTGCAACAAACAACTCTGCATACTGAGCATCCTTGTATGTAGTCCTAACCGGTAAAAAGTGAGCAGACTTGGTTAACCGGTCGACAACTACCCAAATCGAATCATGTCCTCGCTGAGTTCAAGGTAACCCCATTACAAAATCCATAGATATCTCTTCCCATTTCCACTGAGGGATTTCCAATGGTACTAGCATCCATGCAGGCCTCTGGTGTTCAATCTTTGGTTGTTGACACACAATACATCGTGATACAAATTCCGCAATATCGGTCTTCATATCAGACCACCAATAATCTCTCTTCAAATCTTGATACATCTTAGTGGTACCCGGATGGATACTGAAACTACTCTTGTGTGCCTCTTCCAAAATTAACCTCTTCAAATTAGCATCATTCGGGACATAAATCTTACCTTCAAACAGCAACATGTCATCTGATGCCCTTGAAAACTCTGATTGTCCGACCCTTCTCTGAAGATCCATATCCAATCCTTGAGTCTGTGCGATTCTGGACCGCAAATCACAAGTGATCTCTAGTTTTTGCAACAAAATGCCATTATCCATCTCAGTGACACTGAGATTAAGGTCTCTTAACTTCTCATACAGTCCACAAGTATGCATCATCACCTCTGCTCTTAAGGCGTCAGCAACTACGTTCGCCTTTCTTGGATGATACTTTAAGTCAAAATCAAAATCCTTCAAGTACTCCATCCACCTTCTCTGCCTCATGTTCAATTCTCGTTGATCAAACAAATACTTTAAGCTTTTTTGGTCACTGAACAAGTCGAATTGCGCTCCATATAAATGGTGCCTCCATACCTTCAAAGCAAAAACTATAGCTGCCAGCTCAAGGTCATGAGTGGGGTAATTCTCCTCGTGAGATTTAAGTTGTCGAGAAGCATAGGCTTTTACATTCCCTTCCTGCATGAGCACACTACTCAGTCCTTTAGAGGACGCATCACAATATACAACATATTGCTTGTCAGTATCCGGTATCGCTAGCACTGGAGTCTTAGATAATTTCTTCCTCAAAGTTCTGAAACTTTTCTCACACTCCTCGTCCCACACGAAGGGCACCTCCTTCCTAGTGAGACGTGTCAAAGGCAAAGCAATTTGAGAAAACCTCATGATAAATCTTTGGTTGTAACCTGCTAAGCCCAAGAAGCTCCTAACTTCAGCCACATTCACTGGTCTGGCCCAATTAAGGACAACTTCCACTTTCGATGAGTCCACTGACACTCCTCCTTGAGAGATAACGTGACCCAAAAATTTGTTTTCTGACAACCAAAATTCACATTTACTGAATTTGGCATACAACTGCTTTTCTCTGAGAATGTTCAAAACGATCTCCAGGTGATGGGCGTGCTCCTGAGGGTCCTTTGAGTAAATCAAAATATCATCAATGAAGATTACCACAAACTGATCCAGGTAAGGCTAAAAAATCCTGTTCATGTAGTCCATAAACACTGTTGGGGCATTAGTCACTCCAAAAGGCATAACTAGGAATTCGTAATGTCCATAACGTGTTCTGAACGCAGTCTTAGACACATCTAACGATTTGATGCGAATCTGGTGGTATCCTGATCTAAGGTCTATCTTAGAAAATACTGTTGCTCCCTTGAGCTGATCTAGAAGATCATCAATCCTTGGAAGAGGATACTTATTCTTAATAGTCACTTTATTCAACTGGCGGTAGTCAATGCACAATCTTATACTACCATCCTTCTTCTTGACCAACAAAACTGGTGCACCCCAAGGTGACACACTAGGCCTGATAAAATGTTTCTGAATCAAGTCCTCTAACTGGGACTTCAATTCCTTAAGCTCTACTGGTGACATCCTATACGGTGCCACAGATACTGGTTCCGATCCTGGAATGAGGTCTATAGAAAACTCAACTTCACGTTTTGGGGGTAAACTGATTATCTCAGACGGAAAAACATCTAGATAACCATTAACAACTGGTATGTCACTGGGACTCAGTTCTGATTCTGGAGTCACAGTAACCATTACATAAAAACCCCTATACTGAGCACAAATAAACTGAATTAACTGATGGGTGCGATTAATCAATTCGGATAAAGTCACACCTTCAGTTGTATCACTTGTTGGCATAAAGATACTCTTTTCAGCGCATCCTATGTAAACATGATTAGCAGAGAGCCAATCCATCCCTAGAATCACATCAAGTTGCAACATGGGAAGACACACCAAGTCTATGTAGTACGTCTTACTGGATACCGTGGTAGGACAATTCTCACATACATAACTTGCTACAATCCTGCCTTCTGTAGCGGTAGATACCGTCATAGGAGGGGATAATGGTGACATTGGTAATTGAAGAGTTTCTACAAACTTATAAGAAATAAAAGAACACGATGCACCACAATCAAAAAGAACTTTAACTAGATTCTGACCAAGATAGCACATACCCGCAATTAAATCTTCGTTGGCCAAAGCTTTCCAACCATCCAGGGAATACACCCTGCCCTTGCTGGTGGTAGTACCCTCAGCTCCACTTCTACTCTTCTTTTCTGGACAATTTGCCAAAATATGCCCCGGCTGCCTACACCCGTAGCACACATCTGCGCCCCTCATGCATTCACCAGAGTTTGAATTCCCACAATTTTTGCAAGTAGGATTTGACCGTGGAGAGTATGGTTTATTTCCTCTCTGAGGGGAACCCTTTGGTTTCAACTTGTCATGGTATTTATCTTGAAATTTGCCTTTCCTTTTTTCGAAAGCTACAACCCTTTCTTTAGCGGTCTTTGCAAAACCCGCTTCAGCAATCAAACTATCATGAACCAGCTCATTATAACCTGTGTTCCTCTGGAGACTCACTGCGGTGTCAATCTCACCCCTTAAGCCTCCCTTATATTGATTCATTTTCCAGTTTTCATTTCCTACGTACTCGTTGCGAGTAGAATTGTAGTACCCTAATTTTGTCCTACGCATTTTAAAAACAAAATCAAAAAGAATCAAAAGAGGGGAAAAAGTCAAAAGTCAACAAAAGTCAACAGAAAAGTCAACTTTTCAAAATTGAGGACTTCGCAATGCGAAGCTCACTTCGCACTGCGAAGTCTGCGATTTTTCTGCAGATTTTTGGTTTCTTGGATTTAATTCCAGAATTTGTTGCACATCACTTCCATAATTATTTTAAGTAGCATTCATGGCTAATTGGGCCAAGCAAAGCCAGAGTTGAAGGACTTGCCATTAATGCCAAGGTTGGAAGCTTTTTCTTCCAACCTAGCATGTGACAAGCAAGTGGGCTTGCCCTTGGGCAGCTCTAGTCCCTCCCAGGTGACCTGCTAACCACCACAAGGTTTCCAGCCACCTGCTTGAGGACTTTCCTCCTGCTTGCTGCCCCAAAAACCAGTCAAACCAGCTGGATTTCTCACTTGAAAAGCCATGAGTGCCTACTCTGTTTTGCAGCAGCTTTTCACCCTCTCACACCAGCCAATTTTAGCCTTTTCATCCCTCAATCTCTGCACATTACAGTGCACGTTTTTATTGACCAACCATTGAGATTGCAAGGATTGATCCCCAAGCATTAGCCAATTGCAAATCAGCTTTGTTCTTCATCATTACCTTCTAGAAATAGTTGAATTTGTGGCTGAAATCAAGCTGGATCTTGCCCCTTGGTACAAGGCAGGGTTGCCTCTATCCATTAGCATTTAATGCAAAGGGATTCAGCTTGATCTTGGCCACAAATCAGCTGAATTTTGGGATTGTGTAATGATGACAAAGATTTGATTTTGGCCTATAAATAGGAGGCAATGCCCAAGGTTGCAAGGACTTGTTCAAAGACAGTTAACACAGCATTCAAAGAGCAGAAACTCTACTCATTCCAACCTACAAATCTCCACAAACAACCAGAAAAAAACCAATCCACACAAAGCATTACAAAGTTCCAAAACCATCACAAATATTCAAACCTCTTGCACAAGCCTTCAACCAAATAAAATCAAGTGCAGCTGGAGCTTTGCTAAGGAGTTCTGTAAGTTACTAAGCTCTTTATCTTGCATTTTTAATTGTGTTTGCATAGCTATTTTGGCTCAAAACCTTTTGATTCTAAAAAACCCCTTTTGAATTTCAAAGAAATCCCAAGGTTTTCAAAACATCAAAACTGGTTTGTCCAACCTTTTTCACCCCAAAAACTCAAAGTTTTTCACCCATCTATAAGGTCCTGAGTGTGTTCAGAAGTTGTTTCTGAACAAAAGTTCAGAAACAGCTTCTGAACCCAAAATTTCGCATGCTTCGCAGTGCGAAGTCATGGTCGCAGTGCGACCATGACAGAACTCAGAACCTGAGTTTTTGTGTCAAAACAACCAATTTTTGAGGTTCTAGCCCCAGAGCTCAGAACCTAAGAGTTTTTAAACCCATGTTCTTCAAACCACAACAAGGATTTTGCATAATTTTGACAAAATCACAAGTTCGTATGACCATTTTGTGGATAACTTGCAAAGCAAGTTATGTTCCCAAATTCTCAAACAAGCATGAACAAACAAGCTATGTTCATCATTTCAATCTAAACTTGAACAATGAATATTGTTCATGATGTTCAAAACTCAAAGATGAACATACACCGTTTACGTTCGCATTTTCGCAAAATGAGACGAACTTGCGCGTTTTCTAGCAAATTTGCTAAACCTTCCCATTCTTGGGTTTTCAAACCAAATGTTTTGACATACCTTGGGATTTCTAAAGAATTCAACCCAAAAACATGAATGAAAAAGGGATGGTGTGACGTATGTCTCTCCATCGCCCCGATTGTACGAATGCGTGACGTATGTCTCGTCGCTCGGACAATCGTCATTCCTTTCTTTAATATGTACAACCCTAACCAAACCAAATCTTGGCCCCTTGTGGTCAATCCAAGCCTTTTGGTCCCCCGTTGGCCATTAGACTCAACCCCTCAACTCGTTAGAGTCCACTCGGTCAATGTTCGACTCGTCCGAGTCCATTGTACCCGTTCTTGATCTCAGTGGATCAATCGAACAATCGCCCGACTCTTCGGAGTCCACTCGGTCAATGTTTGACTCGTTTGAGTCCATTGCACCTCCCTTGGTCCCATAGTGACCAATTCAACCCTCTACCCTAACGGACGTACCTTTTAACAATTCTAATGTGATTCGCGAACGAACGCTTAATAAGTCTCCAAGTGCGAGCATACAAGCTACGTTTAATCGCAAGAATTCGGTTAAAACATCGTCCAAGTTAAAATCAACCAACACATATACGTTTTTCTACCAAAGAACTACGTATGCTTTGAATTCTCCGACTACCGGGAGATACGTAGGAGCAAGATCGACATCTTGTCAAGCACAATAATAAAAACTTTTTTTCGTTTGTTTTTATCTCTTTCCCCCCCTTTATTATATTTTTAACATAAATGAACATGCACGCAAAGTATTAAAAAACAATTCAAGCTTTAACCAAATAGAAGGTTCCCGTTGAGTACAACGGACGTGAGGGGTGCTAATACCTTCCCCTCGCGTAACCGACTCCCGAACCCGACAATGGTTGCGATGACCTAATCCTTATCCTCATCGTCAAAAGGGTTTTATTATCGTTTCCCTTTACAACAAAAAAAAACTTAAGGGTTTATCAACGTTCCCTTTACACAAAAAACTTTGGTGGCGGCTTCACAAAGGCCCTCCGAGCGTTCGAGGACGTCCTCGGAGGATTTGCGCGTCTTTTTCCCGAGGAAAAAAACGAGGTGCGCACAGCTGGCGACTTCACTGGGGACCCTGTTCCCACTAGCGAGTCAAGCCTAACCTATTTGGGTTAAAGACAATTGCTTTATTTTCTTTGCGTGCCATGTTTATTTATTTTATTCATGCATGTTATATTTATGCTTTATGTGTATATTTGCTTTATTTGCTTTATATTCATATTATATATATCAAATGTGGGGGTTACTTGAGTGATGTTACTCCACATTGTTCGGGTTAATGCCGGACGTGTGAGGCTCTCTACCCGAGCTTGAGAAAAACACTAAGTTAGAAGGAGGTTGTGTGCGGAAGCCCGCGTTGACGTATGTCCGTGAGGTGGGATGTCCAACCCCGCTTAGATGAGATTTTCACGTGGAATTAATTGAAGTCATGTCGACGTATGTCCATAGACAACCCTAATTCCATGTGAGGTCTATGACTCTAAGGACCTCTTCTTAGGAGATTTCCCAATTTAGAGCCTACATGTGAGGATGGGGGGAAAGTTCCGAACCTTCATAAACCATACCCTTGCATAACATTTGCATTCATGAAAGTAATTTTCGCATCGTTTTGCTTTATAGGAGTTAAAAAAAGAACGAACAAATATTAGCAAAAGAGAAATATGGACTCCGGGAACAAAAATACGCTCGTCTTCAAGCTCAAGATTCCTAAGCCAAGCACAATTGTTCCCAACAAAGTGGAGGAAGAGCTTAAGGTTAAAATTCGGGAGTTAGAATTAAAGCACCTTCTAGCTTTGGGAGAGATCACAAGGACGAAGAGAGATCGTGATGAAGTATCGCATTCTCTCCTAGTATGCCAAAAACGGCTAAGGATCTCCGAAGGGAAGAGGGATTGGATAGGAGGCGGCTTGGTTAGTGCGGATGCCAACCTTGTTGCCAAGGACGAAGAGTTGGAAAGAATCTTACATTCCAACCAAGAGCTCAAGAAGTTTGGCGAATTAGCCATCGAAGCTCAACGAAAATGGAGGTTGAAATTCCAAGAGAAAAATCAACAGCTCCAAGAAGTAGTGAAAGACTACAAAGAGCAGCTTCAAGCCGAGCGCGTCCAGCGACAAAGACATGAGAGTCTCTCTCATCAAGGGAGGCTAAAGTGCGATCATCTCGAAGAAGACATCAAGAAATTCGAAGAGTACTTCGACAAGATTGCAAGAGCTCATGGGGACCACATTGCACAACTACACGATGAGATTAGAAGTGCAAGAGTCAAGCTAGACCAGCGCAAGGAAGTGATTGAGTATGTATGGCAAGACGCCACCCGATTAAGTGAGGATTTCACTAAATTGGTTGCATTCTCAAATTTGGTGATCACCCAACTTCCAAAGAAGCTAGCGGAGGCCGAGATGGTCATGCCCTACTTTGTCATCCCTGTGGAGATCCAGAAGTTTATGAAGTTCTGCAAGGACACCATAGATTTCTATAGGGAGGAAATGAGCAAAGCCGAGAAGCGAGCGGCTATTTGATTTGTAATAGCATTAGTTACACTTTGTAAACGAATGTTATTTAATCAAATATATTTTGAAGTATAATCAATTTCTCGGTCTTTAATATTTCGAATTTGCTAATATTAATCGTGCACCTTTAAACTCCATAAAGCAAAATAAAAACACGCATATTTTGCATACTCATAAGCATACATACATCCACATGCATCTTCATGCATTTTTTCAAAAAAAAAACTCATTCATTTCCCTAAAAACAGTTCAAAGCAATCATAGCCCGAAAACCCCGAAAGCCCTCGGTCCAAGAACCAGATATTCAACACTCGTACGGAACACGAGCTAACAAACAAAGGATCATGGACAATTTGGAACAAACTCAAGCGGCTTTGAGAGAGGAAGTTGATGGAATGAAAGGAAAGATGGATCAGATGCTAGAGTTAATGCAAGCTCTGTCGGCACGAGAAAGCCACCCTCGCCCAACAACGGATGCATCCAATGTGCAATGGCCTCCTTATGGTTTACCTGTGGGTTATACCCCACCATTTGAAAATGAGGGTCAAGGACCACCTCCACCACCATTCTCAATCCCCGTAAGGAATGAAGAGCGTCGTCCTCAAGGAACTTCCACTACTCAGCATGAAGTAATTCCCCATGATGTGGAGAATAGCCAGCTAAGGCAATCTGCTCCCGACACCACCCACCAAGACAACAATACCACCCAAATGTATCGAGTTTTGGAAGAGAGGTTGAAAGCTGTCGAGGGTTTCAGCTCATACGGTGCCCACAATGCCTTGGATATGTGCCTAGTGCCCGACGTGGTAATTCCTCCGAAGTTCAAAGCACCGGACTTCGAGAAATACAAAGGAATTCAATGCCCTCGGAATCATCTAAGGATGTTCTGTAGGAAGATGGCGGCTTACGCAATGAACGAGAAACTCATGGTGCATGTGTTTCAAGATAGTTTAAGCAGAGCGTCCTTAGATTGGTACATGCAGCTCGAGCGTACCCATGTCCAAACTTGGAAGGATCTAGCCGATGCCTTCCTAAAGCAATACAAATATAATTTGGACATGGCTCCAAATAGGATGCAACTACAAAACCTCCTACAAAGAAGCAACGAGTCCTTCAAGGAGTACGCTCAGCGGTGGAGAGAACTAGCTTCTCGTGTACAACCACCACTGTTGGAGAGAGAACTTGTCGACACCTTTATGGGCACACTTCAAGGCCCATATTACGACAAGATGATTGGAAGCACGTCTGCCGGTTTCTCCGATCTAGTCATGGTCGGTGAAAGAATAGAAGACGGGGTGAAGAGAGGAAAAATCCAAGGCTCTCCAGAAGCTCAAAGTGGAGCTAGAAAGCCCCCCAGCAACTTTCACAAAAAGAAAGAGGGGGAGACAAATGCCGTTCTAATAGGACCATCCTACCCGCCACCAAATCAAATGCCTCACTACCACTATCCTTATGTGGCAGCAGCAACGACTCAAGGGCGTTACTCACCTCAAGTGATTCCCGCAAATCCACCTCGACAACCAGTAGTGTTGCCGCAGCAAAATCAACAGCAACAGCAACAAGGCGGGTACCCACCAAGGAATCAGGCGAGTTCAAGGAACAGTTACTTTAATAGGCAGTTTGATCCTGTACCTATGTCTTATGGTCAGATCTTGCCATACCTAATCCAAAAGGGTATGGTCGAGACAAGACTACTACCACCAATGTCGCCACCATATCCACAGTGGTACGACGCAAATGCCAAATGTGATTTCCACGCAGGATCCGTGGGGCACAATATCGAAAACTGTAGAGTTTTCAAACACAAGGTGCAGGATCTTATTGACAAGAAGCTGTTATCCTTCAAAGAGGAAAGCCCCAATGTGAAGAACAACCCATTGCCGGGGCATGCGGGTCCCTCTGTAAATGCGGTGGAGGAACAAGAGGACTTTGGTCCAGTCAAAAGGGTATCCAATGTTAAAACTCCCCTGTCAACCATAAGGGAGCGTTTAACCGGCTTTGGATTATTCGAGGAAATGCACGCCAACTGTGAAGCCTGCAAGGTCAACCCGGATGAGTGCAAAGAGTTGAAGAACTGTCTTCAAGAGTTAATGGACCAAGGTTGGATCCAAATTGGCTACATAAAGGAGGGCACGGACATTGCTACCTTAGAGTCTAACGGCCCAAAACCTCTCGAGATCCCATACCAAAGGAGAGAGGTACCAATGCCAATACAACCCATAACATTCCACGTACCTGCACCCTTCTCTTTTGAAAGCACAAAGAGGGTACCATGAAATTACCAACCTGTGGCTTATGTGGAAGGAAAACCACTAGCCAAAATCGAGCCCAGCATCACTAACATTACCGGTGTTGGAGGAATGACTAGAAGTGGTAGAGTCTTCGCTCCGAAAGAACTCGGGAAGACGCCAGCTGTACTACCAAAGGAGCCGCTCAAAGAAAAGAGCGTGGAGGAAAAAGAGAACCAAGCGGGGCCTTCTCAAAAGACAATCCCGCAAAAAGAGGCCGAAGAGTTCCTAAGGATAATCCAAAAGAGCGAGTACAAGATCATTGACCAGCTAGGTCAAACTCCCTCCAAGATCTCCATGCTATCCTTACTACTCAGCTCGGAAGCACACCGGGAAGCACTACTACGGATCCTCAGTGAGGCACATGTCACCAAGGACATTCCGGTGGACCAATTCGACGGGATAGTCGGAAATATTACCTCAAGTAGGTACTTGGGTTTCAATGGCGATGAGCTACCCGACGAGGGGCACATTCATAACCGCGCCTTACATATCTCCGTGAAATGCATGGACCACATCCTCTCAAGAGTGCTAGTGGACACGGGGTCATCATTGAATGTCATGCCCAAGACTACCCTTCTCAAACTCTCATGTGAAGGGACCGTAATGAAGCCCAGCGCCTTGGTCGTAAAAGCTTTCGATGGGTCAAGAAGAGCCGTTATGGGGGAGATCAACTTACCAGTCCAAATCGGACCTAAGGTTTTCACCATAACCTTCCAAGTCATGGATATTAATCCAACATACAGTTGTCTTCTCGGACGACCATGGATCCATGCGGCCGGAGCCATTACCTCTACCCTGCACCAGAAACTGAAGTTCATCATTGATAACCAAATGATTGTAGTTTCCGGGCAAGAGGACATGATGGTAAGCCATCTCTCATCTTTCCGTTACATAGAAACGGATGAAGAAGCTGTGGACGTCCCATTCCAATCTTTGGAAGTGGCAAATGTCGTGACATTGAGCTCAAAGCCCAAGGAGGAGGCTAGGACAGCCATGTCATCATGGAGGGCGATAAGAGAGGCCCTAGAAGAAAGCCGACCCACCGGATGGGGCAAGTTAGTGGACATACCGGAGAAGAAAAATCGCTTCGGGTTGGGGTATCATCCATCAGCCGAAACTTTCTCAAAGCCTCCAAAGCAAGGGGTCCTCCCCATCTCGGAAACATTCATCAGTGCGGGGTTTATCCATGAAGATCAAGTGGCTCTACTCGAAGACGTAGACGAAGACGTGCCTGAATTGGTGTACCGTTGCGCTTCGGATGAAGCTTTGAACAATTGGAGGGCTATCGCAATTCCCGAGATCATTACCAGGATCAAGTAATAAACCATGTTTGTTTGTTTTTTACTTTTAAAAAAAAATCATTTAGCTCTGCCCAAGGCAAATGATTAGTCGTGTGGGGCCCCCATGTTTTTATAAGTTATTTACAATCATGAATAAAAGCAATCTTTTATGTTCATTTGAGTCTTTTCCTTTTTTGCATTTGTTTTAAAAAAATTTTTTTCTACAAAAAGCCTAAAAAAAATCATACTCATGCAGATCTACAAATCCACCCTCCAAAAACAACACTGCCTTAAACCCTTATGACTTCGATTGCCCGATTAATCAAACGGAAGATGATGAAGAGGACGATTATGAACCGCCTGAAGAATTGTCTAGACTTGCAAATCAAGGGGATAGGGTAATACAACCTCACCAAGAATCAGTTGAAAAGGTCAACTTGGGGACCGAAGAGGATAAGAAAGAGGTCAAGATAGGAGCCTCCCTGCACGAGGATGTGAAAGGAAAGTTGATCAAGCTTCTGCAAGAGTACGTGGACGTATTCGCTTGGTCGTATCAAGACATGCCGGGTTTAGACCCTAACATCGTTGTACACAAGCTGCCACTCAAGCCGGAATGCCCGCCAGTGAAGCAAAAATTGAGAAGAACTCGACCTGATATGGCTCTCAAGATCAGAGAAGAGGTCAAAAAGCAATTCGATGCCGGCTTCTTAGCCGTAACCAAGTATCCAACATGGGTTGCCAACATTGTGCCAGTTCCGAAGAAGGATGGCAAGGTGAGAATGTGTGTGGATTATCGGGACTTGAATAGAGCAAGCCCAAAGGATGATTTCCCGCTACCACACATCGACATATTGGTGGACAACACCGCCCAATTCTCAGTCTTTTCCTTTATGGATGGCTTCTCGGGATATAACCAAATCAAGATGGCTCCAGAGGACATGGAGAAAACTACATTCATCACCCCATGGGGAACATTCTGCTATAAGGTAATGCCTTTCGGATTAACAAATGCCGGGGCAACATACCAAAGAGCAATGGTGACTCTTTTCCACGACATGATCCATAAGGAAATTGAGGTCTACGTCGACGATATGATTGCCAAATCCCAAACGGAGGAGGATCATCTAGTCCATCTACAAAAGCTTTTCGAACGCCTAAGAAAATTCAAGCTGCGCTTAAATCCTAACAAGTGCACATTTGGCGTTAGATCCGGGAAGTTATTGGGCTTCATTGTCAGCCAAAGAGGTATTGAAGTGGATCCCGATAAGGTAAAGGCCATCCAAGAAATGCCAGCGCCAAATACCGAGAAAGAAGTCCGGGGTTTCTTAGGAAGATTGAACTACATCGCCAGGTTCATCTCACACATGACAGCTACCTGCGAACCAATCTTCAAGCTGCTAAGGAAAAACCAAGCCGTTCATTGGAACGAGGATTGCCAAGAGGCGTTTGACAAGATCAAACAATACCTGCAAGAACCACCGATCTTAATACCTCCGGTTCCGGGTAAACCCCTCATCTTATACCTAACCGTACTTGAAGGATCAATGGGTTGTGTGTTAGGACAACAAGATGAAACGGGAAGGAAAGAGCACGCAATCTACTACCTAAGCAAGAAGTTTACCGACTGTGAAACAAGGTATACTTCACTTGAAAAGACTTGCTGCGCTTTAGCATGGACTGCTCGACGTCTAAGGCAATACATGTTGACCCATACAACTTGGTTGATATCGAAGATGGATCCCATCAAGTACATCTTCGAAAAGCCTGCCCTCACAGGGAAGATAGCCCGTTGGCAAATGCTGCTGTCTGAGTATGACATCCAATATGTTGCTCAAAAAGCCATCAAAGGGAGTGTTTTATCCGAGCACCTTGCTCACCAACCATTGGAGGATTATCAGCCCATACAATTTGACTTCCCAGACGAAGATGTCGTAGCTTTGAATGACGAAGAAGTCACAAGCGATGATGAAGGACCAGAACCAGGAGCTCAATGGAAGCTCGTTTTCGACGGCGCCTCGAATGCCATGGGACACGGTATCGGAGCAGTTTTAATCTCCCCAAGAAATGGATACCAACCCTTCACAGCAAGGTTGTGCTTTGACTGCACCAATAACATGGCAGAATATGAAGCATGTATCCTAGGCCTCGAAGCAGCAATTGATCTAAGGATCAAAAACCTTGAAGTATACGGTGACTCAGCCTTAGTCATCTATCAAGTCAAAGGAGAATGGGAAACGAGACATCCCAATTTGATTCCCTACCAAGCCCAGGTTGTAGAATTGATCAAGCATTTTGATGAAATCAATTTCCACCACATACCTCGAGAAGAAAATCAGGTAGCAGATGCTTTGGCTACATTATCATCAATGTACCAAGTAAATTCTTACGACGAGGCACCAATCATAAGGATGGATCGTAGAGACAAACCAGTTGTATGCGCATCAGTCGAAGAAGAACTTGACAACAAACCTTGGTTCTACGACATCAAGCGATACCTCGAAGAGCAAGAGTATCCAGAAAATGTCTCGCACACCGACAAGAGGACCCTCAGAAGATTGGCATCCCAGTTCTTCCTCAGTGGAAATACCCTCTACAAAAGAAATTATGACATGGTCCTACTTAGATGTGTGGATAAACATGAAGCGGACATGCTCATCAAAGAAATCCACGAGGGATCTTTTGGAACCCATGCTAATGGGCATGCAATGGCAAAGAAAATCTTAAGGGCGGGCTACTATTGGTTAACCATGGAAGCTGATTGTTTCCACTATGCCAAGACTTGTCACAAGTGCCAGATTTACGCCGACAAAGTGCATGTGCCACCAACTCCACTGAACGTCATGACTTCACCTTGGCCTTTCTCTATGTGGGGCATAGACATGATTGGAATGATCGAGCCCAAAGCGTCAAATGGACATCGCTTCATCCTCGTTGCCATCGATTACTTCACCAAATGGGTAGAAGCAGCTTCGTATGCAAACGTAACCAAACAAGTGGTAGCCCGATTTATCAAGAAGGAAATCATTTGCCGTTATGGTACTCCCCACAAAATCATCACCGATAATGGGGCAAACCTAAACAACAAGACAATGAAGGAGTTGTGCAAAGATTTCAAGATTGAGCACCACAATTCCTCCCCTTACCGACCAAAGATGAACGGTGCGGTAGAAGCAGCCAATAAGAACATAAAGAAGATCATCCAAAAGATGGTGACAACATATAAGGATTGGCATGAGATGCTTCCCTTTGCGCTACATGGCTACAGGACAGCCATTCGCACTTCAACTGGGGCAACCCCCTTCTCCTTAGTATACGGTATGGAAGCTGTTCTCCCCGTAGAGGTGGAAATTCCTTCGCTGAGGGTCTTGATGGAAACCAAGCTAGAAGAAGCTGAATGGGTCCAAACAAGGTTCGACCAACTGAATCTCATAGAGGAGAAGCGTCTGACGGCAATATGTCATGGCCAACTCTATCAAAGGAGGCTCAAGAGAGCATTCGACAAGAAGGTCCGTCCTCGAGAGTTCAAAGAAGGAGACCTAGTGCTCAAGAAGATATTACCTATCCACAAAGATCCCCGAGGGAAGTGGACTCCCAGCTATGATGGGCCGTACGTGGTAAAGAAAGCTTTCTCAGGCGGAGCCCTGATCATCACCACTATGGACGGAGAGGAGTTCCCACTATCAATAAACTCCGATGCAGTCAAGAGGTATTATGCCTAAAGAAAAAAAAAGAGAAAAAAAAGCTCGCTAAATCGAAAACCTGAAAGGGCGGTTTAGGCAATAGAGAGCGTCCTGCTAGATTGAAAACCTGAAAAGGCGGTCTAGGCAAAAATTAAGGACATCAAAAAAGGAAATACACCCCGGTGGATTGAAAACTCGAAAGAGCGATCCAGGCAAAAGTTAGGGGTTAACAAAAAAGAAAGGCAATGACTGCAGCATCCAAGCTCCGGACATGATTCAAGAGGAGAGGAATCGGTCTCGTCAGCATCTTCCAACAAACGAAAATATCGAAGTCATAAGGAAATAGCATGTGTTGTGCCAAAACCAACATTTTCTTTTTGCTTTTTCTTGTCTTTCTCTATCTCACTTCTCACTTTGTGTATTTCTACCCATTCAAGAGGTCAAATCTGCATTGAATAAATTTCCTTTTTGTTATTTTATGTTCTCAGTAGCACATAAAATTTTGTTTTATTCATGATGAAAATGCTTTAAAACATGGGAAATAAACAAAAGAATTTTCTTCCAAAAAGAAAAGAAAAAAAAACAAACAAGCTTTGCTTTATTTTGAATCTTCGTGAATTCTGAAAGAATTGCGGTAGTTCCCACCAAAATATTGCACCAAAAGACTTATGCTCCTTAGCTAAGGCAAGTGTGTAGCTCGCGGCACGCGGAGCGCAAGAACCCCAAGGGTCAAGCGGAACAAAATTCCCCAATAAATACCCTAAACATCCAAACACCAACAAAGGCTGGATATCGATCATGCTTCCAAAATGATCCTTTATCCCCATAAGCCAAACCTCATTGATACTCCCCAGGGAGTCTCAACCCCAAACAAAAGTCCAATCATTATTGGCGAACCCACACAAATCTTCGGGCTTAGGCTCGAACTACACCGGTTTTGATCCCATTTGGGTATGTAGGCAAAGGACCTCGTCCTTCCAAACCGACCAACCAAAAAAAACAAACAAAACACAAATCTTCGGGCTTAGGCTCGAACTACACCGGTTTTGATCCCATTTGGGTATGTAGGCAAAGGACCTCGTCCTTCCAAACCGACCAACCAAAAAAACAAGCAAAACACAAAAAGAGAGCCCAACCACAACCGCAACCACAACCAAGACCGACTTTGTTCGGCACTCAACCAACTTCCCACACATCATGCATAACATAATTCATGCGTCATGTCATTCATGCATGCATATACCAATCATTCATACACACGCATTTCATGCATCCTCAACAAGGATTCTTCAGTGAGTATCACATATTCACCAACATCCATCAACATTCAACCAGGGGCACCTATTTAGGATAAGACCGCAGCTCGTTAGGAATCGATATTCAGAAGCAGTGCCTGAATAAGATCACCTAGCTTAGGTATCGACCTCTAGAAGCAATACCTAGAGTAGATCACCTCCCCCAGTGTATCGACCTTCAGTGTTAGCGGCTGAATAAGATCACAGCTCGTTAGGAATCGATATTCAGAAGCAGTGCCTGAATAAGATCACCTAGCTTAGGTATCGACCTCTAGAAGCAATACCTAGAGTAGATCACCTCCCCCAGTGTATCGACCTTCAGTGTTAGCGGCTGAATAAGATCACAGCTCGTTAGGAATCGATATTCAGAAGCAGTACCTGAATAAGATCACCTAGCTTAGGTATCGACCTCTAGAAGCAGTACCTAGATAAGATCACCTACCTCATTGTTCCACCTCTAGAAGCAGTACCTAGAGTAAACCTAGTTTAGGTATCGATCTCTAGAAGCAG
The DNA here is from genome assembly GCA_018208015.1 of Medicago ruthenica. Lineage (NCBI taxonomy): Eukaryota > Viridiplantae > Streptophyta > Magnoliopsida > Fabales > Fabaceae > Medicago > Medicago ruthenica. Next base: position 21,261,441 of record CM031372.1, read on the forward strand.
TACCTAGAGAAGACCACCATCCTCAGGAATCGACGTCTAGTGTCAGTGCCTAGATAAGATTACCTTCATCACCCAGTGGATCTACCTCCAGTGTTAGCGGATGGATACGATCAACCCCTACCAACCCTTACATTTGCATTTCGCGAAGGACAAAATTCGGGTCCTTCTTTTTACTTAATTGATCTCCGCAAAGAGTTCATGAGATGCCCTCGGCACTCACGCACTCTATGCGAAGACACAATTAAGTAGGGGCAGCTGTAGTACCCTAATTTTGTCCTACGCATTTTAAAAACAAAATCAAAAAGAATCAAAAGAGGGGAAAAAGTCAAAAGTCAACAAAAGTCAACAGAAAAGTCAACTTTTCAAAATTGAGGACTTCGCAATGCGAAGCTCACTTCGCACTGCGAAGTCTGCGATTTTTCTGCAGATTTTTGGTTTCTTGGATTTAATTCCAGAATTTGTTGCACATCACTTCCATAATTATTTTAAGTAGCATTCATGGCTAATTGGGCCAAGCAAAGCCAGAGTTGAAGGACTTGCCATTAATGCCAAGGTTGGAAGCTTTTTCTTCCAACCTAGCATGTGACAAGCAAGTGGGCTTGCCCTTGGGCAGCTCTAGTCCCTCCCAGGTGACCTGCTAACCACCACAAGGTTGCCAGCCACCTGCTTGAGGACTTTCCTCCTGCTTGCTGCCCCAAAAACCAGTCAAACCAGCTGGATTTCTCACTTGAAAAGCCATGAGTGCCTACTCTGTTTTGCAGCAGCTTTTCACCCTCTCACACCAGCCAATTTTAGCCTTTTCATCCCTCAATCTCTGCACATTACAGTGCACGTTTTTATTGACCAACCATTGAGATTGCAAGGATTGATCCCCAAGCATTAGCCAATTGCAAATCAGCTTTGTTCTTCATCATTACCTTCTAGAAATAGTTGAATTTGTGGCTGAAATCAAGCTGGATCTTGCCCCTTGGTACAAGGCAGGGTTGCCTCTATCCATTAGCATTTAATGCAAAGGGATTCAGCTTGATCTTGGCCACAAATCAGCTGAATTTTGGGATTGTGTAATGATGACAAAGATTTGATTTTGGCCTATAAATAGGAGGCAATGCCCAAGGTTGCAAGGACTTGTTCAAAGACAGTTAACACAGCATTCAAAGAGCAGAAACTCTACTCATTCCAACCTACAAATCTCCACAAACAACCAGAAAAAAACCAATCCACACAAAGCATTACAAAGTTCCAAAACCATCACAAATATTCAAACCTCTTGCACAAGCCTTCAACCAAATAAAATCAAGTGCAGCTGGAGCTTTGCTAAGGAGTTCTGTAAGTTACTAAGCTCTTTATCTTGCATTTTTAATTGTGTTTGCATAGCTATTTTGGCTCAAAACCTTTTGATTCTAAAAAACCCCTTTTGAATTTCAAAGAAATCCCAAGGTTTTCAAAACATCAAAACTGGTTTGTCCAACCTTTTTCACCCCAAAAACTCAAAGTTTTTCACCCATCTATAAGGTCCTGAGTGTGTTCAGAAGTTGTTTCTGAACAAAAGTTCAGAAACAGCTTCTGAACCCAAAATTTCGCATGCTTCGCAGTGCGAAGTCATGGTCGCAGTGCGACCATGACAGAACTCAGAACCTGAGTTTTTGTGTCAAAACAACCAATTTTTGAGGTTCTAGCCCCAGAGCTCAGAACCTAAGAGTTTTTAAACCCATGTTCTTCAAACCACAACAAGGATTTTGCATAATTTTGACAAAATCACAAGTTCGTATGACCATTTTGTGGATAACTTGCAAAGCAAGTTATGTTCCCAAATTCTCAAACAAGCATGAACAAACAAGCTATGTTCATCATTTCAATCTAAACTTGAACAATGAATATTGTTCATGATGTTCAAAACTCAAAGATGAACATACACCGTTTACGTTCGCATTTTCGCAAAATGAGACGAACTTGCGCGTTTTCTAGCAAATTTGCTAAACCTTCCCATTCTTGGGTTTTCAAACCAAATGTTTTGACATACCTTGGGATTTCTAAAGAATTCAACCCAAAAACATGAATGAAAAAGGGATGGTGTGACGTATGTCTCTCCATCGCCCCGATTGTACGAATGCGTGACGTATGTCTCGTCGCTCGGACAATCGTCATTCCTTTCTTTAATATGTACAACCCTAACCAAACCAAATCTTGGCCCCTTGTGGTCAATCCAAGCCTTTTGGTCCCCCGTTGGCCATTAGACTCAACCCCTCGACTCGTTAGAGTCCACTCGGTCAATGTTCGACTCGTCCGAGTCCATTGTACCCGTTCTTGATCTCAGTGGATCAATCGAACAATCGCCCGACTCTTCGGAGTCCACTCGGTCAATGTTTGACTCGTTTGAGTCCATTGCACCTCCCTTGGTCCCATAGTGACCAATTCAACCCTCTACCCTAACGGACGTACCTTTTAACAATTCTAATGTGATTCGCGAACGAACGCTTAATAAGTCTCCAAGTGCGAGCATACAAGCTACGTTTAATCGCAAGAATTCGGTTAAAACATCGTCCAAGTTAAAATCAACCAACACATATACGTTTTTCTACCAAAGAACTACGTATGCTTTGAATTCTCCGACTACCGGGAGATACGTAGGAGCAAGATCGACATCTTGTCAAGCACAATAATAAAAACTTTTTTTCGTTTGTTTTTATCTCTTTCCCCCCCTTTATTATATTTTTAACATAAATGAACATGCACGCAAAGTATTAAAAAACAATTCAAGCTTTAACCAAATAGAAGGTTCCCGTTGAGTACAACGGACGTGAGGGGTGCTAATACCTTCCCCTCGCGTAACCGACTCCCGAACCCGACAATGGTTGCGATGACCTAATCCTTATCCTCATCGTCAAAAGGGTTTTATTATCGTTTCCCTTTACAACAAAAAAAAACTTAAGGGTTTATCAACGTTCCCTTTACACAAAAAACTTTGGTGGCGGCTTCACAAAGGCCCTCCGAGCGTTCGAGGACGTCCTCGGAGGATTTGCGCGTCTTTTTCCCGAGGAAAAAAACGAGGTGCGCACAAGAATAATATGACAACTCCTCGAATTTCTTAGTGAAATCCGTAACAGACATGTTACCCTGTTTCAATTCGAGAAATTCTTGTTCCTTTTTCACCTTGTAAGGCAAAGGTAAATATTTCTCCAGCATCACTTCCTTGAAGTTTAACCAGTTCACTTCTATATCACTTGCCAACATTCTGCGCTGAGCAGATTCCCACCAATCTTCCGATGCGCCTCTGAATTGATTCGTGGCATACACCACTTTATCAGCTTCCGAGCACTCAGCCATTCGGAAGATCTTTTCCATCTGTTTCAGCCATCTCTTGGCTTCCTGGGGATCACCTTCTCCATTGAACTCAGGAGGGTGATTTCTATTAAATTCCCAGAACACGGGATTACCAACCATTGGAGGTGGTGGAGGCTGCTGGTAGACTCCCTGTCCATGTCCCTGCTGCATCATTTCCATCCACTGATGTTGGGACTGGGCCTGCTGTTGGGCTTGCTGTTGCATCATAAGCATCATCTACTGATGTTGTAGTGCAGTCTGAGCCTGTTGCTCCTGATATTGTTGTTGCAACGCTTGCTGTTGTTGCATCATCTGAGCCCAGAAATCCATGTTAGGGTCTCCTCCTGCTTCCTCATTAGCCTGATTCATTCTAGGCCTTCCTGGACCTCTTCTCCTCCCAGACATCTTACCCTAACTGTCATATACAAGTCAAAGTGATCAGTTCCAACCAGATATAACATTTAGAATAATGTCCTGGATCCAAAAGGTCCACATAATTGGATTGTATTTTAATGACCCAAGGCACGATCTGAATCGACCTGCTCTGATACCAAATTGTAACACCCATATAAAGATTGTCTAGGATCTTATACGAGTATTAAAATTTCGTACTGGATGCATTAATTTACAATACAGAAAGTTACATCATAATATTACATCACGTAAGTAATAATACATCCAACTGTGATACATATCCTTTTTGATAAAAAAATACAACAAAGGTACAACATCTGAATACAGGTAAACTGAAACAACAAGAAAACCGGCACGCTCAGTCCAAAGCTTTTTCCTTACCCTTGCTGCGTGCAACCTGTGAACCTGCATCAGAAGGAATGGGATGAGACATAATGTCTCAGTGAGCTCCAGCCCAACCTACTGTTGGCAACCTCAGGGAACCTAGGGTCGCCATGCCTACTTTGGCAATCTCAAGGATCCTATGATCGCCAAGCTTAAATCTTACCCATAAAGGGTTTTCACCTGATAACTGTATAGCCATGAAGTCTAGACTATATCCTGATAACTTAGTGATCGAGGGGACTCCTAAGATCACCATCTAATACCTATCTCAGGTATATACTGCCTGATAACATAAAAAGTATAAACTGATACATACATGTTAGATGTTAGCGTGTAATAAACATTATTATCTGAGTTCATTTTATGGAATGCCCCCGAGTGGAGTAACCCCGAAGCACATTCCCCTGATAACCGGTGAAAATTCCTATATGAGGCTAATCATCGGACTCCTCTTATCGTTGTGTGGACAACTCTCTCGAGGGAGTCCCATCCGGCCTGATCCGGAGTCTGCTGAACACAACTTAACTTGCATGTAGACAACCCTCTCGGAGAAGTCTCATCCGGCATAATCCGGAGGCTGCTGAACATGCTAACATAGTCTTAAAAACTTACGTGTGGATAGCCCTTTCGGAGAAATCCCATCCGGCGTATCCCGGAGTCTAGTGAACATGTTAACATAATCTTAGAATCTGATACATCAAACTATTCTTATGCATATCTAATGCATTCCCCATGTACTTAACATGAGGTTCTTAACCTATATTAAGGTTCAAGCTTATCGTTCTCATAAGCCACCTAATCATATTGGGAATCTAAACCCCTTATGTCTATCTGAGGCCTTGAATATAAAAATATTCCTAGAACTGGTACACTCAAAGGAGTACATAATAATCTGCTTAGTTAAGGGAAACCTGAAAACTAACCGTTAACTACTTTGATAACTTGTGGATTAAATACCCATCTCTCTGTATGATAACTATTCTTATCCTAGATTAATCCTTAAAGGTTCATGAGTATCCTTACCCCAAAGCATATCAAAGATCATTGGCATGGTACAATTGTTTGTAATAAAAATGTCATTCTGGGCAGGTTCGCTTTGCGACCCTGAGCGTCGCTCTGCGATCTCCTGCGTCGGGACCTTCAGACTCTGGCAGGCAAGTTCGCTTTGCGATCCTGAGCGTCGCTCTGCGATCACCTGCGTCTGAACCTTCAGACTCTGAAGTCAGCTTCTGAAGCTAGAGTCTGAAGCTTCGCAGAGCCAAGTCTAGGCGATGGTTTAGGGAAGGTAGACAGTAGCAAAACTCTGCTACTTCGATTTGCGACCCTGGGCACTGTAGCAGAACATAGAATTTTTCTGAAAAAAACAGTTCCAATCTTAAAACTTTGGTACCCAACTGTCCAGTGATCTTTGAAAGCATGCCAGGGACTCATTTTTGAACATTAAAACATACTGTAATCAAGGATTAAACAGGATCAAGCATAGTGTCATAAATAGGGGAAAAACTATCTTTTTCCTAAACCTTAGCAATTTTGTTATGAAACTCACACAAAACAACCCACAAGGGATATTGCTACTCTAAGGAACTCACTTAGTGTTGTGCTGTTCTTGACAGGCTTCCTTTACCAAAACCCTAGCTTGGTCTTACTTTTCCTTAAGCTTCCACTTACTTCAATTTCCCCAAAACTTTTTTGGTTGCTTACAATTTCACGAAATCAGTGAAGATAACTGGTGGATCCAAGCTGTTGCTGATGGCCGAATTCTAGAGAGAGAGGGAGAGAAAATCTGATTTTAGTGAGAGAAGGAATGGCAATAATGAAGAATTTTCATACTTATCCCTATTAATACCCCTTCCTCTCATAATTACAATTTTGCCACTACTCTCTCTTAATTCTTCTGACACTGATAAAAGTTACGTCTAAGCGGGATATTACATCTTCTCTCTAGATTCTCTCCTCCTTCTCTCTAAACGCAACATGCCGGAAAACATCATTCTCCGGCGCGGTGGCGCCGCCCCTTGGGCCGGCCGGCCTCTGCACCAGAATGCTGTTTTCCGGCATGTTGCGTTTAGAGAGAAGGAGGAGAGAATCTAGAGAGAAGAGGAATTAGAGAGAGAAAGGAAGAGGAAAATGATTGAAAAATCTGAAAAAACATTTTTATACACCTGGCCCATACACCAAGCCCAGACTCGGCCCACTCTTGTCTCTGCCCTCTTTTCTGATTTGCCATCTGCACCCCCTCTTCCTCTCACGCACCCCCCATTTCTTCTCTATTTTTCTTCTTTTATTTTCCTCTTTTATTTCTTTTCTTGCATTTTATTTTTAGCCTTTTTTTATTTATTTATTTTCATGCATTTTATTTTACTGCCTTTATTTTTTAGCACATCATGTATTTTTAGTTTGTTTATTTATTTCATGCAACATATTTATTTTTATGTCTTACATTTCATGCATTTTTTTGTTTTCTTTATTATTTTTTATACAACATATTTATTTATTGTTTTTGCATTTCATGCATTTTAATTTCTTTATTTATTTTTAGCATATTTATTTAGTGCATTTGCAATTTTGTTCTTATTTATTATTTTGTCATGTTTTATTTTATTAGAATGTATTTAGGAACAATGTAAATATAAATGAGAATATGCACCGACAGTCACATTTATTTATTCCGCTTTATATCAAAAACAAAAAAGCAAAAAATATTAGGTTAGTTTATTTTCAAAAGGATTTCGCGGTGATCCAACGTCACCACGGAAATTCCTCGCGTTTAGTTTTTTTGGTTATGTTTTTTTAGTCTTAGTTAATTATTAAAAACAAAACATGTAAATAAGTCAAAATTCAAAAAAAATCTTTTCTTAAATAAACCTTGATTTTCAATCAAGTGCCCCTTTTTCTTCTTTCACTTTCATAAAAAATCATTCATCCATTTTAATAACACTTAAATCATTTTCAAAAAATAAAAAATACAAATCAATCTCATTTTTGCCACTTGGCCTTATTTTTATCTTTAAAACCTTCTCAAAAAAATTAAAAAATACAAAAACAAATCAATCGGCATTTTTACCCCGAACCACGAGGTTTTGATCCCTCACGGGTACGTAGGCAAAGGACATTGTCTGTAACATCCCGCTTTTAAGTATCAGTTATCAGTATTACACGTGATTAAGGACCATGACAATTTGATAGAATGAACCAATGGCAATATTGTAAATTAAGCTAAGAGGGAGATTAATTTGAAATATGGAACAAGATATTTATTCATGTTCATTTCCATTCCTTCATTTCTATTCCAAATTCAGATTTTTCCTTCTCCATTCCTCATCTCTCACGCCCCCAATCCCTCCATACCATTATCCATTAAACTTCATCAAAACACTAGTGAGAAATCTTGCAAGAAAGCTTGGGTTGGAAGCTAGTATAAGAGAAAGAAAAGAAGAATAAGGAAGAACCAAGGGAAGAGTTAGATTGGAGCAAGTTAGGGCTTTGGTTTCAGGACTTAATCAGCACCACTTGGGGACTAAGGTGAGCTCCGCAGGGTTTTAGAACCCGCTTGAGTAAGTTTGAGAGTATTTTACATATTGAGCTAAGTTTAGAAATTTTACCCTAATCTCCTATGCTTGCCAATTCCTTGATTATTCATGTTTTAAACTATTAATTTGTATTGGAAATTCATTCCTTATACTGTTGGAATGCCTGGGTATCTTTGAATGTGTCAAAATGGTGGAAAAATCACACTTTTAACAGGTTTTGAACTGACATTTTCGCCTGGCGAACTCGGGGCGAGAAAACGGCGATTTTCAGCATTTTTCCCTGCCTCATTTCGCCTCCACTTCGCCTTCACATCGCCCAGCGAAATCAGGCAGACAGCTCAGGTCTGTTCTGGTTCGTTTTGGGTGCTGCAGACGCGTTCGGCGAGGCTTTTAATAACCGTTTTCAATGAAAACCTTATTTTCCAAGATAAACACCATTCTTGACATGTTCAAAGGATTACTCAACATTTAAGGAATGAATGATTGGACAAGGAATTTGGTAAAGCATTAGGAATGCAAAGTAAAGTTATTTAAGCTATGGAATATTTCCAATAACCAAGTAACGGCTTATGAGAACGATAAGCCTATGACATAATAATGAGGCTTAGAACCTTTATAGGTTAAGCATTTAAGTATGATAGTTAAGTATAATATGGGCTTGATGTGTCTCTCGTATGCTCGCTAGTTAGTATACGAGGGGTTCCTGTGAAGTTACAGCCTTTAATGGCAGCCGGAACGGTGAAGATACCGCCGTGAGGGCAGCTGCACATCCAAGTCTATAAAGTTATGTGTCTCCTGTCTGCTCGTCAGTTAGTATACAGGGGGTCCCTGTGAAGTTACCGCCTTAAATGGCAGCTGGGACGGTGAAGTTACCGCTCGCGAGGGCAGCCACACAAAAGATAAGAGGAGTCCGGTGCTAGCCTGATATGATAGGAATTTTCACCGGTAAGAAGGGAGATGTACTTCGGGGTTACTCCACCCGGATGCACTCCGTAAAATGAACCAAGATAATGTTATGTTTGTTCAACCCTAACTACTAACTTAAGATATGAATGATGATAAGTTATTTATAATTGTATTGAGGAATAGGACAATTAGTTCCTAGTCATAGTAAGTGGTCATAGGTTGTCCCCAAGACCACTGAGTATAAGTTAAGTTAGCATATGATGAGAATGTTAAAGATAAGAAGCGATCTTAGGTTTTCCCCTCGATCGCGAATTAAGCAAAGAATGACGGCGATCATAGGTATCCCCAAGATTGCCAATAGTAGGCACGGCGACCCTAGGTTTCCCCCGTGGTTGCCAACAGTTGGTAGGGTAGGAGCTCACTGAGACGTTATGTCTCATCCCTTTCCTTCTGGTGCAGGTTCTTCGCAGGTAGCACCACGAAAAGGTAAAGAGAAAGCTACGGACTGATCGTGCTGCTTATGTTTTATTATTGGATCTTTGTATAAGAACGTTGTATCATGATGTATATTATGAAGAATGTTTTGTATCGGATAATGAGTTGTATGATAAACTTATGTTTTGTATAATCATTACCAATCTTTCTGTATTGTATTTAATGTATCCGGTACGAAATTTTAATACTCGTAAGAGATCCTAGGCAATCTCTCTATGGGTGTTACATTGTCCTTCTAAATCATAAAAAATAAAAAACATTTTTTTTCCTCACTGCTCTAAATTCTTTCTCTTAAAAAAAATAAACAAGTTATAGCCAAGATAAATAAATAAAATCAAGAGGTTCTCGTGGAATACTACAAACGTTTAGGGTGCTAACACTTTCCCTAAACGTAACTAACCCCCGAACCCTAAATCTTTTAAAGATGTGGTAATTTAGAACTTTTTCCACTTTTCTTTTGAAAAATTAAAAGTTCAGTCGTGAAATAAAATTAGTGAGTCAACGCTAATCAATAGCTTGATCTCCGAAAATCACCGCGACAGAAATGGCGACTTCACTGGGGGATAAAACAAAACCAAAGGATACCCGAGTTTGTTAAAGAAAGGGATCCGACTCCACTGGGGGATAATATAGTTTCACTGGGGAAGGGATTGTCTACTATCGCATTGATAGCTGAAAAAGGAAGAATGATATGGGAAAAGACACCGACCACAAGCTGCCCGTTTGTAGAGCTTGCCACTTGAGGTAAAGACGGAAATAAAAGTAACATGCCAGCTGTTCGGGATATAACCGAACTAGCCACTGACAACAAAGTGAAGGTAAAAGGTAAATGCCAGCTGTTCGAGATGTAACCAAACTAGCCACTGACGACAGGAAATAAAGATAAATGTCAGCTGTTCGGGATGTGACCGAACTGCCACTGACGACAAGAAACAAAGGTAAATGTCAGCTGTTCGGGATGTTGCCGAACTGCCACTGACGACAAGAAATAAAGGTAAATGTCAGCTGTTCGGGGTGTTGCCGAACTGCCACTGACGACAAAGAACAAAGGTAAATGTCAGCTGTTCGGGATGTTGCCGAACTGCCACTGACGACAAGAAACAAAGGTAAATGTCAACTGTTCGGGATGTTGCCGAACTGCCACTGACGACAAGAAATAAAGGTAAATGTCAGCTATTCGGGATGTTGCCGAACTGCCACTGACGACAAGAAATAAAGGTAAATGTCAGCTGTTCGGGATGTTGCCGAACTGCCACTGACGACAAGAAACAAAGGTAAATGTCAGCTGTTCGGGATGTTGCCGAACTGCCACTGACGACAAGAAACAAAGGTAAATGTCAGCTGTTCGGAAGGTTGCCAAACTGCCACTGACGACAAGAAACAAAGGTAAATGTCAGTTGTTCGGGATGTTGCCGAACTGCCACTGAACGACAAGAAACAAAGATAAATGTGAGCTGTTCGGGATATTTTTTTACTGCCACTAGCAACAAAATGAAGTAAAGATATGCACAAGCTGTTCGTTAAGCAACTGCGACTTGGCATGAAGATGCACAAGCTGTTCGTTAAAGAACTGCCACCTGGCGAAAAGACAAGATTAAAAGTGCACAAGTTGTTCGTTTAAAGAACTGCCACTTGGCATGAAGATGCACAAGCTGTTCGTTAAAGAACTGCCACTTGGCGACAAGACGAGATAAAAGAATGCACAAGTTGTTCGTTAAAGAACTGCCACTTGGCATGAAGAGGGTGACATCTTTGGACCAGACACACTGGGGATAACACTTGGAGACAAAGAGAGTTAAAAATTGTTTAATGCAATCATGTATGAATGATGTTGTTCTTATGTTGTATATGCATGAATGTATGAATGTATGTATGAATGTATGTATGACAATACAACTTGTATGACTGTATGAAGGATTGACTTGTGTGATTGTATAACTGATGGACTTGATGAGACAAGATTGGACAGGTAGGATGGAAAGTGGACCGACGGCGCCGTACAAACACTCTGCAATCTTCATTGGGAATGATGCCACTGGGGACATATCAAAACATTGACGTGGTAAAGCCGCAACCACTGATGGACTATAAACACTTCCTGGGGAGATCGTGCTAATCCAAAAAAACCTGGCAGAAGGATTGGTGCTTATGTGGTCATGCTTATCTTTTGTTTTTTTTTTTGAATCCCTAACTTTTGCTTGGATTGCCCTTCGGGTTTTCAGTCCACCGGGAGTATATTCTTTTGTATGCCCCTAATTTTGCTTGGACCGCCTTTTCAGGTTTTCGATCCACTGGGACGCTCATTTTTGCCTAAGCCGCCCTTTCGGGTTTTCAACTTACCGAGCTTTTTCTTTTTCTTCTTTTTTTTTTTCAAACAATTGACCATGTTCAAGACTGTAGAGTCTACCCGTTCTTGGGACGGATGTTGACGCACACTTCACTTATTCATGAGTTCAGAGAGAATGTGTTTGTTGTTTATGCTTTCCAAAAATATAAGAAGATTTATGATTTTGAAAAATATTTTACTTCAAGTACTACCATCAAAAATAGAAGAAATTTTATAAACAGAATAAACGGGAGTTCCAAATAAAAGGCACAGGCTCAAATTCATTTAACAGAGTGGTGGCCCGCCAATGGCGTGGCTCCACGGATCTCACAATGTTTGGAAAATGGTAAATATAAAGGGAAGGTACATTGAACACAATGACCGCTATTCTCCCTAACGATTTTGAATTCCACTGTTTGGATGCTTCCGATTCAAAGTCGCTTTGACAGCTAATGTGCCCCAAGTGAGTCATGGCCAACCTGATGCAGTTACTTTGTCTTTTGATCCTTAATTTTTGCATAGACCGCCCTTTCGGGTCTTCGACCTATCAGGATGATTATTTCTCTGTTTTATGTCTCTAATTTTTGCATGGACCGCCCTTTCGGCTTTTCAGTCCACCGAGACGCTCATTTTTGCCTAAGCCGCCCTTTCAGGTTTTCGACTTACCGAGCCGTTCTTTTATTTTTAGACAAAGTATTTCTTGACTGCATCGGCATTCATAAGACAGGGAAACTCATCACCATCCATAGTTGCAAGGGTCATTGCGCCACCAGAAAAAGCTCTCTTGACGACATAGTGGCCTTCATAGTTAGGCGTCCATTTGCCCCTGGAGTCCGGTTGGAAGGATAAAATCTTTTTGAGCACCAAGTCTCCTTCTCGAAATTCACGGGGACGAACCTTCTTGTCAAAGGCTTGTTTCATCCTCCTTTGATATAGTTGTCCATGACACAAGGCAGCCATGCGTTTTTCTTCAATCAAGTTCAGTTGATCATACCTACTTTGACACCATTCAGCCTCAGACAACTTGGCCTCCATTAAAACTCTCATCGACGGGATCTCGACTTCTACAGGGAGCACTGCTTCCATGCCGTAGACTAAGGAGAAAGGGGTTGCCCCTGTCGAAGTGCGCACTGAAGTACGGTACCCATGCAGAGCGAACGGTAACATCTCATGCCAGTCTTTGTAAGTGACCACCATTTTCTGGATAATCTTCTTGATGTTCTTGTTTGCAGCTTCGATGACACCATTCATCTGGGATTTGATCAGGAATACCGTAATGGCAGTTCTTCCGAACCCAAGTTAATCATTTCCAGTGCTTCTTAATGAGGCTGAATGGCCTTCTTTCCATATTCTAGTGACCGAGAGATCTTTTCAGGAATCCCTTCATCTTCCTCCTCTTGAGCTTCGTAATTAGGGAACTCAAAGTTGGGAGAGAGCATAGGGTTATAGTGTTCAACGGGTTTATTGATGTTCAGTCTACATGTGATTGATGATTGATTTTAGAAAATGAGTGAAAAATGCAGACCTTTTGAAATTGATTGAAAATAAAATATAGTTTTTTTTGGGGTTTTTGTGTTACCATTTTCCAGAAAAAGTAAAGGATAAAAGACATAGTCGGGGACAAACGACTTTTTTATTGATGACGGAAATACATGAAGCAAAAAGCCCTACACAAATTCACTTTCGTTTCGGGCGAAACGAAAGGTTTTTTTTTTTAAAAAGGAAAACAACAAAACACATTACTTGGACACATGAGTAACTGAAGGAACGTCAACAGCGACCCAATTGCGGCAAACCCCTCCTTGTATTTGCACAACCAGATCCATTTTCTTTTTCTATTTGCACGAGTGTTGTAGGTGCGAGTGGGTTTGTAATGGATACGCCGGGCCACTTTCTTTGATTGCGGCAGATTATCCTTTTGGTGATGAAACATAGGATGAGACTCGAATCAGAAACTAAGAATGCATGATTATGTTTATGCAAAAAAGAATGATTTGTTATCGAAGGACTTTGTTGAAGTAATTGTAAACATCATAGTTTGGACATTTCATTTAGGCATTAAAACAATACAAAATAGTTCCCTTTTTAGAAACCAAGCCAAGGGACCAATTCAAAAGTCCTTTTGTGGAAGCTAGATTTTAACAGAAAAAATCTAAAGACTCCTAGCTTCCTTAAATTCAACAAATCAGGGCTCTTGAAGGTGTACTTCCTAGTGCTCCTTATTGCAAAGTCCATATCTATGATGTTCACAAAAAAAAACTTGTTTAAGTCCTTCGATAAATTGGATGGAAAAAAAAAGAGTTTTATGCATGGATGCATGTATGCATGATTGTGCTAAAGAGCGGAGAAAACATGGTGAGGTTTAAGTTCATAATGTTGGAGTCAAGGGTAAACACGCCATTTGGTAAGGACTATGGTTTCACATGTACCTGTATCACGGGTTCTACCAAGTTCCCAAAGTCATTAACCACTTCCGAATATTGTCGGATTACGGTACTACTCCCGGTCCAACGACGTTCGTAGGAAAGTCTCATTTGAGTGTAGTATCGCGTATCAACCAATTCAAGACTACTCTTGATTAGCCACCGCACTACGTCCTAAAAGGCCAAGATGGGTTAAAGGTAACTATAAAGGTCCTCAACTTCGTAGGTCACTTAAAAATAACAATGCCAAACACGACTACTCATGTCGACATGGTATTACCTTTAAGAGACCTCCATTGAGTGGGGTTGTATCATATGTACCAAAACCCAAGACTACTCCTGGTATGACACTTTGATTATACCACCATCCTATCTTATGATTTCCCTCAAGTCCGGGTGTAGGACTTATCTCACCACTCACGCAAAAGAAAAGAAACACATAGGCACGTATTTACATTCTTTTCTTTTAAAAAATAAGCAAGTCATAGCCAAAGTAAATAAATAAAATCAAGAGGTTCTCGTAGAATACTACGAACGTTTAGGGTGCTAACACCTTCCCTAAACGTAACTAACCCCCGAACCCTAAATCTTTTAAAATGTGGTAATTTAGAACTTTTTCCCCTTTTCTTTTGAAAAAAATTAAAAGTTCAGTCGTGAAATAAAAGTAGTGAGTCAACGCTAATCAATAGCTTGATCTCCGAAAATCACCGCGACACCTTCAAATCACCAACAGACCACCCAATGGCACCCTTGTACATTCATAGAACCCTCAATAGTTTCTCTTCTTCTAGTTTGCTCAAACTTGCACTTATAATGGCTGGGTACTCTTCCTTCTCACCAAGGAACACATATTTCAAATGAGAGGGTAATTGCTTAAGCTCAACTACCGGTGCTTTCTTTGATTTTTCCACAACAACTTCTTCTCTGGGATGTAACTCCTCCCACCTAGTAGGAGTGTGACAGTTGTAGGATGGAAAAGCCTCCAACATAGCTAGGACTTCACATTCTCTAGGGTCTTCACTCTCTTGAACAATTTCTAGGGCCTCCAACATAGCTAGGACTTCACTCTTTCTAGGGTCTTCACTATCAAAACTCTTTTAACCTTTCTTTGACAATAGAGTTTAGCGTATCTACCCTATAACATTCTTCCTTTTATTTCGGGTGTTTCATCACTTTGAGGACATTTAGGTTGACAACTTCATCGTCAACTTTCAAAGTCAATGTACCATCTTCCAAATCAATCATGCATCTTCCAGTTTGTAAGAATGGTCGTCCTAAGATCAGTGGAATATCATCGTCTTCTTCCATCTCAAGAACAACAAAATCTACTGGAAAGATGAATTTGTCTTCCTTCACAAGCACATCTTCAACAATGTCGTATGGGTATTTGAATGACTTGTCTGCAAACTGCAATGTCATCATTGTGTCCCTTACCCTTCTGATGCCCAGTTTCTTGTAAATGGATATAGGCATCAAACTTACACTAGCTCCAAGATTAATCAAAGCTTTCTTGAAAGTCATATCCCCGTTGGTACAAGGAATAGTAACACTTCCAGGATCTTTGAGTTTTTTTTGGAATTTTTCTTTGTAAAACCGCACTACACTGCTCGGTGAGCATCACATCCTCATCACCAATTGTTCTTTTCCTTGAAATAATGTATTTCATGAACTTTTCATAGGTCGACATTTGTTCAAGAGCTTCAGTAAATGGGATCTTGATTTGTAACCTTTTGAACATCTAAAGAAATTTACCAAAGCTTTTTTCAACCTTTGGGGAAAAGGTAATTTAATTTGTGGCTTTGGCAACTCATCTTTATTTTTCTTCTCTGGTTCTTCAACATCATGAGTCTGAATGGTATCTCGAACGTCAACCTCCATTTCAACCAGTTCAGGAGATGAGTCACCTCCACCATGTTTAACTTTAGGTGATTGTGACTCCTCCACCTTTTTTCTTCTAGTAATGACCACATTCACACTTTCATGATCCCTTGGATTAGTGACAGTGTTGCTTGGAAGATTTCTTAGAGCTCGTTGTGAGAATTATTGAGCAATTTGACCAACTTGTTGGAGTAAGCCCTAATAGCCAATCTGTATTGATTGGGTTTGGCTTTGTATCGTGACTTTAATATATATTTATGAATATATAATAAGAAATTTCTTTATTGATCTTGTTTTGTTTCAAAATAATGAAGTCCCTAGAATAATTAGTTTGTTTAATGAACATTAAGTCTGACTTAATCATGAGACCTCATTAAACTAAATGACATTATTCTTAAAGTATCTGTAGTCAAAAGCTTTACTATGAACTAGGATAACAGTAAGACATAGAGACTATTATGTGAGTAGACTATTGACCACATCTCATGGGTCATGGATATGGGATATCATGACTTCACATAGGTATAAATATTAGGAGTAATGTTTATACTGTATTGACCCGTCATGAGAATACTACATAGTAAAAGTTATGAAAAGTGTCATAAGATATTCTCATAGTGATAGTGATGTATTCCACCATTTGACCTGAAACCACTATGTACCCTAGATGTTGGAGTCGAGTGCTTTATCACCATTCAAACGTTATATGTAACAAGATGACTATAAAGTTGGTTGATGGGTACTCCACGAATCATGCAGAGGGACATGAGTGAACTAGATGAAATTTGCCCCTCCTACATAACAGGAGAAATGTCTACGGGCCCAATATTGAACTGGACAAGGGTGACATGCTATGTCTTGTGTTCAATATAGACATGAGGGCAAAAGGGTAATTATACACAAGATTATTATCACGGAAAGGTTTCGTCAGATGACATGACATTCTCGTCACTTGGGTGGCAACGACGTATTGCTAGATGTCAACCGCTGTCTATAATATTAAATGTATAATTTAATATTATTACTAATGTTACGGGAACCTATAGGGCTCACACACAAAGGACAAATAGATGAGAGAAATAAATAAGTAAGACTTATTTATAAAATAATAAGTAGGACTTATTAGTAATTAAGGCATCGTTTGGCCTGACTTTTTTACAGTCCAAAAACTACTTTAAAACAAAGTTAAAATTAAGGACTTTAAGTAAGAAGTTAAAGTTGTTTGGTTACTTTATTATTTTTTTTAGTTTTAAAGCTATTTTTAAGTTAAAAGTTGTTTGGCAAAATATTATACAAATATATAATAAATAAAAAAAATGTTAAAATATTTTTTGAAGGGAAAAAATGTTTAAAATAATTTTTTAGTAAGTATTTAATAGATATTGTGTTTGACCTACCTTTTCCTTAAAATTGTAGAGAAATAGAAAAAAAGTCAGGGCAAACAGTACCTAAATAATTAAGTATGACTTATTATTTAATTTATGATAATAGAGAAACGCAGTGCACAGTAAGGTACGGTGTGTTTAAGTGAAATATTATGCATACAGTGTATTTAAGTGTTTGGCTTGATGACCACACAAGTAGTTCTATAAATAGAACCCTTGTGGCATGTTATGTTTTTTTTTTTAAACACTCAACATAATTCACAAAGTTGAGAAACTTAGCTGCCACTCTCTAAACTAGTCTCTCTGAATCTTCGTAGGAATTGGTTAACACCGGTCATCGGAGAAGTTATGTTCGTGTGGACTGAGTAGAGACAGCACTACGTTGCTTTGCTCATGATCAGAAACAATTCTGCTACAAATGTTATGCGCTTCAAGAGATAAACACATGAATTCTTAAAGTGTTTAAGTATGTGTTTGATTTGTGATTAATGCTTGTGCGGTTCTGGGTTTAAGTATGTGTTTGATACGCAGTCATAAGAAAAGAAAAGAAAAATTGATGCTTGTGCGGTTCTGGGTATAGGATTCTAACTGGCTATGATAATTATTTTGCTATTAGATTAGATATATATACGTCTCTGCAAGTTTGTATCAATATATTTGTGAAAAAGGGTTTCACAAGAGTCTGCCATTGTTAACCTCTTATGGTTCCTAGCTACCTTTTAAATCCAAAAGCATGAATTTTACTGTGTTGTTGTTTTCGATTGAATTCAATATCAGTTTTGAGAGGATTATACGCAATAATTTGATATAGTATCAAAACTTTATTTGTTTCTGTATTCCACTGATATAGTATCAGGTTTTAATTATTCGGTAATACTCCCTCCGTTTCAAAATACATGTCCATTTTGGAGAAATTTTTTGTTTCAAAATACATGTCCATTTGATAGTTTAAGGATACATTTTGTCTATTTTACCCTTGCCTACCAATTAATTGAATTCTAGATTTTCTCCACAATAATTATTTTCTACTAATAAATGTTAACACAATTTTAAGTGGATTTAGTCATGCACTCTCCCAAGAAATGACTACTGGACTCTCTAATCCATCGTGTGAACCGACCAAGGGTGTTTAAATGATGGACCAAGGGTGTTTAATTAATTTTGGTATTGGTATTGGGAGTAATTATGAGATGGGGTAAATAAATGTAAAATGGAGGAAATCAAAGACAATGGTACAATATGAACTTTTGTCTCAAACTAGCTTGTCCTTAGTTACTGCAATTTATCTAAAATGGACATGTATTTTGAAAGGGAGCGAGTATTGAATTTCATTCAAAAGATATTTTTCGAAAATATGTTACCTTTCCAAAAAAGTTGTTAGGTATCAAATGTGTTTTATTCGGAATGGTTTATTAATTTAGTTTATTGCTATTAAATGAGATTAAATAGCTTAATTGGAAACCAAAACGCTGTAGTTACGGTCCGTGAACTGAGAGTTAGTTTCCGTACTCAAACATGCTAATTATCAATTAGGCCAAATACATCCCTGGGTCCTTTAAGTTTCACGTTTTTTCCGGATCGGTCCTTTAAGTTTGTAAAGTTTCAGATTGGTCCTTTATGTTTGCAAAAGCTTACGCCGTTACCCTTTCAGTCAACTTCCGTTAAAAAAAAGATGATGTGTCCGTTATGTGGGTGATGTGGCATTAAACGCAGCGTTTTGGTGAACCAGCGTGTCAAAACAGAAACTATTCATCATCCTCCTCATTTTATGAAATTAGGGTTTGAGAATTGGGGGAAAATCAAAAGACGAAATTGGGGGAAAATCAACCAGCGTGTTACACTTCAATCTCGATCTGCTACTGCACTTGCGAATTCAAAACGTTTCCTTAATCAAAGGTTTGTTTCTTTCTTATTCTTCTTTGCGAATCCAAACGTTTTTTCACTTTTTCGTTTATTCTTCTTCGTTTTTTCGTTTATTCTTTGTATAGGTGTACTTTTCTGTAGTTTCAGAGTATGTTTTACTCATTTGTAGTTGTTTATAGTGGTCCATTTGTTTATTGTCACGTGGTCCCATAGTTGTTTGTTTTTGTATGTTGTCTCATTTGTTTTATTCACTTTACAGGTAGCAAATGCCTCGTTTTTATATTGATTTCCACCATGGTGGGTATTTTGATGAGAACACACATTACCAAGGAGATGTATCAGAATGGGAATGTGACAGTGAATATTGGGGTTTTTATGAAGTAAAAAAACTAGCAAGAGAAATGAAGTACACTAATGTTGATCAGATGTGGTACAAGGCTGGTGAAGAGTGGAGGCAATTGACAGATGACAATGGGGCAGCTGAATTGGTAGAATTGGCTATAGCTAATGGAAAGGTACACATATACTTAATACATTCTATTTGTCAACCTGAGGTTATAACTGCAATTGGTTATGGCCCTACTGATGAGGACCAAATTGATGAGGACCAAAATGATGGGGACCAAAATGATGGGGCCCAACCTACTGAGTCAGAACATAATGAGTTCCCATCTCCTGAGGCCCAACCTGATGAGGCCCAACCTGATGAGGCCCAACCACCTGAAACTGATGTGGCCCAAACTGATGAGGCCCAACCACCTGAAACTGATGACTTCCCATCTGCTGAGGCCCAAACTGATGAGGCCCAACCACCTGAAACTGATGTGGCCCAAACTGATGAGGCCCAACCACCTGAAACTGATGACTTCCCATCTGCTGAGGCCCAAACTGATGAGGCCCAACCACCTGAAACTGATGAAACTGATGAGGCCCAACAACCTGAAACTGATGAGGCCCAACCACCTGAGGCCCAAATACCAGAAGATTACTGTGAGGGTGATGGAAATTTAAGTGACATAGTGTTTGATGATTCAGATGTTGATAATTTTCTTGATGAAGAGGTATTGATTAATGAAGTAGGTAATAGTGAACCACTAGAGAAACAGAAAAATAAGGGTGGTAGGCCTAAGAAACAATTGCTTAATGTTGAAAGGGAAACAGAACAGAGTAGTGCCAACAAGGGTGTAGTTAATGAGGATGATGAATCTAGTGATGATATGTCATTTAGTGTTGGTCCAAAAAAAAAGAGAAAGGTCAAAGGTTCAGATGATGAGTATAATTCATTAGAGCTAGAAACTGATTATGATGACTCAGAGGATGAGGAGAAAGAGCACTATCCTCCGTTTGTTATGCCTAAGAAAATGGTTGATTTTAAGTGGACACTAGGGAGTAAGTTTTCTACAAAGGATGAGTTTAAAGAAGCTGTCATTAACTACTCAATTTACAACGGTTATGATTTAAGGTATATAAAAAATGACAATGTTAGAGTGAGGGTAGGCTGTAAAGAGGGATGCCCATGGGTTGCACTGTGTTCAAAAGTGACTGGTGAGGATACTTGGCAGTTGAGGAAACTTGTAGATCAACATTCCTGTCCTAAAGAGTACAAGCTGAGGTTTCTGACTTCAAACTGGTTGGGGAAAAAATTGATGCCAAGTGTCAGAGAGAACATCAATATAAGGCTCACTGATATTTCTACAAGAGCTCATGAAAAGTGGAATGCTGGTGTTAGCAAGACAAAAGCATACAGGGCTAGAAAGGCAGCTGTTGACTTAGTTGATGGATCATTTAGAGAGCAGTTTAAGAGGCTATATGATTATGGTCATGAAATAATTAGATCAAATCCTAATTCTACTTTGAAGATACAAGTTCAACCTACTGAGCAGTCTGAAGAACAAAATGAGGAAGGCTACATTTTGAGACCATTACTACCTAGTTTTCAAAGAATGTACATGTGTCTTGATGGTTGTAGAGAAAGTTTCACCAAATGTAGGCCATTTATTGGACTAGATGGTTGCTTTTTAAAGGGGTTTTATGGGGGTATGATACTTGCAGCAGTTGGCAGGGATCCAAATGAGCAGATGATGCCAATTGCTATTGCACTTGTTGAAGGTGAAACCAGAGATTCTTGGACATGGTTTCTTGATCTTCTGATCAAAGATTTAGGAGGACAAG
This sequence comes from Medicago ruthenica, assembly GCA_018208015.1. Lineage (NCBI taxonomy): Eukaryota > Viridiplantae > Streptophyta > Magnoliopsida > Fabales > Fabaceae > Medicago > Medicago ruthenica. Next base: position 21,282,538 of record CM031372.1, read on the forward strand.
AAGTATGCAAACAAGTAACCTTTATGTCAGATCAACAGAAGGTAATAACATTTTTTTCTGCTTTTATTTGTATTTCAAACATTTTTCATATATTCATACAAATCTGGCTACATTTATATTTTATGAATCTGCTTCAAATATATGACTATTGATGATAATAGGGACTGTTGCCTGCCATGGAAGAACTGCTACCTGGGGTTGAGCAAAGATTCTGTGTGAGGCACCTATATAGTAATTTTAGAAAGCAATATCCAGGAAAGCATTTGAAAGAACTTATGTGGAAAGCTGCCAATTCAAGTTATCCCCAAGCATGGGAGAGGACAATGAGGGAAGTGAGAGTAGTCAGTGAGGGTGCTTTCAAGTGGTTGTGGAAGATTCCACCAAGATATTGGAGTAAGTCTCAGTTTACTGCCAATTCTAAATGTGATATCTTGGTAAATAATATGTCAGAAACATTCAATAGTGTGATTGTTGGACCAAGGGGAAAACCTGTTGTAACTATGTTTGAGGAGATAAGAGTATATTTAATGGAACGTTGGGTAAAAAATAGAGAAAGGTTTGATAATCTTGAAGCTGGTGCAGTGTTACCCAATATTCAGAAAAAAATAGTGAAAGCAATTGAACTGTCAAGATATTGGATGTGCAGGTAAGAGCTACATGTTTTTTTTTCAATTTAATATCCAAATGATTTTGATTTATTCATATTCTTAATATTCTTTTTGAAATTTGAGCAGACCTGCTGGTTTGATGATCTATGAGGTGTATAGAATCAACAACCAGTCAGTTGAAAAGTATACTGTCAACTTGCATATGACTATTGTTTTATGCCACCCCCATATGACTGTTGTTACCTGATATAAATCTGCTATTGTTCATATGACTGTTGTTGCACATATGACTGTTGTTGCACATATAAATCTGCAGTTGAAATCTGCAGTTGCACATATGACTGTTGTTGCCTGATATAAATCTGCTATTGTTCATGACATCAGGAATACCATGTTGCCATGCCATAACCTGTTATAAATACAGAAATGAGGACCCTGCAAACTGCATACCATCTTTTTACAGGAAAGAAGCATATGTGGCTTGCTACCAGCCTATGATATATCCAACAAATGGCGAGAACCTTTGGGAAGCTACACCTTACCCAGATATATTACCACCTCCAGTGAGAAGGATGCCAGGGAGGCCAAAGAGATCAAGGAATAAGGCTGCTGATGAGAAGCAAAAAGATCCATCACTTGTTAGCAAAAGAAGGATACAAAACAAATGTAGCATTTGTAAACAACCTGGGCATAAGAGCAGATCATGCAAAGTTGTTCCTCCAACTCAGCCACAATCTTCTACTCAGGCACCTACAACTGAGCCACAATCTGCACCAACTCAGCCACCCACACCAACTCAGCCACAATCTGCACCAACTCAGGCACCTACAACTCAGCCACAATCTTCTACAACTCAGCCACAATCTGCACCAACTCAGGCACCTACAACTCAGCCACAATCTTCTACAACTCAGGCACCTGTACCAACTCAAGAATCTGCACCAACTCAGGCACCTACTACTCAGGCAAGTAAGAAAAGGAAGAATCCTGCTCAGACTAAGAAAAGTAAGACTGCTCAGACTACCTCATCCCAACCCATTCCAGATGAAAATGTACAAAGGCTTAAAAGACTGAGGAAGGTTGGTACTTCAACTCAACCCACAGCAAGTGCAACATCTTCTTTGTTCAATGAAGGGGCAACATCTACAAGATGCACAAGATCAAAGTTGCAGACTAGGAAAGCTACATCTTAGACTTAGGAAGTATTTAGACTGTGATGTTTTTAATGTAATCTGCCATCATTTTGGATGTATGATATGGCAGTCTTTTTGGCCAATATATGTATGAATTGGTGTCATTTTGGATCTGTCGTTTTAGATGTAATTTGATGATGAACACAGCTGATCATCTTTTTGATATGACAGATTTTATGAAATGGAATCATGCTACTTATTTAATAGTTATGGATTCGTATCAATTTATTCTGGTTTCAATTAATTTCTAAGCTGCCTATTATAAGAATATGCAGTCTGTCTATGAATATGCAGAATATGCAGTCTACTTTTTTTTAAGAATATGCAGTCTACTTTTTTTTTCTGCTTGGTTAAAAAGTATTTGGGCTGTTTGTAATAAGGAATACTTTGTTCAAACTCTTGTTTCATTAATGTGCTTGTTAACAAATTACAACACCTTCAAACATTACAACACTTCTCACATTACATCACTTCCAATTCAACACACAATACATTGCACAACACACTAAACTCATTCATTACATAAACAACACAGAATACAGGGATCCAAACTAGCACAATACATCACTTCAAACTAACAAAAATCAAACCAATTGTAGTCATGAAACATAACACAGTCAACAACAAACAAGTAACAATAACCATCTTCAACATATATTTTCTTGAATTTTCTTCATTTTTAGCCCTGCTTATTTTCCCTTTCATTTTCATTAGCTCCATGTCCTTCTTGCAACAATCAACACATTGAGTTCCAACGTTATGTGTTTGTGTTTGTTCTTCATTTTGTGTTCCTGCCTGAGTTTGGGTTTGTGCTTCTGGTTTTCTTTTTGATATCCAATCGAAATAACCACACCCAGCTTCAGCATCATCAGGCTATGAAACAGAAAAAATAAACAATGAATTAGGCAACAACCACACCAGTCATAAAATTAACATATCATTAACATATAATTACTCAATTACCTTCCAATCTCGACATCCCCAGAATTTTCGTCCTCTGTTTGGCCCCAATTTAGATACTGTGCGAAGAACACATGGTTCATTACACCAACACTGTGGATCCTCGCGCCTACCACTGGAATGAAAAGAACTAGTAATCTGGTAACGAGAATTCGAAGAATTGGGACGATTTGAAGCCATGCTTTCCTTCAAAAAGAAGAATGGGTGAAGATGAAGAATGGAGTAACACGCTGGTTGAAGAGGATGATGAATAGTTTCTATTTTCCCCCAATTTCGTCTTTTGATTTTCCCCCAATTCTCAAACCCTAATTTCATAAAATGAGGAGGATGATGAATAGTTTCTGTTTTGACACGCTGGTTCACCAAAACGCTGCGTTTAATGCCACATCACCCACATAACGGACACATCAGCTTTTTTGTAACGGAAGTTGACTGAAAGGGTTACGGCGTAAGCTTTTGCAAACTTAAAGGACCAATATGAAACTTTACAAACTTAAAGGACCGATCCGGAAAAAACGTGAAACTTAAAGGACCCAGGTATGTATTTGGCCTATCAATTAATAATAATAATAAAGAGTTATTATTATATATATTTATGTTCATTTAATTATTTAGTAATGTAAAATAATAATAAAAGTTTATTATTATGTGATATTAAATAATTTAGTATGGTATATGGTTATGACCTTAGTTTATGTTGGCGTTTATTTTATTTAAATACGACATGCGTGTCGTAATTTATATTAATTAAATATGGCGTGTGTGTCGTGACATTTATTTATTTTATTTAAAAGTTAAATAATGTAATTGCTCGAGTTGAAGAGAAGATGTAATATCCCGCTTATAAGTATCAATTAAACGTGTTAGAAACTTCATGAGCAAGCAATGGCAAGGTTGTAATTAAGAGGAGTGACATAGTTGTAAATTTGGGGAAATTGGCTTTTGGATAAATATGAAAATTTCTCTAGTTTATCTCATTTTCTTTCTCTAGTAACAAGCTGAATTTTCTTCCCTCTCTTCCTCTCATTTTCGCTCACCATCCTCCCTTCACCATCATCATCAATCATCATCCCTTAACCTAGTAAACTCCTTCCCAAGCTCTTTTGTGGCAAGCAAGCTTGTGTTGGTGAATTTGGAGCAAGAAGAAGTTAAAGAAGAAGCAAGAGAAGAGTAAGAGATGGGCTAGGGTTTTGAGGTAAAGCTTGGCAAAGATTGGAATCAAGTATAAGGTGAGCTCCTAGAGGGTTTTAGAAACCCACTTTGCTTAAGTTTTAAGGTTATAGTATTAAGAGATTGATTGCTAAATTTATGCTTTGAATCCTTTTGGCTTGTGATTATATGAACTCATATGTTATAAGTTGCTTATATGTCTTGGAAATCTATTCCCATAAGTTGTTTTCATGATTGGAGGGGTTTGGTTTAGCCTAGGAAGTAAAATTATGAATGCTGCTGAAGCCAAAATCGGACTACGATTTCTGGATATCGGGCTACGATTTTGTGCCCTGTTTTTCATGGAATTTACGGCAAAAATCGGACTACGATTTTCAGAAATCGGACTACGATTTTGCATCCACCCAGATTTTTGTTCTTAAGGAATGGCATGGAATTAAGGTATGATAGGTAATAGGTATGGCATGGGGAGATGATTACTCAATTTCTAAGTTATGTAGAGGAGTAAAGGAGCTAGTAATGGGATTATCCCTTACTAAGCAACTCCATATACACACTTAGTATGTGCAAGCCTAAGAGCAATGAGAGTAAGAATGTTTTGTCAATCATAGTTATAGATATGTTTATAGTGTTGGTTCTCCAACGATCATAGATGGCTTATGAGAACGATAAGCCAAGAATTTTAGGTTACAGGTTATAGGTTACAAGATTGTTATAGGATTAAAGTGACAAATTATATGCTTATATGTTATAGTTAAAGAATTAAAGATTAAAGATAATGGCGTGCTTGCACGTTTTACAGTTACAGGGCGTGTTCATCAGACTCCGGGATTCGCCGGATGGGACTTCTCCGAGAGGGTTGTCCACACGTTTTATAGGGAGTCCGGTGTTAGCCTGATATGATAGGAATTTCACCGGTTTATAGGGAGACGTATCTCGGGGTTACTCCACCCGGGCTGCCCTCCGTAAAATGAACTCAGATTAATTGTTTGTTCAACGCTAACAGCTAACATAAAACACCTAAAACATCTTTATTGTTTTATGTTTCACAGTTATAGTCATAGTTACTGTTAAAGGCAGATTATAGTTAAAGTTATAGACAGTTACAGTTATAGTCACAGAAACTCACAGTTAGAGTTATAGACAGTAAACAGAATGTGGTTCTAGGTTTCCCCTCGACCACTAAGTTATAGTCATAGGAAGTTACAATTATAGTTAAAGCCAGATCATAGTTATAGTCAGAGGCAGTTTAAAGATATGGGAAGACTTATAGTCATAGACAGATAAAAGACTTGGCGATCATAGGAAATCCCCGAGATTGCCAAGGTAGGCATGGCGACCCTAGGTTCCCTGTGGTTGCCAACAGTTGATTGGGCTGGAGCTCACTGAGACATTATGTCTCATCCCATTCCTTCTGGTGCAGGTTTACAGGTAAGTCAGAGGTTCGTGATGAAGATCTTCACAGAGATGCTGGATGGAGTACAGTTGCTCGTTGTGTACCAGCTCAGGAGCTTGATGGATATAGTATGAGTAATGTAAAAGTATTGGATTTTTGTACAGACGAGTAAACTTGTATTCAATCTTTTGTGATGTATTATTATTATTATTGAAAATTTTAAATGTATCCAATATCAGTTTAACGCACATGCTAATATACTAGTTAAAGTTAGTATGGGTGTTACAATTGGTATCAGAGCAGGTCGATTCAGACCGTGCCATGGGTCATTTAAGATTCAATAAAAGTAGTGGAATCATTGGGTTCCGGATGTTGTTCTAAAGGTCACATCTAGTTGAGCCTGATCAACTCAGTCTAGTATATGACAGTTAGGACAAATATCCGAGAGCTGAATGTGACCAAGGAGGAAAGAAGTGTACGAAGGGTAAGGGTTAAAGTGTCAGATTTTAAGACGGAATTGGCAAGGTATTTAATGCCAAAGGATGGTTTCTAACAGTGAAGTAACTGAGCCAGTTAATGGCAAAGTCTCAGAATTATAAGAGGTATTTAAGAGAAGGGTCAAGTACCTTAACTAGTTGGACGCATCCTTGAGCGATGCTTTCTCCGAGGAGATGTGTAGAGTAAAGGATTATAGAATACTCCGAAGAATGATTTGGAATCCTAACGGGAACCGTGATTTGGAAAGTTAAAGTTAAGGGTTGATTAGAGTTTTAATTCCGGCTGCAGATGCAATGGATTGTGATACCAAACCCAGTGACTTGGAATAAGGAATGAACAGTTAATTATTGAAAACTCTGGGCTTCCAGTGAGGATATAGTGTGTAAGGTGGAAGGACTTGCACACTTAAAACGGATGAGATTTAAATATCTGATAGGTAAGAGACTCATTTATGGATTAAGCGAGACAATGAACAGATGGAATAGGTTACCTTCCTTTATTGTGGGTCATCAAAATACTTGGTATGAGGAACGCGAGTTTAGCAACAAGTGAAGGAAACCCCGGTAAGGATATGAAGTAAAGGTTGAATTTTATGTTGTCGGATTATAGCAGACCGCTTTCGAGGATTAAACAGGAATTAGCTAAGAACTATTGTGAGGCTCTGGCAACAGGAAGAACGTCACTTATATATAAGTTACAGTTAAAGTGTAACACCCATACTAAATTATCTAGAATATTTAGCATGCGTATTAATCTGATATCGGATACATTAAAATTTTCAATAATAAATACAATACAAAACTACTGAATGAGTACAAATAGCTCGTTTATACAAATATCCAAATATCATATACAATTATTCTCTTAAACATAGATAATTTGTCAACCTCTGAGCTTGTCCTTGACGAGCATCTGCACTCCATCCAGCGTCTTCCTGAAGATCTTCATGAACATCTCTTGCTAACCTGTAAACCTGCACCAGAAGGATTGGGATGAGACATAATGTCTCAGTGAGCTCCAGCCCAACCTACTGTTGGCAACCACGGGGGAAACCTAGGGTCTCCGTGCCTACTCTCGGCAATCTTGGGGATTCCTATGATCGCCAAGTCTTTCTCTACATATTTCGCGATCAAGGGGAAACCTAGGATCGCTACATGTCTTTACCTCATCTTATACTTTCATGTACATAATCTTATGCTTCGTGATCGAGGGGAAGTCTATGATATTCGTATTCATATTCGTGTTCATCTTTTCTTATAACATTAAGTTAGGAGTTAGCGTTGAACAAACAATCATTATCTTGGTTCATTTTACGGAGTGCATCCGGGTGGAGTAACCCCGAAGTACATCTCCCATCATACCGGTGAAAATTCCTATCATATCAAGCTAACACCGGACTCCTCTTATCATTGTGTGGACAACTCTCTCGATGAGGTCCCATCCGGCGAATCCCGGAGTCTGCTGAACACAATTTAACTTTGCATGTAGACAACCCTCTCGGAGAAGTCCCATCCGGCGAATCCCGGAGCCTGCTGGACATGCTTAATCTTTTAACATACGTGTGGACAATCCTCTCGGAGAAGTCCCATCCGGCGTATCCCGGAGCCTGCTGGACACGTTTAACATAATCTTATAACTTACGTGTGGATAGCCCTTTCGGAGAAATCCCATCCGGCATAATCCGGAGTCTGATGAACACGTTTAATCTTTATCATTAAATTCTTAACTTAAGTTCATATACATATCTTATTCGTTCATATTCTTGTGCATATCTAATGCATTCTTAAGTAATCATTCTTAAAAGCTTAACATATAAATAGGCTCTTAACTTGATCATTGGATCATTCTTATTCTCATTAATTCTTAACTTTCGTACTTAAAAGTACGTCTAATAATTGCTATAAGCTTTTGCATACTTAATGCATTTCTTGAGGGAACTAATCTTCCAAATCATAACCTATATGTATAGGATCATAGGCTTATCGTTATCATAAGCCACTACATAGTTGCTAGATCATTTGCATATTCGTCTAGACTTTACCCTCTTAATTCAAACTATTCTAAGTCAATGCACAATCCTTGTTCCATACATTTCCATCCTCTTTGGGAGCCTCTTGAATGTGTTATAATGGTGGAGAATGTTTCTAAAATGTTTGTAGAGAAAACGGATGCGGAAAACCATGCCTACACGCCCCAGAACACCCAAAACAGCAAAGCTGTCAAGTGCTGTCTGGGCCTGCGCGCTTGTAGCGACAAGCCTGCGCTTGAAGCGACAAGCCTGCGCTTGTAGCGACAGTAGGCAGAATAAAATTCTGCCTGGTCGCTGTAGCGAGCTCCAGCTCGCTGTAGCGACCATGACAGGTCCAAAAATCTCAAAATTGATATTTTTCATCATTCCAACCCATCCCAACACACCCAAGCTTCCCAAATGGCATAAAAAGGATTTTCTTAAACTTATAAATCATTTAAACATGGCTGGAACAAGGAATTAGCATATAACATGATTTAGGGCATTTTCATAAAATTGCTCTAAGAGTAAACAACTTTCAAATGGGTTATAAAACCCTAGGGAGCTCACCTAAGCCTTGATTGGTGCTTGTTGGTTTCTGAACTTCAAGCTCTAACTTGCTCCTTTGATCCTTCCTTGCTTTTCTTCTTACTTCTCTTGTTCTAAACCCCCAAAACTTGAACTTGCTTACTCAAAACTCATAAGAATTGGATGAAGCTTGATGGGTGAAAACTAGAGTGAGTGGGCGTGAGCTAGAGGGAGAGTGAGAGTGAGAAATTTGGTTTGGGAAAGAATGAAGGGAAGAAGACAATTGAAATAATAAATATCTTGTTCCTTTACTAATAAATCTTCCATTCCCACAAAATTACAAATATGCCATTGCTATTAATTACCATAATGCCTTGCTTGCAAAACAAGCTTCTAACACTGATAACTGTTACATTTAAGCGGGATATTACATAAAGTATGGTTGAAGTTAAGGAGTTCTATATTCTCTTTCGATGGGCTCCTTGCACGCGTATTCGGGTAAGCCGGCAAAGATCACACTATGTTGGTATGTGTTAAGATGGTAGAAAATACATACTTTGGATTGTTCGAAACCATGAAGAGGGCAACAGTCGAGAAGTCAGATGGACTATTATTCAGATAACAGGATTAGAATGGAATTGTGAATACAGTAATAAGTTATAGGAAGGACCCAATGGAAAATGTTAAGTATTGAAGCTTACAGATTTATTAATCGGGTATTCGAAGAGGTGTATCACATGTTTGAATTTACAGGAGAGCCGGTAAAAGTTGAGTTCTATCCAGACGGATTATTCCCGGAGCAATCCGAGAAGTAACCAAGAGTTATGTTAGAGTTATGTGGACCTAAGTGTCTTGGAAAAAGGTTGTGGATGTGAAATCCCTATGGATAATTACAGGATGAGACTCGATTCATTAATCGATTAAGTATATGAAAGACGAGAATTTCCGGAAGTCATAGAATGTTTCTAGAAGTTACCACAAGTAAATAATGTATGAACTTAAGTTGTTTTAATAGGAGCATCATTGGGCTCGTATTCATTGTTAAAGACTGTCTACAGGGTTCGGTGTATTTCGTGAAAGTAAGAATTTTGTTTATGTTCGAAAGGAAACGCAAAGTCAAGCGTCGAGCAATCAGTAAGTTTAACAGGTGGATTAAACCACAAGAGAAATTATAATGTAAGATAGTTATGTGTGGTGACTACAAAGTTATAAAGTCAAAGGATTGGCCAAGGATATTTTATATGGTAATAGTGATCCCAAAGCGAATTGTTAAAATCAGAGTTGCGCAGCGGAGAGGTAATCCAATTATGAGTTAACAGACAAATCAAAGCTGAAGTTTAGAGAAAAGGATGTTTGTGAAGTCCTTGTCAGAGGAATTACAGGAAAGGCATTCAGAGATTAATTCACAAGCTACAGAACATGTGTAAGTAGTGATGACTTGCACTTATCATCAGTCCTAACAGGAAATTTTAATAGATAAATTGAGGAAAATCAGATCGACCCGACGTCTTCAGGTTAATATGGAATGGTCAATTAAAGAAGAACTGATAGAATTCAGTAAAGGAAATCCAAGATTTGATATTTCTACATTGGATTTACAAGAAATATGTCGAATAGAGGACATAGTCAGATAATATGGATATGTTGGTTCAGATAACCATACGTCTTAGCAAGTGATAGTTATGTAACATGCATCAGATCTTTCGGCAGGAAAGAAATTGTTATACGTTTTGGTTTGTAGAAACGGAAATCATGGCTAAGGAACAAGTGTTAACCAGTATGGTTTAATCGGGGCGTGTGACCAATCTACATGTCAGATCCTGGAGTTGCCATGGAATTCCAATAAGCGAAAAGAATTGGAAATTTTTCATAGTAGAGAAAGAGGTAGAAAGGATTTATCTTCCAGGATCTCATAAGGATTTTCTAAATTTCGAGGACGAAATTTCTTTAAGGGGGGTAGAGTGTAATATCCCGCTTAGAAGTATCAATTAAACGTGTTAGAAACTTCATGAGCAAGCAATGGCAAGGTTGTAATTAAGAGGAGTGGCATAGTTGTAAATTTGGGGAAATTGGCTTTTGGATAAATATGAAAATTTCTCTAGTTTATCTCATTTTCTTTCTCTAGTAACAAGCTGAATTTTCTTCCCTCTCTTCCTCTCATTTTCGCTCACCATCCTCCCTTCACCATCATCATCAATCATCATCCCTTAACCTAGTAAACTCCTTCCCAAGCTCTTTTGTGGCAAGCAAGCTTGTGTTGGTGAATTTGGAGCAAGAAGAAGTTAAAGAAGAAGCAAGAGAAGAGTAAGAGATGGGCTAGGGTTTTGAGGTAAAGCTTGGCAAAGATTGGAATCAAGTATAAGGTGAGCTCCTAGAGGGTTTTAGAAACCCACTTTACTTAAGTTTTAAGGTTATAGTATTAAGAGATTGATTGCTAAATTTATGCTTTGAATCCTTTTGGCTTGTGATTATATGAACTCATATGTTATAAGTTGCTTATATGTCTTGGAAATCTATTCCCATAAGCTGTTTTCATGATTGGAGGGGTTTGGTTTAGCCTAGGAAGTAAAATTATGAATGCTGCTGAAGCCAAAATCAGACTACGATTTCTGGATATCGGACTACGATTTTGTGCCCTGTTTTTCATGGAATTTACGGCAAAAATCGGACTACGATTTTCAGAAATCGGACTACGATTTTGCATCCACCCAGATTTTTGTTCTTAAGGAATGGCATGGAATTAAGGTATGATAGGTAATAGGTATGGCATGGGGAGATGATTACTCAATTTCTAAGTTATGTAGAGGAGTAAAGGAGCTAGTAATGGGATTATCCCTTACTAAGCAACTCCATATACACACTTAGTATGTGCAAGCCTAAGAGCAATGAGAGTAAGAATGTTTTGTCAATCATAGTTATAGATATGTTTATAGTGTTGGTTCTCCAACGATCATAGATGGCTTATGAGAACGATAAGCCAAGAATTTTAGGTTACAGGTTATAGGTTACAGGATTGTTATAGGATTAAAGTGACAAATTATATGCTTATATGTTATAGTTAAAGAATTAAAGATTAAAGATAATGGCGTGCTTGCACGTTTTACAGTTACAGGGCGTGTTCATCAGACTCCGGGATTCGCCGGATGGGACTTCTCCGAGAGGGTTGTCCACACGTTTTATAGGGAGTCCGGTGTTAGCCTGATATGATAGGAATTTCACCGGTTTATAGGGAGACGTATCTCGGGGTTACTCCACCCGGGCTGCCCTCCGTAAAATGAACTCAGATTAATTGTTTGTTCAACGCTAACAGCTAACATAAAACACCTAAAACATCTTTATTGTTTTATGTTTCACAGTTATAGTAATAGTTACAGTTAAAGCCAGATTATAGTTAAAGTTATAGACAGTTACAGTTATAGTCACAGAAACTCACAGTTAGGGTTATAGACAGTAAACAGAATGTGGTTCTAGGTTTCCCCTCGACCACTAAGTTATAGTCATAGGAAGTTACAGTTATAGTTAAAGCCAGATCATAGTTATAGTCAGAGGCAGTTTAAAGATATGGGAAGACTTATAGTCATAGACAGATAAAAGACTTGGCGATCATAGGAAATCCCCGAGATTGCCAAGGTAGGCATGGCGACCTAGGTTCCCTGTGGTTGCCAACAGTTGATTGGGCTGGAGCTCACTGAGACATTATGTCTCATCCCATTCCTTCTGGTGCAGGTTTACAGGTATGTCAGAGGTTCGTGATGAAGATCTTCACAGAGATGCTGGATGGAGTACAGTTGCTCGTTGTGTACCAGCTCAGGAGCTTGATGGATATAGTATGAGTAATGTAAAAGTATTGGATTTTTGTACAGACGAGTAAACTTGTATTCAATCTTTTGTGATGTATTATTATTATTATTGAAAATTTTAAATGTATCCAGTATCAGTTTAACGCACATGCTAATATACTAGTTAAAGTTAGTATGGGTGTTACAGAAGACAACGTCAAATGATGACTCTAGTGGGAGAAGCTTGTGAAGTTTGCTCGTGGGTCAAAGAATTGTAATAAAGTATTTTATTTAAATTTTACGTGTTGGGAGGTCATAACCATACTACATGATTTATTATTTTATGTATGTGATGCATAAAATGTATGTTTTGTTAGCGCATGTATGAGATGTATGGTTAGCATGGTTTAGATGTATGTTAGCATGTATGTTTTAAATGTTTTATATACTTGCTATCTATGAGCATGAATGTCATGCATCCTCTAAAGACGCGTGTACGAGATACGCATGTCGGTGAGATCAAACTAATTAAAATCTTTAAAATAGAATATTAAGTTAATTGATTTCCAAAGTATAACACCCTTCAAGACCAATACCGAAATGTGCAGGTTCGCCTCCACGAAGTGCACTTTCTATACTAGTAAGTTGTAGTGCGGTAATTCCATTTACCAGACTGTTATTCTTTGGGTCTAACTTAACTAAATTATTTAATATGATTAAAATATATTTACTTTAAATATAATATTAAGTTAATTGCTTTCCAAAGGATAACACCCTTCAAGACTAGTCTCGAACAGTGTGGGTTTGCCTCCGCGAAGTGCACTTTCTATACTAGTAAGTTGTGGTGAGATAATTTCATTGACTCAACTGTTATTCTTTGGCTCTAACTTAACAAATTATTTAAATATGATTAAAATATATTTAGAAGCAATGTTTGGGAACATCTATATGATAGATTAGAGTAAGGAGTTACTCACCCAAATGATTTGAAAGTAGTATGAGACACAATTGGAAGGAGTTCCTATCTAAATTGCTAAGTTTTTGAAATTAGCCCCCGCTGACTCAAAACGAAGTGAAATATGAATTTCAACCCACTAAAAAATCTTCCAATGAGATTTTCCGAATCAAATGTTGAAGGTCATTTGTTATGAGTAAAATAGTGGGAGCATACTTAATTAAAGACCTAATTAAATATGTTTTAAATCATGATACATTTAATTTATTTATTATGAAGAACAAAATATACATTTTATTATATACATTTTATTATAATGTATGTTCCTATGAAGAACAAAATCTTCAGAAAGGAGTTTCTGAATTAGTACAAAATTAAGAATTCTTCTTAAGAATGAGAAAAACTGTATATTATCGAGCAACCATTTCCTAGCAACTTTCTATATCTAAATTTGAAAAGAATGCTTGTCAGAAGCATTGGGTCGAATGAGTAGATATAGAATATCTCATAGTGGTAACGACGATGGAGAATGATATGATCATTAACCTCAATGTTATAACTACAAGATAAGATAAATAATTTAAGCCTATCAAGTAGATGGACACAGATAAGAATAAAATTCACATTTTGTTTCTCTACCTTGGGAAGGTTAAACACGGTTGCTAAAAGGGAAGCAATTATTTCAAAAGTTGAAAAACAAAATTGCTCATAATTTTGAAAGAGTCAAAATAGAAGAAAGAAGTAAGACTTCTTATTTACCCATATAGTTATAGAAAGTTAAATTTCTACTTCTGCATCATATAGTTAAGTGCTTGGCTTGATGACCACACAAGTGGTTCTACAAATAGAACCCTTGTGCTAAAGCATTTAGTTTTTTTTTTTAAAAACGCTTAACCTAATTCACAAAGTTGTGAAACATAGTCGCCGCTCTCTAAACCTAGTCTCTCTGAATCTCCATTGGAATTGGCTAGCACCGGTCATCGGAGAAGTTCTGTTCGTGTGGATTGATTAGAGGCATCGCTATGTTGCTTTGCTCGTGATCAGAAACAATTCTACTACAAAGATTATGCGCTTCAAGAGGTAAACACATGAATTCTTAAAGAGTTTAAGTATGTGTTTGATTTGTGATTAATGATTTAATCAAGATCCGTTTCAATAGGATTTGTTCCGCTAAGAAGATTAAAATTAAAAAAAAAACCTCTTGAAATCTCAACACAACTTGGATTTCAAGATTTTTTTTATTGAAGCTGTTGTGTTCTTTTGTACAGCTCTTGTCTCTTGAGTGAATGAGTTCATGTTTGTGGCCATTGCTTCAATAGCTAATTCCCAATCTGCCTTCTTTGGTGAAACTGGCGCTTGATTTGATGGGCCTCCTTGGTAACCCCCTTGTTGTTGACTTTGAGGGCCACCTTGTGGGTTCTTCCATGATAAGTTTAGATGATTCCTGTAACATCCCGCCCAAGACTCAAATAATTATTAATATTGAGACGATGTATCGGAGATGTTTTAAGCAAAGGACAATTTGGTAAATTGTCAGTTAATGGGTTATTTATATGACAAGTGTAATATTCCGCTTAAATGTAATGGTTATCAGTGTCAGAAACTTATGAAGCAAGCAAGGCGTTTTTGTAATTAAAAGGAATGGCAATCTTGTAATTATTTTGGAAAGGAAAGATTATTAGAATGGGAGCAAGATATTTATCTTGCTATTTTCCCCATTCTTTCTACTCTCCCAATCAGCCCTCTTTCTCTCCCTTTTCTCTCTACTCTCACGCCTCCTCTCCCTCATCTCCCTCTCCATCAATTCAACTTCTCTTAAAGGAAAATCTAGTGAGGAAGCTTAGTACAAGAGAAAGGAAAGAAGAACAAGAAAGTATCAAGAGAGGAGCTAGAGCTTTGGTTCTCAAGCTTGGGTTTTGGTGATTAGAGTCATGGCAAGGAGCAAAGCTAGTGATTCAGGTGAGCTCCTAGGGGTTTTAGAACTCCCTTTGTGAGTTTTGATGAGTTTTATGTTTTATGAGCAAAGTTGGTAATTTTGTACCCTAATCCCTTTTGCTTACTAAATCCCTGTTCAATCTTGTTTTAATCATTCAATTCATAGTTGTAAATTATTCCTTATGCTGTTATAGTGCTTGGGTATGCTTAAATACGTCATAAATGGTGGAAAAATCATGTTTTGAACTGGTATTGAACTGTCAATTTCGCTCGGCGATCGCGGGGCGAGAATACGGCGATTTTCACCAAATTTTCCCTGCCTCAAATCGCCCAGCGAAATGGGACTTCGCCCAGCGAAAATGGGCAGCATTTTCATGACTTTTCTGCTTCGTTCTGTGACCTGTGCACGCGTCAGGCGAGGCTTTTGGTAACCATTTTCAAAGAAAACTTATTTTTATAAGAAAAACACCATTGTGACATATCCGAAGGCACATAACATATGTGGAATGAATGAATTAGGGTTTAGTGACGCAATAGGAGAATAAGGGTTAAGTGAATAGACAATCCTAAGATGACAAAGCATTAGAGATGCAAGAATAGAAGTTATTTAAGTTATGGAACTTTCCAACAATTAAGTGATGGCTTATGATAACGATAAGCCTATGATCATAGATTCATACGATATAGATTGAGAGATTAGTTTCCTTAAGAAATGCATTAAGTATGCATAAGCTCATAGTAAATTGTTAGACGTACTTTCAAGTACGTAAGTTAAGAATTATGAGAATGAAAATGCACCTATGATACCATATATAGTTAAGAACCTCTAGTAGGTTAAGTTTTAAAGAATGCATTAGATATGCACAAGAAATATGAAACGTAATAGATATGCTCATGAACGAAAGTTAAGAATCTAATGATAAAGAATATGATAACGTGTTCATCAGACTCCGGGATACGCCGGATGGGATTTCTCCGAAAGGGCTATCCACACGTAATTTATAAGACTATGCTAAACGTGTTCATCAGACTCCGGGTTACGCCGGATGGGACTCTTCCGAGAGGATTGTCCACACGTATGTTAAAAGACTTAAGCATGTCCAGCAGGCTCCGGGATTCGCCGGATGGGACTTCTCCGAGAGGGTTGTCTACATGCAAGATGTGTCCAGCAGGCTCCGGATTATGCCGGATGGGGCTTCACCGAGAGGGTTGCCTACACAAAGACAAGAGGAGTCCGGTGTTAGCCTGATATGATAGGAATTTCACCGGTATGATGGGAGATGTACTTCGGGGTTACTCCACCCGGATGCACTCCGTAAAATGAACCAAGATAATGATTGTTTGTTCAACGCTAACTTCTAACTTTATGATATGAAAAGATGATACGAATATGAAACGAATATGTATATTTTTATATGTGATACGAGATATGATGATTAGTTCCTAGTGAACGCGATGTGATCATAGGATGTCCCCCAAGATCACTACGTATAAGACTAAGATAAGAATAGAGTATGAAATGCATGAGATAAGACAATGAAGCGATCCTAGGTTTTCCCCTTGATCGCAAAGTATGTAGAGAAAGCCGGCGATCGTAGGTATCCCCAAGATCGCTAAGAGTAGGCACGGCGACCCTAGGTTTCCCCCGTGGTTGCCAACAGTAGGTTGGGTTGGAGCTCACTGAGACGTTATGTCTCACCCCAATCCTTCTGGTGCAGGTTCATAGGTTAGCAGGTGTTGTCCATGAAGATGTTCAGGAAGACGCTGGATGGAGTGCAGATGCTCGTCATGGCAAGCTCAGAAGGTTGATGGATTTTATATATGTATATAAACGTGTATTATTTGAGATTTGGATATTTATGTAAACGAGCAAATTGTACTCATTCAGTGGTTTGTATATATTTAATTATTGTAAATTTTAATGTATCCGATATCAGATTAATACACATGCTAAATATTCTAGATAATTTAGTATGGGTGTTACAATTGGTATCAGAGCAGGTCGATTCAGACCGTGCCTTGGGTCATTAAAGTTTCAATAAAAGTAGTGGGACCATTGGGTTCCGGATATTGTTCTAAAGGTCACATCTAGTTGAGCCTGATCAACTCAATCTAGTATATGACAGTTAGGATAAATGTCTGAGAGCTGAATGTGACCAAGGAGGAATGAAGTGTATGAAGGGCGAAGATTAAGGTGACAGAATTCTAAGACAGATTTAGCGAAGAAGTAATCATGCCAAATGGTGGCCATCGAACAGTGAAGTGACTAAGTCTGTTTAGGGCAGAGTTTCAGGAAGGTCAGAAATATTTAAGGACAAGGTGAAGAGCCTTAACCCAGTTGGACGCATCGTTGGACGATGCCTCGTCTGCGGAAGACATAAGGACCAAGGAATCATGGAATGCTCTAGGATATGACGTGGAACCTTGACGGAAACTGCAGATTGAGAATTTAAAGTGAAGTGTGGACTAAGTAACAATTTTGAGTACAGAGTTGAAGAATCGAACTTGAATCGGATGAGATTTTAATGTCCGGACAGTTAGGAGAATTAACTATGGATTACGTGAGTTATTTGGATAGATGAAACTAACCACTCAAGTGTGGTTATTGAGTATGAATCACAAGTAAGTTTGACCCCCATCAGATTAGCCACGTCTACTGAATCAGATTTGTGAAATAAGAAGAGGAGATGATATACAGCCTAAGAACTAGGATGGATGAATAAGTGGTAACAATAAGACTCGTTGCATGTCAAAGCGTGAATCAAATTTTTGGATGTATCCTAATGGTAAGAAGATTAGAAGTAAGAGAAGCTAGACTGGGATTTTACTTAAAGCAGGTTGGATAATAAATAATAAGTTGCTGGAATTTAGTATACTGATGGACGAATTAAGTTGAACACTCTTGATTAGACGAACAAAATTGGATTTTCCTGATTGGTTAAAGAAGGTAAGTTCGAGATAACACAAGGTTATAGTAGACCAGTGTTGAAGGATGATCGGGATTTCAGCCGAGAATTATGTTGAGATTTTAATATACGGCGGATCGTCTTGAACATGAAAGTTTAGGATTAAGGTTAATGTTAAGGAGTTATATGTTCTTAACTGAAGAGTTTTCTTCCACAACTATTTTAGAAGCTGAAAGAGACCATCTCGTATTGATAAGTTTCCGAGGGCAGTAATAAGGCATAGATTTGTATTGTGAATGCAATAACGAGTTACTGGAGGAATCCAATAGATCATGATAATGTGCAAAAGTTTAAGATCGATTAATCGGGCACTCGAAGAAACGCAACCTATGATGGGCGTTCGAGAGAACCAGTAAGAATTTGGAACTTTCAGGACGGATTGTTCTGTAGGAACTCAAGGGTAACTTAAGGAACATGATAGTACTAAGGAGACCAAAGTTGTCCCGGGAAGATTATAGATATGAAATCATTACGGATAAAGTAAGAGAGAATAGTAAAAAGACTCAAATGAAAGGTATGAACCTTCAGAAGCTATAAGTGTTTTTAGAAGTCGCCACAAATGGATGTACATGAATTTAAGTTGCCTCAGACATACTTCCAGACGGGTTTCTGCAATGTTTAATGATTATACGTGAAGAGCTGACCAAGAGAAATGGTAACGTCAGACAAATTTGTTACAGTGATTACGAAGTGATAGAGTAAAATGATTGATCGATGGAATTTTATGTGACAATAGTGAAGTCTTCCTCCGATGCTAACTCGAGTGTTAAAAATCAGAGTGGCGCAGCGGAGTGGTAATCCAAGAATGATATAATGAACAACGCTAAGCTGAGGCTTAAAGTATGAGAAGATGTTAAGTGTTTAATTCCTATTATACGGGATAGTAGTAAGTATAAGCGATTTGAACGTATCATGAGTTCTAATGGAAAGTTATGGAAGTTAGGTTGATGAATACCTTAAACCTCGAAATCTATGAGGAATGAAATATTTGAATCGAGGACTTGATCAGATACGACAATGCAATGGCGAGTGAGTTTAATTCCATGTTGTAACAATGTCATGTTAACCTATATCGGCCGAAGATTTCGGAAGTCTTGAACTTAATGTTCAACATTAAAGGACGGAGAACTTTTACGCAGATTAAAAAGTTAATCGTAGTTCATGGTAAAGGGCTACGTAATTTCATGTTATGACTAAAGGAATAAAGGCTAGGTGTGCTATTATTGGTAGCAATCAAGTAGAGTTTTCCATTGAAACCAAGGATCTTGAACTCAATGTTTAGAAACGAGAGATAAGTTTATGATGCTGATGGAATGTAACCATAAATTTATGTTATGAGTTATTGCATACTTAAGAAATAAACATGAGTAACATTGGCGGGGCAAACCTGGCAAGCCAGTCGAAAGGCAAATCCCGAATGTTACAAAGTGAGTTAAAAGTAAAAGGAAAGAATCCCAATGATGTGATAGTGTCACAAATATGTTATGAATGATGTCCCGTTAGTTGGACAATGATAATGTGACGTACTATGTACTCGTTAGTAGCGTATATGTGCTCTAACGTATATGTAAATTAAGTGTTATGACATATGTTATGAGATGATATGATATGTGTAATGATTTATACATCCATCACTTGGACTACATTTTATAAGCTTTGGATATATATATATATACCGGTATAGGGAGTATAACGACCCGATAAGGATTCAAGATAACTGGTGACAGGAATGATAAAAGATTATCAGACTTCTGAAAACGAAGAATGACTTCTAATTTATCAAGATAAATGACGCCAACTACTTAGTAAGCGAAGCATAAGAAATTTGCAAGAATTCCGCGAATTATTCGAGAATTTTATAGTGGAGGTAATGATTATGATTGCAACAAGAGGAACATCGAGATAGCATAAAGAAAGGAGCGGGTGCTAGAGGTGAAATTCCTGCTTGTACGTATACTAATAATGAAGTTGGTATGATCCCTGTATTTGCATGAGGGTACACTATATCAGGTGTGCTGTGTAAGAATGATTCTAATTGGAAAGGACGATATATGTCTATGAGTAAGATGTCGTCGTATGTGATGAAAGATAAAGATAAGAAACCATTGGAACTTGTTGTAGTGCAACAAACCCCTGAAGAGTGAAAATATTCAAGGAGGATAAGATTATCCAGTAAAGTATTTGAGGTTTAGTAACCTTAAGTTGAAATTGTATTAGGTGAGCCGAATAAGGTATATATGTATTTATACATGATTTCAAGGGAATTCTAAATTTCGAGGACGAAATTTCTTTAAGGGGGGTAGATTGTAACATCCCGCCCAAGACTCAAATAATTATTAATATTGAGACGATGTATCGGAGATGTTTTAAGCAAAGGACAATTTGGTAAATTGTCAGTTAATGGGTTATTTATATGACAAGTGTAATATTCCGCTTAAATGTAATGGTTATCAGTGTCAGAAACTTATGAAGCAAGCAAGGCGTTTTTGTAATTACAAGGAATGGCAATCTTGTAATTATTTTGGAAAGGAAAGATTATTAGAATGGGAGCAAGATATTTATCTTGCTATTTTCCCCATTCTTTCTACTCTCCCAATCAGCCCTCTTTCTCTCCCTTTTCTCTCTACTCTCACGCCTCCTCTCCCTCATCTCCCTCTCCATCAATTCAACTTCTCTTAAAGGAAAATCTAGTGAGGAAGCTTAGTACAAGAGAAAGGAAAGAAGAACAAGAAAGTATCAAGAGAGGAGCTAGAGCTTTGGTTCTCAAGCTTGGGTTTTGGTGATTAGAGTCATGGCAAGGAGCAAAGCTAGTGATTCAGGTGAGCTCCTAGGGGTTTTAGAACTCCCTTTGTGAGTTTTGATGAGTTTTATGTTTTATGAGCAAAGTTGGTAATTTTGTACCCTAATCCCTTTTGCTTACTAAATCCCTGTTCAATCTTGTTTTAATCATTCAATTCATAGTTGTAAATTATTCCTTATGCTGTTATAGTGCTTGGGTATGCTTAAATACGTCATAAATGGTGGAAAAATCATGTTTTGAACTGGTATTGAACTGTCAATTTCGCTCGGCGATCGCGGGGCGAGAATACGGCGATTTTCACCAAATTTTCCCTGCCTCAAATCGCCCAGCGAAATGGGACTTCGCCCAGCGAAAATGGGCAGCATTTTCATGACTTTTCTGCTTCGTTCTGTGACCTGTGCACGCGTCAGGCGAGGCTTTTGGTAACCATTTTCAAAGAAAACTTATTTTTATAAGAAAAACACCATTGTGACATATCCGAAGGCACATAACATATGTGGAATGAATGAATTAGGGTTTAGTGACGCAATAGGAGAATAAGGGTTAAGTGAATAGACAATCCTAAGATGACAAAGCATTAGAGATGCAAGAATAGAAGTTATTTAAGTTATGGAACTTTCCAACAATTAAGTGATGGCTTATGATAACGATAAGCCTATGATCATAGATTCATACGATATAGATTGAGAGATTAGTTTCCTTAAGAAATGCATTAAGTATGCATAAGCTCATAGTAAATTGTTAGACGTACTTTCAAGTACGTAAGTTAAGAATTATGAGAATGAAAATGCACCTATGATACCATATATAGTTAAGAACCTCTAGTAGGTTAAGTTTTAAAGAATGCATTAGATATGCACAAGAAATATGAAACGTAATAGATATGCTCATGAACGAAAGTTAAGAATCTAATGATAAAGAATATGATAACGTGTTCATCAGACTCCGGGATACGCCGGATGGGATTTCTCCGAAAGGGCTATCCACACGTAATTTATAAGACTATGCTAAACGTGTTCATCAGACTCCGGGTTACGCCGGATGGGACTCTTCCGAGAGGATTGTCCACACGTATGTTAAAAGACTTAAGCATGTCCAGCAGGCTCCGGGATTCGCCGGATGGGACTTCTCCGAGAGGGTTGTCTACATGCAAGATGTGTCCAGCAGGCTCCGGATTATGCCGGATGGGGCTTCACCGAGAGGGTTGCCTACACAAAGACAAGAGGAGTCCGGTGTTAGCCTGATATGATAGGAATTTCACCGGTATGATGGGAGATGTACTTCGGGGTTACTCCACCCGGATGCACTCCGTAAAATGAACCAAGATAATGATTGTTTGTTCAACGCTAACTTCTA
This sequence comes from Medicago ruthenica, assembly GCA_018208015.1. Classification (NCBI taxonomy): domain Eukaryota; kingdom Viridiplantae; phylum Streptophyta; class Magnoliopsida; order Fabales; family Fabaceae; genus Medicago; species Medicago ruthenica. Next base: position 21,304,690 of record CM031372.1, read on the forward strand.
ACTTTATGATATGAAAAGATGATACGAATATGAAACGAATATGTATATTTTTATATGTGATACGAGATATGATGATTAGTTCCTAGTGAACGCGATGTGATCATAGGATGTCCCCCAAGATCACTACGTATAAGACTAAGATAAGAATAGAGTATGAAATGCATGAGATAAGACAATGAAGCGATCCTAGGTTTTCCCCTTGATCGCAAAGTATGTAGAGAAAGCCGGTGATCGTAGGTATCTCCAAGATCGCTAAGAGTAGGCACGGCGACCCTAGGTTTCCCCCGTGGTTGCCAACAGTAGGTTGGGTTGGAGCTCACTGAGACGTTATGTCTCACCCCAATCCTTCTGGTGCAGGTTCATAGGTTAGCAGGTGTTGTCCATGAAGATGTTCAGGAAGACGCTGGATGGAGTGCAGATGCTCGTCATGGCAAGCTCAGAAGGTTGATGGATTTTATATATGTATATAAACGTGTATTATTTGAGATTTGGATATTTATGTAAACGAGCAAATTGTACTCATTCAGTGGTTTGTATATATTTAATTATTGTAAATTTTAATGTATCCGATATCAGATTAATACACATGCTAAATATTCTAGATAATTTAGTATGGGTGTTACAATTCCTCCAGCCTGGATTGAATGTGTTTGAGTAAGGATTATTCTGCTGACGACCCCCTTGGTTGCTGAGAAAATTCACTGCTTCTACTTGTGTTGCATCCATAGGTACATCGCAATGCATGGTGAAATGAGGGCCTGCACACCAGTCACATCTCACAATGTTCATCTGGTTAACCGAAGCAACTAGAGGTTGGCTTAAATTAAGAGCTGACATTCTCTTTGTTACTTCAACTGACACTGCCTCTTGAATCTGCTTGCTGGTGAGTATATTCTGAGCATTTTTATGTTCAAGTTGATTCAGGTCTATGAGTCCACCTCTTGTACCACCAATTTTGTCATACATCTCCCTTTGTTCATTTAGTGCAACAGCTTCAATGGCTTTTATGATTTCAGTAGCGGTTTTGAAATTTATGGAACCACTAGAAGCTGTGTCTAGGACTTGTCTAGTAGTGAGGCGTAGACCATTACAAAAAATCTGCATCTGAACAGTACCATCATAATTGTGCTCTGGACATGCGACTAGTAACTTCTTATACCTGTTGTAAGCTTCTCCAAGTGATTCTCCATCTTTCTGTTCGAAGCTGGAAATGTCTTGTCGCCTTCTCACAAACAAAGTTGTAGGAAAAAACTGTTTCAAGAACTTGTCTTCCATTTCATGCCAAGTTGTTATGCTCTCAGCTGGTAAGGAGTCGAACCACTTTTTAGCATCATCAATTAGTGAGAATGGAAATAGTCTCAATCGTTATATCCTTCGATTTACTGTATGAGCACTATTTATATGATTATCTTTGCCCAACACTGTTTCGGTACTAGAGACTATATATCGTGTATATATACACACACATACAGCTTTATATTGTGAAACCTTTATTTTAGATGTAGTTAATTATTGAATGATTTTAATTATAACTCTTTAATCATGAAGATAAAAATGATGGTGACGTGAGGCTACTTATTCCAATTACACATGTAATTACTACTTGACTACTGTGTACATGCATTTATGTGAAGGAATTACTACTATAGTAGATAAATAATGTATTCTAGTTTCAATGTGATTTTTTTTAAGGATGGTAGTAATAATGAAATTATTTTACTATTATTTAAATGTGTTTGAAATAATAAGTTTTAGATGATGAATTGAATTGATGAGATATTAATTGATGAGCACAGTTGAATTACTTGACGACGTGCATTGATGAGTAAATCCATTTGACGATGTGCATTGATGAGTAAATCTATTTTAAATTATGATTAATTGCATGATTAATTGTTGCTGATTTTGGTGAATTTCGTACTTCTTTTTGTTGATTAAATTAAGCATGTTAAACCTTGATGAAATTGCATTTTCTTCATGTCAAAATTCATGTTTTATTATGTTAAATTGACACCTTTGTGAATTTTGATGATCTTGATGATTAACATGATAATTGAATGATGTTTGTTGATTATGAAGTTGATTATGAGCATGAGTATGTGTTTTGTTTGAGAAATCATGAAGTTATGTTGAATAAGTTGTGATTTAAGTGATTTTGGGAAAATTGATTAATTTAGGGAATTTGATTAAGTTGCTACTGTTTTGACTAAGTTGCTGCCATATGATGAAAAACATGAAAATATTATGTTGGTTGTGTAGTTTTGATGAGAATTAAGTTGTTGTTGGTATTTTGCTAAAATGGTTTAATTAAGTGAAAATTAATAAGTTGTTGCTTAAATGAATGAATTGTTGTTGGAATAGTTCGAATATGTGATTATGGTGATGTTGAACTTGATGAAATATTGTTGATGTTGTTATACAAGCTTATTTGCTAAATTGTTGGTGAAAATGGACTTTTGAGACGAACTTTGAAATTAATCAAAAAACCTTGAGAATTCATGTCAATTTGATGTTTCATTTTCTAGTAACTAACTCCAAAAGAAAGATTAGTTGCATTGCAGCCTCAATCACACCACACATATTCTTGCAATTGCAATTGTAGACTCAAACATAAAAATTAAAAAGAAAGGAAAAAAAGACAAAGTATTGCACACATACCACATGCAAGCAACATAAAGAGACAATTTTAATTGAAACATATTAAATTTGAGAAGAGACAGACACTACAACTGAAAATTGGAGAAAATTGGAGAATGTATCCCAGATGATGAGATAACACTAAGATGAGAATTATTTATAGTGTGAGCACGAGCTAAAATGGTAACTAACTTCTAAAACAACCTAACAAACAACATACGTGAGAATTATAAATTTGCAGTGTGATGTTTCATTTCATTGCAATAAAATGGTAACTAACTTCTAAAACAACCTAACAAACAACATACGTGAGAAACATAAATTTGCAGTGTGATGTTTCATTTCATTGCAATACTCTTTCAATGCTTATAACCTCTATTTATATTGATACACAAAAAATACTACTAAACATAGTCACATAATTCACATAACTAACTACTAAAATGTTAATGGTAAGCAATTTGTTATTAACTTTTTCCCTCAAGTAATTCATATTGAATTCACTTTTATTTTTCCATAGTCTTACTCTCATATTGAATTCACTTTTAGTTCCCTATATTTATGAGCAAATGGGTGCGTGCGTGCGTGTGTGCAAGTGCGGTAGTTTTTTTTGTAGATACAAGAATGGAAAGGGTGCGAGGCGGAGACATCATCACATGGATATGAGTCTGCCAATGGTATGACTAACAATGTAAGACATCATGCTACTTTTTAGGTGAAAAATCCATTCTTATATATAGTAAACCCTACTTTACTAATATGATGCAGTTTCATACCTTCATTTTATTGTGCTTCTTAGAGGAAATGTTAAACCATCTATTCCATTTTTTGCCAATTTCAGAGATGCTTTGTTTAGAAAAAATTTATAGGTTTGTCAGTAAAGTTGACTACCGGAGTCTGCCCAACAGATTTATTGTGGTGAGTTCTACTAAATTATGTACCTTTTAATGTTCGGATTCACATTTCTTTCTTAACAATGCATCTTTTATAGGTCTATCTGTCATCAGGAAGTAAATTCAACTTTCAGAAAGACATCAAAAATCTTTGGAGGATGACTTCAACGTTGTCGGAGTCAGGTAACATCTTTACACTATGCATTTAAATTTTGAAGCATTTCTTGTATATGTCTCTTTTGACGATAACTGGTTCGAACTACATGCTTACTATTTGCACTGTGTTATTGACAGTCTTGTGCTTTGAGAATCGTTTGTTGTTTCCCTGCTATTAAATGTTAATGGTAAGCAACTAGTTATTAAATTTTTCCCTCGAGTGCCGATTCATATTGAATTCACGTTTCTTTAGTTGAATGTTCAATTCAATTGGTTATCTCATGGTCACGCGGTTCACAACTCTCTTGATATGTGGTACAGGTTGGAGTACGCAACATGCAACTCTCAAATAATTATGTATGTTTAGGGGTATACATTGTCGTACTCTCAGAGTCATTCTTGAAAGTTTGAGTGCCTCATGCGAATTATGATTTTGGTACCCTATCTTTTATGAGCGGGTCTGTGGGCACGTGAGTACGTGCTTGTATGTGTGCAAGTGTGTTTGTAATATCCCGCTTAGATGCAATTATTATCAGTGTTAGAAGCCTTTAAACAAGAGTGGTATTTTAGCAAATATATGGAATGGCATGATGGTAATTTAGAAGAGAATGAAGATTGTTTAAAAATAAGTGGTAAGAATATCTTACCAACTTTTTCTACATTCTTCTACTCTCTCCCATTTTCAGCACTTCCTCTCCCCTTCTTCCTCAACCCTCACGCCCTCACTTCCTTTCCATAAACTCATCATTTCTCAAATCAATTCTTGGGAGAAGACTTGGCAAGCAAGCTTGGTTTGTGTAGCTAGAACAAGAGTTAGTAACAAGGAGAATCAAGGAAGGAATTAAGAGAAGTGGTAGCTTGAAGCTAGGGCTTTGGGAATCAGAGCTAGCACGCACCAATAGGAGGTTTAAGGTGAGCTCCGCAGGGTTTTAGAACCCGCTTGTGTAAGTTTGAGAGTATTTTACATATTGAGCTAAGTTTAGAATTTTACCTAAATCTCATATGCTTGCCAATTCCTTGATTATTTATGTTTTAAACTATTAATTTGTATTGGAAATTCATTCCTTATACTGTTGGAATGCCTGGGTATCTTTGAATGTGTCAAAATGGTGGAAAAATCACACTTTTAACAAGTTTTGAACTGTCATTTTCGCCCGGCGAACTCGGGGCGAGATTATAGCGATTTTCAGCATTTTTCCCTGCTTCATTTCGCCTCCACTTCGCCTCAGGGTCGCTCAGCGAAATCAGGCAGACAGCTCAGGTCTGTTCTGGTTCGTTCTGGGTGCTGTATACGCGTTCGGCGAGGCTTTTAGTAACCGTTTTCAAAGAGAACTTAAATTTCTAAGAAAAACACCATTCTTGACATATCCGGAAGGTGATTTCAACATTTAAGGAATGGATGAATTAAGGATTGGACAAAGCATTGGAGATGCAAGAATAGAAGTTATTTAAGCTATGGAACATTTCCAACAATTAAGTGATGGCTTATGATAACGATAAGCCTATGATCATAGATTCATATGATATAGATTGGGAGATTAGTTTCCTTAAGAAATGCATTAAATATGCATAAGCTCATAGCAAATTACTAGACGTATTTTCAAGTACATAAGTTAAGAATAATGAGAATAAGAATGCACCTAAGATAGCATGATTAGGATGCACCCAATTTAGAGTGCGTATGCACAAGGAAAGATTTTAAGATCAAAGTCAAGGACCTATTTTATAGGTTAGGTATTTAAGAATGACTACTTAAGAATGTATTAGATATGCTTATGAACGGAAGTTAAGAATTAAATGATAAAGATTACACGTGTTCATCAGACTCCGGATTATGCCGGATGGGATTTCTCCGAAAGGGTTATCCACACGTAAGTTATAAGACTATATATGTTTAAAGAATAAGAACAAATTATTAAGATGGCTTGATGTGTCTCTCGTATGCTCGCTAGTTAGTATACGAGGGGTTCCTGTGAAGTTACCGCCTTAAATGGCAGCCGGAACGGTGAAGTTACCGCTCGTGAGGGCAGCTACACATCCAAGTCTAAAGTTAATGTGTCTCCTGTCTGCTCGTCAGTTAGTATACAGGGGGTCCCCGTGAAGTTACCGCCTTAAATGGCAGCTGGGACGGTGAAGTTACCGCTCGCGAGAGCAGCCACACAAAAGTTAAGAGGAGTCCGGTGTTAGCCTGATATGATAGGAATTTTCACCGGTAAGAAGGGAGATGTACTTCGGGGTTACTCCACCCGGATGCACTCCGTAAAATGAACTCAGATAATATTGTTTGTTCAACGCTGACTTACTAACTTAACAATTAAAGATGATATAAATATGTATATGTATGTATATATATTGATGATTATGAATTATGACGAGAATACGACAAGTAGTCAGCAGAGAAAGAAAGTGATCATAGGATGTCCCCAGATCACTGAGTATAAGTTAAAGTTTAAAGTTAGAATATGATAAGACATGATAAAGAAAAGTAGCGATCCTAAGTTTTCCCCTTGATCGCGGAATATGTAGAGAAAGACTTGGCGATCATAGGTATCCCCAAGATTGCCGAGGTAGGCACGGCGACCCTAGGTTCCCTGTGGTTGCCAACAGTAGGTAGGGTAGGAGCTCACTGAGACATTATGTCTCATCCCTGTCCTTCTGGTGCAGGTTTTCAGGTAGCCAAGTGGTTTTCAGATGAAGATCTTCAGGAAGACGCTGGATGGAATGCAGATGCTCGTCAAGGCAAGCACAGGAAGTTGACATATTTTATATATGTATATAAACGTGTATTATATGACATTTGGATTTTTATATAAATGAGCAAATTGTACTCATTCAGTGGTTTGTATATTTTAATTATTGTAAATTTTAATGTATCCGATATCAGACTAATACGCATGCTAAATATTCTAGATAATTTAGTATGGGTGTTACAGTGTTTCTTTATTATTTAATGCATATGTTTGTTCACATATAATTCCATTAAATAGTTTAGTTTCAACATGACATTCTGGAGTCAATTACCCGTGGGAGGATAAGTCCATGAATTATATATTCCTTAGGTTATATTTGGTATGGAACAATCTAAAATCTAGAGGGCTAACAATCTTCGGCACACGGGGGGTTAACCATCGTTTATACAGTCTTTAGGTCATATTTGGTAGGAAACATGCATTAATCCAATAAAGAGGTATAGGGAATTCAAATAATCTTAATCGCCGCTAAATCATTTGAATCAAACCTATTTACTATAATCCAAAAATTAGCTTTTGTTTATAGTGGCAACACACCTGCTCTAGAAGGGCCAATTATTTTGAATGGTGACATTATTGCCATCCATAGATTTGTGCTAAGACCAAACAATGTGTTGAAAAAGACACTGAAATCAAGCAAGCACCATATTGTTATAGCAAAACATAAAGAGTATACTATAGCTAGCTTGAAGGCAAAGATATACTTACATTGTGATAACCCTTATAATTATAATAGGCTTTCTACCGTAGCTATAAGATATTATACCCCGCAATATAGATGTCAAAGTTCTGCCAAACATGAATGAGAATCCTACTCCTACAACATTAGAAGATTGAAAGAAGGGATCACTGATCACCGGTGTCGAACCTTGTCTTCGGTGTTTGGCCATCTGCAATAGTGGGTTTGAGATATGAAAGACAGTGTGGCTGTCTGAGATAGATGTATTTGAGTGGTAGAAGAATTTGAGAGTATTGTGGGTGAAATGTGGAGTGAGTGAGAAAGAAGAGAAGTAAGTGTGTGTTTGAGTGAGTGGGAATATTTATGAGTGGCAAAAAAATTATTAAAGGATTTCTATAAAAAAATATTTATGAAAGACCTGAATAGACAACTATAGATGAAAGTCAAATATTTGCAGGAGTCGGGGTTCGAACTCCAGACGCCCTACTTCTTCATGTTTAAAATGTGTGAGCTCCAACCACTAAGCTACTTGACAAAAAAATATTACTATAAAAAAATATTTATGGAAGACCTAATAGACAATTATTAAAGGATTACTATAAAAAATATTTATGGAAGGCCTAATAGACAACTCTAGATTTTTTTTAAGGAATAGACAACTTAGATGACGACTTCAAGGTACTGGCGAGAGTCAAGTAAAATATTTAAACTATGCTTTTGAATTTTGAAGCATTACTTGTCTATGTCTTTTTCGACGATAATTGGTTTGAAATACATGCTTACAAATTACAATGTGTTATTGACAGTCTTGTGCTTTGGACATCATTTGTTGTTTCCCTGCAGCCTGCTTTAAAATGTTAATGGTAAGCAGTTTGTTATTAACCTTTTCCCTCAAGTAATTCATATTGAATTCACTTTTCTTTGGGTGAATATTCAATTCATATGGTTATCTCATGGTCACACAATCCACAACTCCCTTTAGTATGTGGTACGGGTTCAGGTATGCAGTTTTCAACTATTAAATAATTAGGTATGTTTAGGGGTATACATAGTCTTACTCTCATATTTGTTCCTGCGGTTTTGAGGGCCCGTGCGAATTATGATTTTTGCGCTCTATTTTTATTAGGAAATGCGTGCGTGCGTGCAAGTGCGGCAATTTTTTTTGTAGATACAAGAATGGAGGATGACATCAAAAATCTTTACACTAAATCTTTCAGAAAGACATCAAAAATCTTTGGAGGATGACTTCAACTAAGTTGTCGGAGTCAGGTAACATCTTTACACTATGCATTTAAATTTTGAAGCATTACTTGTATATGTCTTTTTTGACGATAACTGGTTCGAACTACATGCTTACTATTTGCACTGTGTTATTGACAGTCTTGTGCTTTGAGAATCATTTGTTGTTTCCCTACTTTTAAATGTTAATGGTAAGCAACTAGTTATTAAATTTTTCCCTCGAGCGCCGATTCATATTGAATTCATGTTTGTTTAGTTAAATACTAGTGTAATGACCCGTGCCAAGCATGAGATACGTTGACTTTAAATTATTTAATGAATTTTGTGCATTACGATATGTCATAAAACCAATCAATTCAGAAAATATAATATTGATCGCATATTTAGTTTTTTTTTATTTTGTCACAGTAGTCTCCTTTTTATGTTGTAGAAAATAGGGAGACAATAGATTACAATAAAGAAAAAAGTAGCAACTTTATTTTTGTAATTTAAGCACCAACCCAAAAATTTGGCTAGGAATGTGGTATTTTATATTCTTATTCAAAACTCGAGCAATAAATTACGATAATTTGAGGGACAAAAGTATAACTAAACCTAAAATATATAATACTGTAGATATTTATTGTCTTCTCACACAAAAAGTTAACAAATTAATACACATTTGTTACGTAAAGATTTTTTTTTTAAGGAATTTGTTACGTAAAGTTGTCAACTATGATAAGTAAATTTTGTGTATTTAATAATGGTACGTATATATTAACAACATAAATTTAAATGACTTTGGAATTTAACATATAAAAAATTTAATATATTATTTAATATGTATTCTTGGGGCATATATAAGACCGGTAAACATATTATATTCATTGAGATAACAAAATTTAATCCATTACCTCAAAGGACACAAATAATAATAATAATAATAATAATAATAATAATAATAATAATAATAATAATAATAATAATAATAATAATAATAATAATAATAATAATAATAATTTTTTTAGGGAATAATAATAATAATAATAATTTGTTTAATAATCGGGCTTCTCAATCGTAAGCCAACCTCATTCATTACTCAAAGGTACAATTCCTCTTCCACTTCTAAGTTTCAATTTCAATTCTGATTTTCTGTACCTTTTCAATTCATCCTCCACTTCTCCCTTCTTTTTCTCGTGAGAATTTGAAATGTTCCGAGTACGTTTTGAGACCCAAATCATTGTGTTGCAGCTTATGTTCATGCTGTTGGCGGCTTCTCTTCTAGCCTTTTCCACCAATTCTAGTAAATCCTCTTTTTCGATGGCAGGAGCAGATGCACAACCTTGGCACTTATAAGAAATCTCTAATACCTTGCCCCATGCTCCTTGCAAAACCCAATGGATTACCAATGACACCGTGCCCCACTACTAACATTGTTTTTTATTTTTGCAGGGAGCTTTGTTGGGATCTATATAATTTGGTGCTATTACACAAAGAATCATTATCTTATGCCTCATAATATTATATATGATATACCAATTCGCATTTTATATGTACCGTATAAATCTTAACCAAAACGTCTATTATATTAATAATTATTTGAATGTAACCGAGTATGTATTTTATGAAAAAATTAATTTGAAATTAAAAACGACCTTTATATAATAATTATTATTAAGCATGAATTAAATTTCAGGAGAAGTTTTTGGAACACATGCCAAGTCATCTTATGATGATGTGAATATGAAAAAATCATTAATAAGGCACTAATTATTCACACTCAGTGGAATTTAATTTTTATATTTATTTTAGAATTTGTGTAAAGCTTAAGACATAAGTAGATCATAAATAGATAATATGGAAACTGAAATATTTTTTTCATTGAAGTATCATTACATGCAACAAAAGTGATTTATTCAATTGAAAATCGTAATTTCATTGTCTATGACATGGACTTTATTCTGGTACATTAAAAATAGACACATAACATTGACATAATGGATAAACAACTTAAACGTAACAAAGTCACTTGAAAATATTATTTCTCTATCTTCACAATTTTTTTGACCGGTTGAACAATTGTGTTAGATGTCCCACAATCTTCGTTTATTGACAACATTCTCTTCTTAGGAGGTGCAAATGATTCACAATCTGTGTCAATAACATCTTTCGAGTTCACACCTTGTGGAGTTGTTGGACTTGTTTCAGAAAACTTATCCTTTAAATCCTATAATAAAAAACATGTCAATTTAGAGTAAAATAAGTATGTATTATAATCACAAACGCCATAATTTTTTTTTAAAAAAATAAAATAAAATAAACTTCAAAAGGTTATTAAATACCATGACAACATTATCTTTCTCGATACCAATTGTCTTTGAAGCATACCGACTATGAATATTAGGTTCAACCAAATCATCCTATTTGTTTAAACATGTATACAAACAATAAAAATCACAATTTTGTATTACATTAAGAAAACTAATGTCCACAAAAATTGTTTCAAACAATTAGAGTGTTACGATACCTGGATTGTCTAAACTTTTTTAAATTTTAAAAGAATGTTTGCATCGTTGCTAAGCTTCATAACATGATAGCTTCTCTCATACCTAGAGTTGAATCCAACACCCACATCAACCTTAAACAATAACTCGGTACCAAATAACTGTGCAATCTCATTGGGTAAATTATGAGATGGATCACCCTACCAAAATATCATAAGAATTATAATATCATACATTTGTTATTATGTAGATTGTCTATTAGACATTTCCAAAGTAAATATTATATTAGAGCTTTGTATTATAAAAAGGTTGAAAAAATATATACGACAATGATGTTGGATTCAATAATGTCATAACATGATTTATTAAGCAATCCAGAAACATTTCAATCAAATAAAACAAAAAGTTCACTTCCGGTGTCATTAATTAGTCAAATCTTGATTTTGAACCTGCATCAGATGCTTGAATGTGTTAGTAACAAATTTAAAGATAGCGTGTTATGCTAACTAAAAATCTTCACAAATTTGAGTTAGCATATACCTAGGTGTGACATGCACAACATGACGATCACATTTTTCACAAAAGTACATGTTAAAATCAGCATACACCTTTTTGTTGCAAGAGCAAGCGGTGTACCACCATCCATCATCATCAATAATCTCGTTTATTGTTCCCAAGACAATAAAAGAAGTGCTTTGTATATCCAAAAAATTTATAACTTTTAGAATACAAATAATATTATACTTAAAGGCGTACAAACTTTATCAAAGTAGATCGCTAATAAAACAAAAACCTTATTTTCATTCTTCAACTCCTCAATAGTGGTCCTAGGAGTAAGTTTGAGAAACTTCTCATTTATAGGTATGCGAGATGAATCTGGTAACTGGATCAAACCCGATGCAGGAGAATTTGTATTTGCACTAAGAAAGCTAGAGTAAAAAGTAAACGTCAATAATATTATAATTTAATAAAAAAGTATTTAATAAAGGAATCATGTAAAAAATCTATATCCACAAAAATCACTACAAGAAAACATGATTTTAGCCTCAACATTTAGCGTCGGCCCCCGACACCGACGCTAATAGCGTCCCTTTAGAGTCGGACTAACGCACTCTACTTCAATTTCTAGTTTTCCTTTATTTTTAAAAAGATTTAGAATCGGCCTAGCCGAGGCTAAAGGTTAGGGGACCCACGTATGACATTTTAGACCATATTTAGAGTCGGCTAGCCGACTCTAAAATTTTTGCCAATAAAAATTTAATTTCTATATAAATTATTATAAAATTTTTTTTATTCAATCAACAAAAATACTACCCTAAAACCAATTTCAGTCTCCCTCCACACCTCCAAAACCCTAAAACCAATTTCACTTTCCCCCCAATCTCAATCTCACTCATGGCTCAATCTCACTGTTCCTTTCATTCTCACACGCACTTACGTTTTCCCTCTTCACTGAGAAACCCTAACCCTTCCCCCAAAAATCACACTCTCAAATCACCGCCGCCCTTGCACCGTCGTCGTCGTTGGTCTGTTCTCTCATCGTCGTCGTCACCATCGCTGCTCTGTTCTCTCACCGTCGCCGTCCTCAAATCGTGTTCGCCACCGTCGCTGTCCTCAAATCGAGTTCGCTACCGTCGTTGTCACCGTCCTTTTCATTATTGCTTCACCATTGAAGGTTGAAGTTGAAGAACAAGGGACTCGGCCACTTGTTTGTTTTTGTTCTTCTTCTTCTCTGTCTCCTTCACTCCGCTTTCTCCTTCTACCTTCCCGAAGTTGCTCCATAAGACTTCTTTTAGGTACTATCTCATCCACTTCTTCTCGATCTGTATTTGAATCTTATATGTTAGATCTGTGTTGTATTCTATTCAATTTGATTCGATGTGATGTGATTGATTGATTCTAGATTTTTCTATTTTAATTTGTTGAAACAAGACATGAAAGTGTATGAAATAGATTGAATCTTAACTCAGTGGATCACTTCATAGAACAACGTTTACTAATAATCGTTGACATACAAAGGATTGTGAGGTTTATCTTTTGATTTCTGTTACTCATTTGGTGTTTTTATCAGTTACTTAATTTAGCCAACTTTATTTGCACTGTTTGTTTGCATCGATGAATCAGTGAAGAATGTTTAAGCTCCATATGTGTAGTTAGAACAAGTGGAGTTTTCTGTTAAATGATTTTGGGTTTTCTGTTTTATGCTTTAAATTTGTAAAAATGAAAAACAGATTTTGTGTTAAAAATTGTTAAGAATATGGATAGAGTTAGTAGTTAGTTAAAATTACTTTGTTAGTTAGGGTGTTTAGTTACTATATAAGTCACAATGTTAGAGCTCATGAACATCTCCATTGTGGATGAATTTGTGTGGGGAATCGTTACGACGTTCGAGTCCGTTGCTCTTGTCTCTATGCTCAGCTTCTTCTTCCTGTTCTATGGCTGCACCATCTGAATTTGATCCATAACACCAAGAAGCTATTGTCCATGATGCATGTGAATCTGGCGTTTCTTCCCTTGTATTTTGAATTCACATAAACTACTGCTTTCCTGGACTAATAACATATCAATTATTATGTTACTCATTCAGTGGGTTTTGTCTTGCATTTCAGGTGTTGGTTATGAAGTATTAGTGGATATGCTAAAATATATTGGTCCCACTCATGTTGTTAAGATAGACTTATCCACTGAATTTCATAAATATAAGAATTTACCTGCTGGAAAATTCTGGTTAGATGGGGAAGATGATGGAACAATTAAACTGGTCGAGATAGATTCAGCTCTTAAGGACTGCTAAGCCCAAATCTTACGTGTTACCATCTTTAACTGCTAATTTGGTTCATCGTTTTTTATTTTTTAGACATAAAGTATTATAGAATAATGGAATATTGTTTCCCCATGGAGTTTGTTCAAAAGGATGCTCGTTTCCTGCGTGAGGAACGAATAGTGGCTTCTTTCGAGCAGTGCTTTCCTAGTGATTTAGATATTTCAACGGACAAGGAAATTGCACATTCCTTGACATCTCACTGTCCTTATCAAGTTCCCATTGCAAGCATAAAGATTTGACATGTTCATCGTGAGGTTGGTTCTAATGTTACTTATTATCTCTTCTAATTCTTTCTCATGACAACGAGTAAAAATAAAGTTGATGCTTGTAACTCAAGTTGTGTGTCAAAGTATATCCTTTCCTATGCTCTCCACAGTGGAGTCTTCTGACTGAGATACCCTTTATATGCTTAGTTTTATTGCATTTCATCTACTTTGAATTTCAAATATTTTTATTATAAATTTAAATATTGAATATATTATATTTTTCAATATAAATTTGAGTATTGAAATATACATTTAAAAAATATTTCTTGTGTTTATTTTTATATAAAGGTGATTAAAACATTTTATATGACCTATGAATATTTTTGTAGGTCCCAAGCTCTGAAATATTCTACGGCCTGAATGCTAGTATTGTTGGCTTAGCAGTTGAATCTGAAGTACCTGGAGATTTACCCTGGTGCCTTGGTCTTGGTAGGTAACTTGACTGATTTCCAAATTCCAAAATGTGTCGTCATATCTTGCTCTGAAATAGAGGTTCAATTCTCAAAATTGAAAAGAATAGGATCCAAAACAGAACACCTATGGGTTTTCTATATATACACAAGAATAAGGTAGAACTAGAAACTAGTTAATGAATAATGACTAAATCCAATGATGTTTGGGATTTACTAACTGACTAACGAATACTCCAAACGGATTTAACTCAATGAATGAAGTCTGCATCATTTACAAAATAAAGTATATTAGTTACATGTCAGACTGTATCTGTTACAGAAACAAACATTCTAATGCTCCCCCTCAAGCTGATGAAGGTATTTACCATTCCCAGCATGTATACAATATTCCGGAACATGGTACTGCTTGACCCTTTGGTAAGTACATCAGCAAGTTGACCCTGTTTGTTTACATAGGGAGTACAGACCAGTCCATTTTCCAAGTTTTCTTTGATAAAACGTCTATCAGCTTCAAAATGATTTGTTCTATCAGCTTCATCGTATCTCATACGTCTGTTGGCTGTAACGGGTTTACAGAATTTCTTAATTTTGCAATATCTTAAGTTGTAATACATCTTAAGGCATCACTACCTTTGTAAGGTATCAAACGTCCACAAATACAGAAAATAAAGAATTAAATGTCATATTTATCTGATCTTCCAATCTTTTAAAGCCGATCACACAGATCATATAGCCATCTGATCTTCTAGTTGTTATGCATTTGGGTAATTCTAAGCATCATTACTGATAAAGACATCTTGATTTCTTGTGACACAGGAATTGTGAGGGGCATTGACACAGTCAAAGGCATGCTCTATGTGATTACACCTGTGCCATTTGTTTCTCTGAAAAAAGTCAACCTCTTGCTACAGGGTGATATCCAAATTCCTACTGGTTTATTGCAGGTAAGAAATTGTTTTTTTTTGTATCCGTTCCTTCTTCTCAACATTAACTTGTAGAAACAAAATGATACCTTGTTAAAAAAGTGTTACCAAACAGCTTTATTATGTTGTCTTCCAAATTTGATAATTTGTCATAAAATGCATGGTGTCAAAGTCAAATATTAGAAAAGGATGTTAACATGTATGTGTGTTAGCGTGACTGCACATGAAAAAATCTATAATTTCATGTCATCTGTCATGGGTTTGTTGTTAGGACTACCTGCCCCTTTATAATTTTAGAGAATTCATTAGCGTTGTTAGAGAATGTTTAAGATATAGTTATATTTCTTTGAATATCTTTTTGATCTATTTCTTGATTTCAATAGGTTTAATCTTATTATTAGTGTGTTTGGGGTTTGTACTAGAAGGAGTGGCACTTGACTTGATTATTAGTATATATATATATATATATATATATATATATATATATATATATATATATATATATATATATATATGAGTATCAGGTTGAGGTATTGCAACACTATCTATCAATAAAATTCAGTTTATTACCTTGAGCTGTCTTTGTTTCCTCTTCTCTAAGCCCAAAGATTTAAACTCATAACTCTTGATTGGGTATGTGAAATCTCAGCCATACAGAGACCACAATAGAATAGCCTTGACCACCACTACACCCTTCACTTAATTTGGGCACTGTTTCTCTTTCCCTTCTATCAGTTCTGTTCATTCTTCTTGATGTGGTGTTAGCTAGAGTTACAGTCTTTGTGCATTATGTTACGTTTGAATCAGGAGAAAGGTCTGACTATGTTAGAGGCTAGTCTATGTGTATTTGCATTATGGTATTTTTAGCTAGTAGAGAAGGGCTGGCTATGTGAGAGGCTTGTGGAGAAAAAGAGCCTCCAATTGAACAGAGTTGTCCCTAGGTAGTTTGTTCATTTGAAGATTCTGATGAAGGTTGATAGGTTCTTTACTATATGGATGGTTTTTTTTTAATTGAAGGAAGCACTAGTTGTTTAAGTTATCTGGCAGGTTAGAGTGTTAGGCTAATGTTCAACTAAAGATTCCACCTCTCAAACCCTTTTTACTGTATGTGTCTCATTTGTCTGGTTAATAGAAAAGACTTTTTTTGATTAGCAGATTTCTGGTTCAGTTTTGTAGAACATGGTATACAGTAAAAATTAGTAAAAAAAAAAAAAATCTAGCGTCGGCCAAACCGACTCTAATATTTAGTTGACTTGTTTGACTGTAGAGTGGGTTGGCCGACTCTAAAAGATTTAGTTGACTGGTTTGAAGTTGACTTTAGCGTTAGTTCAGCCGACTCTAAATTTTATAGTTAGCGTCGGTCTGGCAAACTCTAAATTATTTGTTGACTTTTTTGATTTTGAATTTAATAGCCTCGGCTGCGCGAAGAGTCGGTTTTAGAGTCGGCTTAACCGACACTATGTTAGCCTCAGAGGACAGATAGCCGACTCTACCCAGTAGCTTCAAATTTTTTAGCCTGCCCCCGACCCCGACGCTAATCCGACGCTAAATATGTGTTAGCGTCGGTTTTAGCCCTGGTAGAGTGGGTTTTTGGCCGACGCTAAATCGCAGTTTTCTTGCAGTGAATAAACATACCTTTTCTTCAGCTCCTTTGTTTCATTAATTTCAGGATTGAATGTGATTTTAGTGGAAGAAAACGCATTTTGCAATGCTGGTTTTCTTATAATTAAGATACCAAAGAATATGATTCAAGTATACACACACAATCACATTGCTAGTTATAAATTATTACCTTGAAACAATTTAATTCTGCCAACATAATGACAAATGCAGCATTTTGAGATTCACCAGAAGATAGAAAAGAGTTCAACTCTTCAACATACTCTCCAAAAAGAGTGCATTTAAAGTGATACCTATTCAAAATTGTCAAAGATTATGTAATATCCCGCTCAGATGTAACTTTTATCAGTATTAGAGGAATTAAGAGAGAGTAGTGGCAAAGTTGTAAATATGAGAGGAATGGGTATTTATAGAGATAAGTATGAATAATTGTTCATTATGCCATTCCTTTCTCTCACTAAAAATCAGATTTCTACTCTCCCTCTCTCTCTAGGATTCGGTCAGCAGCAGCAACAGTTCTGAATCACCAGTTCTCTTCCCTAATTCTTGTCTGTAAACAAGCAAGCAAGCAAGTTTGGGAAAGTTGAAGTAAGTGGAAACTTGAGGAAAAAGTAAAGCCAAGCTAGGGTTTTGGTAAAGGAAGCCTGTCAAGAATAGCACAATACTAAGTGTGTTCCTTAGAGTAGCAGTATCCCTTGTGGGTTAAATTGTGTTAGGATTATAACTAAATTTCTAAGTTATTAGGAAAATGGTTAGTTTTCCCCTATCTTGATTCTATGCTTGATCCTGTTTAATCCTTGATTACAGTACGTTTTAGAGTTTAAAAATGAGTCCCTGGCATGTTTTCAAAGATCACTGGGCAGTTGGGTATCAAGTTTTTAAGATTAAAACATGTTTTTCAGAAATTTTGTGTTCTGCTACAGTCGTAGAGCGACGCCCAGGGTCGCAAAGCGAAGTAGCAGAGTTTGCTACTGCCTATCTTCGCCTAGCTATCGCCTAGACCTCGCTCTGCAAAGTAATCAGAAGCTGAGTTCGCAGAGCGAAGCTTTCAGACGCTCTGCGAAGCTTCAGACTCAGGATTACCAGGTTCTGAAGGTTCAGACTCTGAAGCTCAGAGTCTGAAGGTTCAGACGCAGGATTTCGCAGAGCGAAGTCAGGGGGTCGCAGAGTGAAGTTGCCCAGAATGGCATTTTATTTTCAAACAACTGTACCATGCCAATGATCTTTGATATTCTTTGGGGTAAAGATACTTGTGAACCTTCAAGGATTAATATAGGATGAGGATAGGTATCATACAGAGAGATGGGTATTTTATATCCATAGGATTTCAGGTTAGTTAAGGGTTAGTTTTCAGGATACCCTTAACCAGGAGGTGCATTTATATGCACATCAGGGCGTGCCTTAGCTGTTCACGTCAGAGTGACACTGAGGGTACACGTATCAGTTCAGGATAGGATGTACCCTAGTTATGGTACAAGGAATTTATCAGGACAAGTACATACTTATATATAAGGAATAATTAATTATCAGGATAAACTATGTGTCTTTTGTGTTCTCGCAGTTAGAGAGCGCAGGGGGTTCCAGTATTACTGGTTCGGGCAGGAACTTTCCGCGAGGATAACCACGCATAAGTTTATAGTGTGTCTTCTGTGTTCTCGCTAGTTAGGGCACAGGGGGTTTCGGATTCACCCGAAACGGGCAGGAACTTTCCGTGAGGATAACCACACACACAGGCAAGAGGAGTTCGGTGATTAGCCTATTATAGGAATTTTCACCGGTTATCAGGGGAATGTGCTCCGGGGTTACTCCACTCGGGGGCATTCCATAAAATGAACTCAAATAATAATGTTTGTTACACGCTAACATCTAACATAATATGTATTAGTTATACTTTATTATGTTATCAGGAAGTAAATACCATCAGGCAGGTATCAGGTGGTGATCTTAGGTATCCCCTCGATCACCCAGTTATCAGGATATAGTCTAGTTTTAGGACTATACAGTTATCAGGTTCAGGCAGGTATAAACCCTTTATGGGAAGGTTAAAGCTTGGCGATCATAGGATTCCCGAGATTGCCAAAAGCAGGCATGGCGACCCTAGGTTCCCTGAGGTTGCCAACAATAGGTTGGGCTGGAGCTCACTGAGACATTATGTCTCATCCCATTCCTTCTGATGCAGGTTCACAGGTTGCACGCAGCAAGGGTAAAGAGAAAGCTTTGGACTGAGTGTGCCGGTTTCCTTGTTGTTTCAGTTAATCTGTTTCCAGATGTTGTATTTTGATGTATAATTATCAGAGATGATGTGTATAAACAGTTGGATGTATTATTACTTATGTGATGTAATAATATGAGATAATTTTATGTATTGTAAATTAATGCATCCAGTACGAAATTTTAATACTCGTATAAGATCCTAGGCAATCTTGATATGGGTGTTACAGATTATACAAATATTAATTAAATACCATAATACATGTTTAAAAAAACACACTTACAAAAAATCAAGCTTACCCATTTGAATCCAGTTCAATGATAGTCATCTTAGCTTTTGCACCGTCTCTTTCATATTCTCTTTCAACACCCACTCTAGTTGAAATATCCCGCGTAGGCGCAACTTTTATCAGTAATAAAGGAATTACGAGTAAGTAGGGAAAAATGGTAATTTTGAGAGGAAGGGGTATTAATAGGGATAAGATTGAATATTTCTTCATTATTCCCATTCCCTTCTCTCACTAAGTTCAGATTTTCTCTCCCTCCCTTTCTAGAATTCGGTTTGCACCAGCAGCAGCTTTGATCCACCAGCTTTCGTCCCTGATTTCTTGAACTAAAAGCAAGCAAGTTTTGGGAAAGTTTGAAGTAAGTGGAAGCTTAAGGAAAGATTAAGACCAAGCTAGGGTTTTGGTAAAGGAAGCTTAGTAAGACCAAATATGATTCAGGTGGGTTCCTTAGAGTAGCAATTTTTCCCTTATGGGTTATTATTTTGTGAGTTTCACAACAAAATTGCTAAGGTTTAGGAAAAGGATAGTTTTATAGCTTAAATGAAATCTCTGGCATGTTTTTAAAGATCACTTGGCAGTTGGGTACCAAGATTATTTAAAGATGAAACTTGTTTTCAAATTCTGAGTTCTGCTACGGTCGCAGAGCGACCATGAGTTTGCTCTGCGAAGTAGCAGAGTTTTGCTACTGCATATCTTCGCCTAGCCATCGCTTAGACTTCGCTGTGCAAAGTTATCAGAAGCTGAGTTCGCAGAGCAAAGTCCTTGGACGCTCTGCGAAGCTTCAGACTCAGGTATATCAAGTTATGAAGGTTCAGACTCTGAATGTTCAGAGTCTGAAGGATCAGACACAGGTTCGCAGAGCGAAGTTAAGGGTCGCAAAGCGAAGTGATCCAGAATGGCTTTTTCTAAATAAATAACTGTACCATGCCAATGATCCTTGTTATGCTTTGGGATAGAGATACTCATGAACTTTCAAGGATTAATCTAGGATAAAGATATGTATCATACAGAGTGTTGGGTAATTTATCCACAGATTCTCAGGTAAGCATAAGTATGACATATGTTAACGATATGTCTAGATCCTATGATAGGATAGCAAGATGAATGTACTCAATTAAGTGTACGAAAGTACAAGGAATGTTTCAACATTCAAAGCTTCAGATAAGCTTAAGGGGTTCAGTTTCCCAACAATGATTAAGTGGCTTATGAGAACGATAAGCTTAGAACCTTATATTATAGGTTAAGTATCACATGATTAATTACGTGATGAATGCATCAGATATGCATGTGTTCAGAATGATGTATCAGATATACATACGAAAGTTAAGAATTATATTATAAAGATTATACGTGTTCAGCAGACTCCGGATTATGCCGGATGGGATTTCTCCGAAAGGGCTATCCACACGTAAGTTTATAAGATTATGTTAACGTGTCCAGCAGGCTCCGGATTATGCCGGATGGGACTTCTCCGAGAGGGTTGTCCACACGTATGTTAAAGATTAAACATGTCTAGTAGGCTTCGGATTATGCCGGATGGGACTTCTCCGAGAGGGTTGTCCACATGTAAGGTTAAGCATGTTCAGCAGACTCCGGATTATGCCGGATGGGACTTCTCCGAGAGGGTTGTCCACATGCAAGTTAAGTTGTGTTCAGCAGACTCCGGATTATGCCGGATGAGACTTCTTCGAGAGAGTTGTCCACACAACGACAAGAAGAGTCCGGTGTTAGCCTGATATGATAGGAATTTTCACCGGTATGATGGGAGATGTACTTCAGGGTTACTCCACCCGGATGCACTCCATAAAATGAACCAAGATAAGTAATTGTATGTTCAACGCTAACTTTCTAACTTTATGTTAAGCAAGATGTATATGTATTTATTACATGAGATTATGACAAAGTAGTCATCAGATAACAATTATCAGAAAGTGATCATAGGATGTCCCCAGATCACTAAGTATGATGTAACACCCATATAGAGATTGCCTAGGATCTCTTACGAGTATTAAAATTTCGTACCGGATACATTAAATACAATACAGAAAGATAGGTAATGATTATACAATACATAAGTTTATCATACAACTCATCATCTGATACAAAACATTCTCCATAATATACATCATGATACATCATTCTTATACAAAGGTCCATATAATAACATATAAGCAGCACGATCAATCCGTAGCTTTCTCTTTACCTTTGCGTCGTGCTACCTGCGAAGAACCTGCACCAGAAGGAAAGGGATGAGACATAATGTCTCAGTGAGCTCCTACCCTACCAACTGTTGGCAACCACGGGGGTAACCTAGGGTCGCCGTGCCTACTCTGGCAATCTTGGGGATACCTACGATCGCCATCATTCTTTACTTTTATCGCGATCAAGGGGAACCTAGGATCGCTTCATTGTCTTATCTCATGTATTTCATGTTTCATTCTTAACTTTAGACTTATACGGAGTGATCTTGGGGACATCCTATGATCACATCTCATTCACTAGGAACTAATCATCATATCTCGTATTACATATAAAATGTACATATTCGTCTTTCGTATCTTAAGTTAGCAGTTAGGGTTGAACAAACATAACATTATCTTGGTTCGTTTTACGGAGTGCATCCGGGTGGAGTAACCCCGAAATACAACTCCCATCATACCGGTGAAATTCCTATCATATCAGGCTAACACCGGACTCCTCTTATCTTTGTGTAGGCAACCCTCTCGGTGAAGCCCCATCCGGCATAATCCGGAGCCTGCTGGACACATCTTACTTTACATGTGGACAACCCTCTCGGAGAAGTCCCATCCGGCGAATCCCGGAGCCTGATGGACATGCCTAAATCTTTTAACTTACGTGTGGATAGCCCTTTCGGAGAAATCCCATCCGGCGAAACCCGGAGTCTGATGAACACGTGATCGTAATCGTATAACATATTCGTATCATATTCTTATTCCTTAAATGGTCGTTCTTAAATGCTTAACCTATAAAGGTTCTAGGCTTCATCAATATATCATTCGTAGATTCGTGACTACTTAACCTATAATAGGTCCTAAGCTTGGATTCTGAATTAATCTTGGCTTACATGTACTTAAGTGAGTGTAGGGATTTCACTTACAAAGAGATAATCCCCATTACTAATCCCTTTATATGTCTATATAACTTAGGGCTTAAGTATTCATCTCCTAATGCCATACCTATTCCTCATCCTACCCTAATTCCAAACCAAAACTCACGAACAAGAAGCTGGGAAAAAGGGCAAATCGTAGCACGATTTCAAGAAATCGGAGCACGATATTATGCGAAAGTTTTCATGAAATCAGGGCATAAAATCGTAGCCCGATGCCCAGAAATCGTAGCACGATTTTGGCTTCAGCAGCACTCATAATTTTACTTCCTAGGCTAAACCAAACATCCCCAATCATCAAAACAGCTTATGGGAATGAATTTTACAAGGCATAAGGATAGATAATAACATGATTAGGCAAGGAATAAGTATACAAGGGATTAGGCACAAATTCTCATCCTTGATTCAACTTGTAAAATGTACTAAAACTACTCAAATGGGTTATACAACCCTATGGAGCTCACCTTAATCCACTATTGGTGCTATTTAAGCTTGAATCCAACAACCCTATGTCACTCCAAGTCTATCTCTTGCCTTGTTCTTCCTTGTTCTTCTTTTCTTTCTCTTGATCTAGCTTCCAACTCAAGCTTTCTTGCAAGTGTTTTCTCACTAAAGTTTAGATTGAAGTTTGGTTGAATGATGGTAAGTGAGGGAGGGCGTGTGGCTTGAGGAGAAGGGGGAAGGAAAACTGATTTTGTTAGTAAGAATAAGAGAAGAAAAATGGCAAATGAAATATCTTGGTTCATTTTTAAACAATCTCCC
Source organism: Medicago ruthenica (assembly GCA_018208015.1). NCBI lineage: Eukaryota > Viridiplantae > Streptophyta > Magnoliopsida > Fabales > Fabaceae > Medicago > Medicago ruthenica. Next base: position 21,327,960 of record CM031372.1, read on the forward strand.
TTTTACTCTTATTTACAAAATTGCCATCTCACTTAATTACTTATTTGCCATGCTTGCTTCTCAAGTTTCTAACACTGATAACTGATACTTAAAAGCGGGATGTTACAATCTACCCCCCTTAAAGAAATTTCGTCCTCGAAATTTAGAATTTACCTGAAAATAGATGAGGATAGTGCTCTTGCATTTCTGACTCTAGCTCCCACGTCGCTTCGCCGTCGGGAGAACCTTTCCAAACAACTTTAACAATAGGAATTTCTTTGTTCCGCAAAGACTTAACATCACGATCAATTATTCGATCTGGTTCAGGTTGAAAAGTCAAGTCCGATCTCAAATCAATACTGTCCAGTTCCACTGGTTGGAAAGGATCGGGAATGAACTTCCTCAGTTGTGAGACATGAAATACATCGTGTAATCCTGACATGGCCGGTGGCAGCGCTAACTGATAAGCTGCTGGTCCGACACGTCGAAGTATCTGAAATGGTCCAACATACCTTGGGCAAAGCTTCTTAGTCCTGAATGCTCCTCTTAACCCCAACTTGGGTGTAACTTTAAGGAATACATGGTCTCCTTCTTCAAACTCTAAGGGTCTTCGTCGCTTATCGGCATAACTTTTCTGACGACTTTGGGCTGTTCTCATCTTATCTTGGATTGACTTAATCTTTAGGGTCGTCTCCTGAATGATCTCGGGTCCCAAAATACTCTTATCTCCAACCTCAGCCCAGCAAAGCGGGGTTCTACATTTCCTACCATACAATGCTTCATATGGTGCCATTCCAATGCTAGAATGGTAACTGTTATTGTAAGAGAATTCGATCAATGGGAGGTGATCATTCCAACTTCCTCCATCTTCTAGGATACATGCCCGTAACATGTCCTCTAACGTCTGAATAGTTCTTTCGGATTGTCCGTCTGTCTGAGGATGATGGGACGTGCTCATTTTTAATCTTGTCCCCAAAGCCTTCTGAAAAGCTTTCCAAAAGTGGGATGTGAAAATGGGATCTCTATCAGACACAATACTAGCTGGCACACCATGGAGTTTCACAATCTCCGAAATAAACAACTCGGCATACTGAGAGGCTCGGTAAGTGGTCTTAACCGGCAAGAAATGAGCTGACTTGGTTAACCGGTCCACTATCACCCAAATGGAGTCATGTCCTCGCTGCGTTCGAGGTAATCCACTCACAAAATCCATGGTTATATCTTCCCATTTCCATAATGGAATCTCCAATGGTACTAACATTCCCGCAGGCCTTTGATGTTCAATCTTCACCTGCTGACATACAATGCATCGCGTCACAAATTCCGCAACATCTCTTTTCATACTAGGCCACCAATAATCTCTCTTCAAGTCTTGATACATCTTGGTGGTACCAGGATGAATACTAAAACTGCTCTTGTGCGCTTCCTCTAAAATCACCCTTTTCAATTCCATATCATTCGGAACATAAACCCTTCCTTCAAACAATACTATACCATCTGGCGCCCATGAAAACCCTGCTTGGCCAACTTTCCTTTGAAGGTCCATATCCACAGATTGAGCTTGTGCAATCCTAAACCGTAGGTCGCACGAAATATCTAACTTGTTCAGCAAGATGCCACCTTCTAACTCTGTAACATGTAGATTAAGGTCTCTAAACTTTTCATACAATCCACATGTATGCATCATCACCTCAGCTTTAACTAAAGCCTTTCGACTCAAGGCATCTGCTACCACATTTGCTTTTCCTGGATGGTATTTCAGATCAAAATCAAAATCCTTCAAATACTCCATCCATCGCCTTTGCCTCATATTCAAATCTCGTTGATCAAACAAATACTTCAAACTTTTATGGTCACTGAATAAATCAAACTGTGCACCATACAAATGATGTCTCCATATTTTCAGTGCAAAAACTATTGCTGCTAACTCAAGATCATGGGTGGGGTAATTCTCTTCATGAGTCTTGAGCTGTCTGGACGCATATGCTATCACATTCTCACCTTGCATAAGAACACTTCCCAGTCCCTTGGAAGATGCATCGCAGAAACGGTGTATCTCCTTTCAGGATCTGGTATCGCCAACACTGGCGCTTTAGTCAACTTTCTTTTCAGAACTCTGAAGCTCTCTTCACATTCTTCGTCCCAAATAAAGGGTACGTCTTTCCTGGTAAGGCGTGACAAAGGCAAAGCAATCTGAGAAAATTTCATAATAAACCTTCGATAATAACCTGCCAAGCCTAGAAAGCTCCTGACCTCTGCTACATTCTTGGGTCTTTCCCAACTTAATACAGCTTCAACTTTGGATGGATCAACGGCTACTCCTCCTTGAGAAATAACGTGACCCAAAAACTTAATCTCAGATAGCCAGAACTCACATTTACTGAATTTAGCATATAACTGTTTATCTCTGAGGACGTCCAATACAATTCTCAAGTGCTGAGCATGTTCCTGAGGATCCTTAGAATAAATCAAGATGTCATCTATGAAAATCACCACAAATTGATCAAGGTAAGGCTGAAAAATTATGTTCATATAATCCATAAATACTGCTGGAGCATTAGTTACACCGAAAGGCATAACCAGAAATTCATAGTGCCCGTAACGCGTTCGAAACGCCGTCTTAGACACATCCGAAGACTTAATGCGGATTTGATGGTAACCTGACCGAAGATCAATTTTGGAAAACACAGTTGCTCCCTTGAGCTGATCTAAGAGATCATCAATCCTTGGAAGAGGATACTTGTTCTTGATAGTCACTTTATTAAGTTGGCGGTAGTCAATACACAGCCTCATGCTTCCATTTTTCTTCTTGACTAACAGAACTGGAGCACCCCAAGGTGACACACTAGGTCTGATAAAATGCTTCTGAATCAATTCTTCTAGCTGTGATTTCAGCTCTTTAAGTTCCGTAGGTGACATTCTGTACGGTGCCACAGATACCGGCTCCGCTCCTGGAATTAAATCAATTGAGAACTCCACCTCACGCTCTGGAGGCAAACTATTTACTTCTGAAGGGAAAACATCTAAATACTCATTTACAACAGGAATATCACTGGGACTCAACTCTGATTCTGAAGCCACAGTGAGCATGACATAAAATCCTTTATCTTGTGCACAAATAAATTGGATTAACTGATGGGTGCGGTTAATCAATTCAGATAGAGCCACACCTTCCGCCGTATCACTGGTCGGCATATAAATACTCTTTTCAGAACATCCAATATACACATGGTTAGCAGAGAGCCAATCCATGCCTAATATCACGTCAAGTTGCTCCATCGGGAGGCATACTAGATCAACATAATAAGTCTTACTTGACACAGTGATAGGACAGTTTTCACAAACATAGCTCGCCTCAATTCCGCCTTCAGTAGCGGTAGATACTAACATCGGAGGATTCAACGGAGACAAGGATAATTGAAGCGTCTCCACACATTTATATGAAATAAATGAGCATGAAGCACCACAATCAAAAAGAACTTTTACTGGGTATGAGCCAAGATAACACATACCGGCAATCAGATCTTCATTTGCCAAGGCCTTTGCACCATCAAGGGAGTACACCCTTCCTTTGCTAGTGGTAGTTCCTTCAATTCCACTCCTATTCCTCCGTTCTGGACAATTTGCAATAATATGCCCCGGCTTCTTACATCCATAACAAATACCTGTACCCTTCATGCATTCGCCATAATGTGACTTCCCACAATTGTTGCAGATAGCACCAGCCTTCGGTGAATACGTCTGTTTACCCCTTTGAGGTGACCCCTTCGGTTTCAACTTGTCATGATACTTATCCTGCATCCTGCTCTTCCTTCTTTCAAAAGCCACTGATCTTTCCTTTGAGGTCTTTGCAAGTCCTGCTTCGACCACCAAGCTATCATGTACCAATTCATCATAACTTGCAGTTCTTTGAAGACTTACTGCAGTGTCAATCTCGCCTCTCAAACCTCGTTTATACTGATTCATTTTCCACACTTCATTCTCAGCATATTCGTTGTGTGTAGAATAGTAGGACAGCTCTTCAAACTTCTTTGTGAACTCAGCAACCGACATACTACCTTGCTTCAATTATAAGAATTCTTGTTCCTTCTTTACCTTGTAAGACAAAGGTAAATACTTTTCCAACATTACTTCTTTAAAGTTTACCCAATTCACTTCTACACCATTGGCTTCCATCCTGCGCTGAGCAGATTCCCACCAGTCTTCTGCTGCGCCTCTGAGTTGGTTTGTGGCATAGACCACTTTATCTTCTTCCGAACACTCAGCCATTCTAAAGATCTTCTCCATCTGCTTAATCCACTTCCTAGCTTCTTGAGGTTCACCTTCTCCATTGAACTCCGGAGGGTGATGCCTATTATATTCCCGAAACACGGGATTACCAATTGCTGGAGGAGGTGATTGTGGATGGAAACCCTGCCCTTGCTGCATCATTTCCATCCATTGCTGCTGAGATTGGGCCTGTTGCTGAGATTGTTGTTGCATCATCAGCATCATTTGCTGATACTGTAATGCATTCTGAGCTTGTTGCTCTTGGTACTGCTGCTGCCAGGCCTGCTGTTGTTGCATCATCTGTTCCCATGAATTCATACTGGGTCCTCCACTTTCATCGCTAGCTTGATTGGCACGAGGTCTACCTCTTCTTCTCCCAGACATCTTATCCTAGCTGTCATATACAAGTCAAAGTGATCAGTTTTAACTGAACATAACATCTAGAATAATGTCCTGGATCCAAGAGGTCCACAAACTTGGATTGTACTTTAATGACCCAAGGCACGGTCTGAATCGACCTGCTCTGATACCAAATTGTAACACCCATATAGAGATTGCCTAGGATCTCTTACGAGTATTAAAATTTCGTACCGGATACATTAAATACAATACAGAAAGATAGGTAATGATTATACAATACATAAGTTTATCATACAACTCATCATCCGATACAAAACATTCTCCATAATATACATCATGATACATCATTCTTATACAAAGGTCCATATAATAACATATAAGCAGCACGATCAATCCGTAGCTTTCTCTTTACCTTTGCGTCGTGCTACCTGCGAAGAACCTGCACCAGAAGGAAAGGGATGAGACATAATGTCTCAGTGAGCTCCTACCCTACCAACTGTTGGCAACCACGGGGGTAACCTAGGGTCGCCGTGCCTACTCTGGCAATCTTGGGGATACCTACGATCGCCATCATTCTTTACTTTTATCGCGATCAAGGGGAACCTAGGATCGCTTCATTGTCTTATCTCATGTATTTCATGTTTCATTCTTAACTTTAGACTTATACGGAGTGATCTTGGGGACATCCTATGATCACATCTCATTCACTAGGAACTAATCATCATATCTCGTATTACATATAAAATGTACATATTCGTCTTTCGTATCTTAAGTTAGCAGTTAGGGTTGAACAAACATAACATTATCTTGGTTCGTTTTACGGAGTGCATCCGGGTGGAGTAACCCCGAAATACAACTCCCATCATACCGGTGAAATTCCTATCATATCAGGCTAACACCGGACTCCTCTTATCTTTGTGTAGGCAACCCTCTCGGTGAAGCCCCATCCGGCATAATCCGGAGCCTGCTGGACACATCTTACTTTACATGTGGACAACCCTCTCGGAGAAGTCCCATCCGGCGAATCCCGGAGCCTGATGGACATGCCTAAATCTTTTAACTTACGTGTGGATAGCCCTTTCGGAGAAATCCCATCCGGCGAAACCCGGAGTCTGATGAACACGTGATCGTAATCGTATAACATATTCGTATCATATTCTTATTCCTTAAATGGTCGTTCTTAAATGCTTAACCTATAAAGGTTCTAGGCTTCATCAATATATCATTCGTAGATTCGTGACTACTTAACCTATAATAGGTCCTAAGCTTGGATTCTGAATTATTCTTGGCTTACATGTACTTAAGTGAGTGTAGGGATTTCACTTACAAAGAGATAATCCCCATTACTAATCCCTTTATATGTCTATATAACTTAGGGCTTAAGTATTCATCTCCTAATGCCATACCTATTCCTCATCCTACCCTAATTCCAAACCAAAACTCACGAACAAGAAGCTGGGAAAAAGGGCAAATCGTAGCACGATTTCAAGAAATCGGAGCACGATATTATGCGAAAGTTTTCATGAAATCAGGGCATAAAATCGTAGCCCGATGCCCAGAAATCGTAGCACGATTTTTGGCTTCAACAGCACTCATAATTTTACTTCCTAGGCTAAACCAAACATCCCCAATCATCAAAACAGCTTATGGGAATGAATTTTACAAGGCATAAGGATAGATAATAACATGATTAGGCAAGGAATAAGTATACAAGGGATTAGGCACAAATTCTCATCCTTGATTCAACTTGTAAAATGTACTAAAACTACTCAAATGGGTTATACAACCCTATGGAGCTCACCTTAATCCACTATTGGTGCTATTTAAGCTTGAATCCAACAACCCTATGTCACTCCAAGTCTATCTCTTGCCTTTTTCTTCCTTGTTCTTCTTTTCTTTCTCTTGATCTAGCTTCCAACTCAAGCTTTCTTGCAAGTGTTTTCTCACTAGAGTTTAGATTGAAGTTTGGTTGAATGATGGTAAGTGAGGGAGGGCGTGTGGCTTGAGGAGAAGGGGGAAGGAAAACTGATTTTGTTAGTAAGAATAAGAGAAGAAAAATGGCAAATGAAATATCTTGGTTCATTTTTAAACAATCTCCCTTTTACTCTTATTTACAAAATTGCCATCTCACTTAATTACTTATTTGCCATGCTTGCTTCTCAAGTTTCTAACACTGATAACTGATACTTAAAAGCGGGATGTTACATATGAGATTATGAATATGTTATGAATATGAAAGAGATAAGCAGTGATCCTAGATTTCCACTTGCTCACTAAGTTAACCGGAAGTAGTCTAGTTTTTACGACTACACAGGATAGCAGGAACATGCAAGTTTAATCCCTTATGGGAATAGTTTAAGGTTTGGCGATCATAGGTATCCCCAAGATTGCCAACAGGGTAGGCATGGCGACCCTAGGTTCCCCGTGGTTGCCAACAGTAGGTTGGGGTGGAGCTCACTGAGACATTATGTCTGATCTCAATCCTTCTGGTGCAGGTTTACAGGTAAGCAAGAGGTTCGTGAAGAAGTTCTTCAGGAAGACGCTGGATGGAGTGCAGTTGCTCATCATGTACCAGCTCAGGAGTTTATCAGACTTTGTATAAGTATTTTAGTGGTACTTGATTATTGTATAAACGAGCAAATCTGTATTCATTCGGGTATTGTATATTATTATTGAAAAATTTGATGTATACAGTATCAGTTAACGAACATGCTAATATTCTAGATTAATTTAGTATGGGTGTTACACTAGTCATGACTCCAATTACATCTGCATATATAACACAAATTAAAATATTGATTAAATTTCCATTTAATATTATAAGAATATAACATATACTTGAATCATATTAAACAAAACATTTTATTAGCATTAAAAAAAAGATCTAAACGGTTATTTAATTATTAAACCTATTAATTCAACCTTTAAGATAATTATATAACGTTTAAAAATAATTTGTAACATTGAAATGCCATTAAAAAACAAAATATATGAATGAGCAAAATTAAGAAAGAAAAAAAAATTGATATTGAAAAATAAAACTATTTTCACCAAAAAGTAATTAATTTATTATTATATTTTTGTAAATAAACAATAGTAAATAATCCAATTGATACGAAAGAAAGTAATAGTCACTTACCAACCAAGTAGTTGTTGTCGTAGGAATCATTCAAAACATCAGATGCAGGTGTAAACAAATACATGTTTGTAGGGACCAAAACAGTTTTAGATATTTTGACTTTTGTGTTGATTGTGTAATTCAGTTTGTATTCGTTGCGTGATAGTCTATACAACCACTGTTGCAAGCAACATCAAATGAGGAAATCGTGAACACCATTCCCTCTTGGAGCTGCTCCTTGAACTTGTAGATCAATGTTCTTCGTATAGACGCACCAATTCGGTCACCCTACATAGAAAGATTAAAACATTATACTTTAAACAAAAAAATACAAAAAACTAAAATGATATGAAAGAAAATACCTTTCGATCCATTAGAACCAACTCCATGGAAAATGATAGTTTTTTATTTTTATAGTCTTGAACACACCAAGCACGAACAACCCTCACAACAAATGTCCACGATCGTTTTCTTGGTGAAACATTAGAAATGAAGTCATGTTTCAAAGACATTTTTTCTTTGCAATAGAAAAAATTACAGAAACAACATGAATATAGCTATCAGATAATCAAAGAACAGATAAAGAAGAACTATATTTTGTGACCGTGGTTTAGTCGTACCCCCAAAACACTACTATTTATATAGAAAAACAGTACCATAACGGTTAATATCTATTAATTATTAATTTAACCGTTTTAAAATTAACAATATTAACGTCTTTAATTTTATAAAATGTGTATTAAATGATTAGATTATATTTCATGTAACCAACGAAAAATTAACTACATAACATTTGAAACTTAATGGTATCTTACAAATTATTAAGTAATATATTTTTGTAACGAATAAAAATTAATTATATAACCTTAAAAACTAATTACTACATTTAAAGTTTTAATTAGTATCTTACTGTAATTGTGTAACGGACCAAAATTCAACATATAATTTATTCAAGTTATGTATTATAATTTTGTAACCTACCAAATTTTTAATGTACCCTCTTGGAACTGCTTCTTGAACTAGTAGATCAATGTTCTTCGTATAGACGCACCAATTCAATCACCCTACATAACAACGATTAAAACATTATACTTTAAACAAAAAAATACAAAAAACTAAAATGATATGAAAGAAAATACCTTTCGATCCATTGGAACCAACTCCATGGAAAATGATAGTTTTTTATTTTTATAGTCTTGAACAAATCAAGCACGAACAACCCTCACAACCAATGTCCACTATTGTTTTCTTGGTGAAACATCAGAAATGAAGTCATGTTTCAAAGACATTTTTTCTTTGCAATAGAAAAAATTACAGAAACAACAAGAATATAGATATCAGAGAATCAAAGAACAGATAAACAATAACTATATTTTGTGACTGTGGTTTAGTCGTACCCCATAATATGCTACTATTTATATAGAAAAATAGTACCATAACAGTTAATATCTATTAATTATTAATTTAACCGTTTTAAAATTACTATTATTAACGTCTTTAATTTTATAAATGTGTATTAAATGATTAGATTATATTTCATTTACAAATTATTAAGCAATATATTTTTGTAACGAATAAAAATTAATTATATAACCTTAAAAACTAATTACTACATTTAAAGTTTTAATTAGTATGTTACTGTAATTGTGTAACGGACCAAAATTTAACATATAATTTATTCAAGTTATGTGTTATAATTCCTCTCAAAAAAAAAAACTCTCAAAAAAAAAAGTTATGTGTTATAATTTTGTAACCTACCAAATTTTTAATGTACCGTATAAATCTTAATCGAAACGCCTATTACATTAATAATTATTTGAATGTAACCGACTATGTATTTTATGAAAAAAATTAATTTGAAATTAAAAACGACTTTTATATAATAATTATTAATAAGCATGAATTAAAATTTAGGAGAATTTTTTGGAACACATGCCAAGTCATCTTATGATGATGTGAACATGCTTAGAAGCAAGAATTCTTGAAATAAGGTATTTTTAAAAGGTTCGAAATATTAGTATAAAAATTCAATTCATTTGGTTATCTCATGGTCACGCGGTTCACAACACTCTTTAATATGTGGTACGGGTTAGGGTACGCAGCATGCAACTCTTAAATAATTAGGTATGTTTAGGGGTATACATAGTCATACTGTCAGAGTCGTTCCTGAAAGTTTGGGTGAACCATGCAAATTATGATTTTGGTGCCCTATTTTTTATGAGCGGGTGTGTGGACGCGCGTACGTGCTTGTATGTGTGCAAGTGTGTGTCTTTATTATTTAATGCATATAGCCTTAAGTATAAAACTTGTGCAAGAAACTAATTATAAGTTGTTTTAATACAACTTCAAGTGAAATAAAGTATTTTTAAAGACAAGTTAATGATCAAAACAAAATCAATATTGAAAAGTTCACACCAAATCACAACCACAACAGAGTTATAACACAAGTAAGTATACATGCATCTATCAATTCAAACATGTATTATTAGTATCCAATAATCACAAATAATATGTTTATATGCTCTTTGAGAAAATTATTTTAATATAGACTTTTTTTTAGATATTCATATTTGGGCCAATATATCAAATATAATAAGGGTTGTTTTATTATTATGTCTAGCTTTTTTTTTATTGGAGTCTAAGCCTAACCTAAAAAATATATTTATTGATTACATTATTTATTGATTACATTGACAATCATTATTGTCATCTAAAGAAATATTATTTTTGGTATCAGAAGATGATTCATTAATCATCTCAATCTCATTATCAGAAGAGTCATATTCACTCTCTGAATTAATTAAAAGGACATTTTCTAGTTGTGAACGAAGATTCCCATCCTCAATATCATTAAGGACTTTTTTAGTCCAACATTGGTTGGCATAGTGACCACCTTTACCACATTTATGGGAGGTCACATCTATCTTCTTGGCTTTCCTCTTCTTATTATACTTAGGAATATCACACACACACACCAAAAATGTATAAAAAAAATAGTGCCACTTAAAATTTACGGCCTTGTGCGGCCATTCCTCCCACACACCTTTGAAACCGCCCACAAGCAGTATCAAAGGTTCCTTTTGCTTGTTTTACTTCCTAACCATATATGTTAATTATAATAAAAAAAATAGGAAATATAGTTTATTTTTGAAATAAAAAAATGAAATATAATTTAAAAACACAAAAAAAGAAAATATAATATAATGAAAGTAGTTATCACACTATTAACAGACAAATATTTGTTACTGATAAATATTAAAAAAAATTGAGACAACTATTTGTCACTGATACATAAATAAAATACACAACAAACATTTATTAGGGAAGACTATACAAAATTCACAAGACAAATATTTGTAATTTAAATAGGATCAAGGTCTGAAGTTGGATGTAGCCAACAAACAATTGGAATCAATGACTTCAATATATATTGCCTCATGACCGTGACTTACTAAATGAGTATGCATGCAATTTTTGGAGCTATTGTGGCTTATTTCATAATCTCCAATTTTTGTTGTTGTTGGATGTGTGGAAAAATTACCAAGTTTTTTCACATTTCCAAATATTCATAACATGGGTTGTTGTAGGCCCTTGTATAACAACTATGAAAAGTTTGTTATTGGACTCATGTGTAAAGGGATCAAAGGGAGTCCCATGGTACAAAGTTTAATTACTTGCATCAGTGAGTGTATGTATGTGTTTTGATGTGTGGTTAGTATTTGGTTTTCAAAATTAGATTGCGAGGATATACATGGCATTTTTCATTTGGAATAAATGCACCAGCTGCTGGTTCTACCGGAACAAGTTTTGAATACACATGTTTTTATACAGTTATCACTATCAATACTACTTTAGAGGTGAAAAACTCTCAAAAGTAATTGCCACTAGGAATTGGTGTGTCATTGTTTTTCAGGTTCGGACTGAGTCACTCACTTAATGAGGATGAGCACAATTATGACGATAATTAAGATACCATTAGCGTTGTCAACAATTTTGGCAGTAACCAAAATGGTTTCTTTGAGAGATTTAAGGCTTCAATGATTAAAATGGGTAACATTGGTGTCATAACAGGCAAGAAAGGAGAAATTGGAGAACACTGCAATTTTGTCAACCAGAAATCTTTAGAACTAGCTCTCGCAACAGTTACATCTACAGAATCATATGAGTAGCGTATGGTTAGCTTAGTTTAATAAATAAATGAGGACTTGCAATGCAATTAAAATGTTGTCGTTGCAAGTCACTACTAGTAAAGAAGCAATAGGCACATTCGTGCCATGTGCTATGTGCTTTCTTGTGTGTGTAAGAGAATCTTCTTTGATGTAGTGTTCTTTCAATATATCTACCATTTGCTCAATTTGTTTTTTTAAACGGCAAATTAAAGGGAAATCCTAGGCTTTAATCAATTGATCACAAGCACAACTTTAGTAACTTCTTTTTAATGACTTGATAATTTTGTTTAAAATTTGCAGTCTTGTTAACCAATGTTTTAAGGATACTCTTTAAAGATTTTAAATTATATATGATAAAAAAATCATTAATATCTTTAACATTTGTATTTATATATTCATTTCGTTTCAAATTATATGTCATATAACAAAATTTGTTTGTTCTAAATTATATGTCACTTTACAATATCTAGGAATCATTAATGTTTATTTTTTTATTATGCCCATTACTATTTATATTACTTTATATTTTCACAATTCTTTTAATTAATGTTTTCTATCGTAACGAAAGATATTTTTGTAAAACAACTCACAATTTACTCTTTTCTATACAACATCAACTATATTTTTTAATCTATGTGAAATTGTTAAAGTGATATATAATTTAAAACGAAAGAGTATTTATTAAAAAAATATGATCAAAATAAGTTATATAAATAATATATCGTTCAACTGCAACATGTAGGAATATTCATTAGCATTTCTTTGAAATCTAGATGGCTTTTACTTTGTTTGGATTGTTGTGTTGTGTCACCGAAATATGCTTGATTCTTTGTTTATAATTACATGGTTATGTCACCGAGATATGCTTGACTTTATTTAGATGTCTCTACCTAATATTAATCGCGACAATGATGGCTGCAACTGCAAACAGTTGAACAACAAATACTAATGACAGAGAAGATAAGACCATACTAAATAAAGAAGACCAAAATGAATGTATCGAAAATTAGTAGAGAAATCTCAATAATAGATCGACCAACTCAACTTGCGCACTTTGTGTCCGAGCTTTGGAAAACACACCTTATTTTCAGGGCCGTTCCGATAAAGACGGAGGCCATGTTCAAATATTAAAAATGGGTTCTCAATGGAAAAATAGTATTTTTTTTAAGCAATAGTAATCATTTATTTAAGTTTTAAATAACATAAAAAATAGTCATTGTTATAAATTAAGTAAAAGTAAGTTTGTATGGAAGAAACTAACTAACTTGTGTTGAACTTCACTAACCACTAATTGTTTTAATATTAAAAATTGGGTTCACAATAAAAAGAAACGCCAAAAACTTAAAAAGAATCATCACTTTGTTTAATGCAAAATAGATCTTAAGTATATTGGTTGTTGTTGCTTAAAAAAGTGTCTTTGCTATCTAAATAGTGACAAACAAGTACTAATATCGAGAACAAATAGTAGCAAATTAGTACTAGTATACATGATTAAACTTAAAACAATAGAAAAAAAAAATACTATTAACAGATTTAATTTGTGTTGTTAATGGAAACAAATGACAAAAAAATTCAAGGTATTTAGTAATTTTCTACATTCATAGATAACTCTGAAATGCATATTAAATTATAATTTTGATAAAAAAAAATTGTAATGGCGCCTAATAGTTGTGTATGAAATTGAGACTTTTACATTTCGTTCATGTTTACACAAATGATCGGGATTGAACCTTAAGACCAAAGATTCAAATGCTTTCTATTTTTCCACCAAACCATTACAAGGTGTCTATTGATTTTTTATATTTTATCATATATACTTAACACTTTTGGATGTTATATTAAAAAAATAAAAATTTTGAGGCTCCTAAAATTGCGAGGCCCGGCACCATAGCTCACCTTGCACTTGCTAAGGGCCGGGCCAGCTTATTTTAATGCAACACATGCTAACCGGTATCTTAAGAGCACTTTTTAAGGTTTCTCAATTAAAAAATTATTTTTTGAAAAAGTTTAATACTTTAATTTTTGATGCATTGAATGCACAACTTTCCATAAAAATTTACTATTAAAAGTCCTTAACGAGTATGCTTAGGACACTCATTGGCATTTTCATTTCTTAAATACTCCCATTTTAGTTTTGAAGTGTTCAAAGGAAGTGTTAGAAACATTATTATTACTGGCGAAAAGATGGTCTTCCCGCTTTTTCTATTGCGTTAACGTGTGTATATTATCAACGATATTTTATCGAAATTTGCGTGTAAATTACAAACAATATTTTATATGATTTGTCTGATATAGACTAAAATTATAAGTAGATATTTGTGACTTTCAAATGTAACAAACTCAACAAACCATATTTATCTTTTCATATTGACAACAATAATATAATAAATATAAAAAAAATTCTTATTTTTTTTAATAACACTAGTAATATAACATTTTTATAGAAAAATATGTTTAAGGGTATAATTAGAATAACATAAAAGTCAACTCAAAATAGTCGAAACATGCTATTTTCTTTATATATAGTATAGATTATTATTATTATTATTATTATTATTAGAGAAAAAGCTAACTTGTGCCCTTAGGGCACAAGTTAATGAATCAAATATAGTAACTTTTTGTTGAAATGTGTATATTGAATTTAATTTTTGAATTTGTAATAAATTGAATGCATAAAACTTTAGAAAATATATATGCTTTTGGGTTTCTTAACATGTGCGCTAAAGACACAAGTTAGCATGACTCTTATTATTGTTGTTGTTGTTTATTTATTTATTTTAATATTTTCTCTAACATTTCCAATTTTGTTGAATAAAGTCACGATGGACTCCATATTTTGGGAATGAGATCCTATAAAGTGTGATGTGATTTATATGGATTACATTGAATAAAAGAGTAAATATTAAAAAGAAAGTTTTTCTGTCATTTATGAAGTTATATATACTTTATACTTATAAAAAGAAAATTACAATGGTTTGATCTAGAGGTCAAAATAAAAATTGATTCTCTTTGTTAAAATAAACTTTAGAAAATAATGAGGAGATGATCAAGATCTCTACACTTTTTTCTCAACAAAAAAATATCAAATAAAGAAAATCTTGATCCGTCAAAATACAAACTTTGAATTCAAAAAATTCGAGACCCACTCGTTCTTGTAGACAGAGTTAAATGAAAATATATTTATGAACATTCTCTAGCTAGTTTAAAGTCTTCTTTGTTTTATTTTTGTGTGTGAACCAATTATCCTTTATGTACAACTTTAAAGATTAATCCCTCGAGACGGTTAGGACTGCAAATGAAGAAAATTTAACACTATTACATTCTCATGGTTGAATTCAAATTAAAAACCTTTACAAACTTAAATAGATTTTTTTTTACTATTTCATTCAAATTTCTTTAATGAAGTTTCTCTATTTTGACCTAGAACATCATCCATTCACACTGAATTTACACCAACAATAAGTAAATAATAAAATAATAGTACTTTTAAATGACAAAAAATTAAAATTTTACGTACAAATCGTGCTCGTGCCGCCACGTGTAGGTTCAACGTGACCCATTTCTTTTGGTTATGATACTATGGATTTTATCGGAGGACAATTATGTCAATGTCAATAGTGGTTGGCTTGACTTTAATATGGACCCACACATGAGAACAGCACTACCACTTGCAACTTAATGACAGGTTAATTTTCTTAAGGAAATGTATTTGGTATAAACAAAAAGTATGTATTTTAACAATAATTCAAAATTTCCAATAAAAAAAATATTTCATCAATCTCAAATCATGTGTCATCTTTTCTAAATGTCATTTTTTTTAAAAGACAAAAAAGAAACCAATATATTAAAAAAACTAAAATAAGCCGCTCAGCGAAAGGTGTACCGAGAGAAGCCTGACAGATAACAGAGTACAACACAGTAAAAGTTAGGGAGAGGGGACAAACAAAACAAGCTAGGTAAGTGCAGTTAAATAGAATATAGGATTTAGCCTTCATAATTGGTAGTCAAAATCGAATAAAACATGCTTCGACTTAAACCACCAATATGACTGAAGATTTACCCTTTCACAAAGAGCCTGCAAGTTTTCCTCATTCCGCTGAAAAATACGATTGTTATGATCCTTCCAAATAATCCAAGCAACAAAAAGCCAAATAACATTTAGGGAGCATTGAACCTTATGTGAAAAACCCCCTAAACTACCAAACTGAAAGATATGCTCTAGGATTCTGCCATTGTAAACAATAGATAAACCAAGCCAACCAGAAATAAAATACCAAAGTCTACCATAAAATACCAAAGTCTAAATGTCATTGTTTTAAATTATTTGTCTTTTTTATAATATCAATACAATCTTTATTATTATTTTTCACTAACATACATTTAATTATTACATTTCAATAATTTATAATTGTTCAACTAACTATAATTAATAAGAGTGTTTTAATAAATAATACACATTTTTCCATTAAGATCAATAATACTCCGTTTCAAAATACATTTTTCCCTCCATTTCAAAATAGATGTCCATTTTAGAGAAATTGCAGTAACCAAGGACAAGTTAGTTCGACACAAAAGTTTCTATTATACTCTTGTCTTTGATTTCCTCCATTTTACATTTATTTACCCCATCTCATAATTACTCACAATACCAATACGAAAATTAATTAAACAAATTAGTCCATCATTTAAACATCCTTGGTCATTTCTTGGGAGAGTGCAGTAGTCATTTCTTGGGAGAGTGCATGAGTAAATCCACTTAAAATTGGGTCAACATTTATTAGTAGAAAATAATTATTGTGGAGAAAATCTAGAATCCAATTAATTGGTAGGCAAGGGTAAAATAGACAAAATGTATCCTTAAATATCAAATGGACATGTATTTTGAAACAAAAAATTTCTCCAAAATGGACATGTATTTTGAAACGGATGGAGTATTAATAATTTTCTTAATAATCGTGAAAAACTCAAATGAGACACTTAATATAAGACAGAGAGAGTACTTTATTCTCCACTCATTATAAGGATCTTTAATAAACATTATGAGTATTAATAAATGTTGTTGAGTAATAAATTTGTTTTAAATATGTGTGATTATTAATAACTTAATCTTTATGTATATACTAACGTCAAATGGATACTAACATGTTTGTCTCGTCGCTTTTATCGATAAAGAATGATAAATTATTGGAAAGGAAAAATCCAACCTAAAAGTTGGGTGTATTCCCTTTATAATTATACCTTGGTATATATGTATTTAATGTTGACTTTTCATATATTAAGACAAATTGATAGTTGCAAAAAAAAAAGTCATAATGCTTGTTAAAATTTGTAGGGAATTTTATATTTAAGGACAAATAAATTCTTGTAAAAAATTTTATATTTAAGGACAAAATGAGTACTTAAGGAGTACTTAAATACTTCCTCTATCATATAATGAATGTTATACATTTGATTATTTCACAAATATTAAGATGAAATGATAAAAAAAAGAAATTGGATTATTATCACACATAGTATTATTATTTCACACAGAATATTATTATTATTATTATTATTATTATTATTATTATTATTATTATTATTATTATTATTATTATTATTATTATTATTATATACAAAAAAACACGCTGTTTGTTGACATTCAAGTTGAGTTCAAAAAAAAAAAAAGTTTGTTGCCATACTAATATACTATTACAATTTGCACCCTCAATACTTTACAAGTCATGGCATTATTAAAATATAATTGTCTAGTCTCTATAAATAACAGCTTGATTAATGCCCAATCATATTCATAACAACAAAATGAACTCCTTTGGTCTCACATTGACAGCTCTATGCTGCGTAGTGGTTGTTCTTGGAGGGTTACCCTTCTCCTCAGATGCACAACTTGATCCTTCCTTCTACAGGGACACTTGTCCAAAGGTTCATTCCATTGTTCGTGAAGTCATAAGGAACGTCTCTAAGACAGATCCTCGTATGCTTGCTAGTCTCGTCAGACTTCACTTTCATGACTGTTTTGTTCTGGTATATACTCTACTCTCTCCGTATTCATTCATTCCCGTCTTTTATGTCAACTCATACTCTTGTATGTAGAACTAGCACCGACATTTTAGACTAAACATGTCTTGATATTCGACATTAATATTACATCTATATATGTAATTACCGTTAATTTGATTTTCTGAAATTATTACTGATATCAACATGTCGTTGTTAGGTCTGGTATCCATGTTAATGTTTGTGTTGGATATTATTTATAGTATATATCATTCATAGTTCTTTACTTTAATTGTTTCTATTTGACATTATAGTCATGTAGATTCATAGTTCTCTAGGCTTTGTTTGTGAGTTTGAAGGGAAATAGAGGGGAGAGTTTAGAAAAAAAGGAAAGAGTAACTGCAACAAATAGAAGACATAGGGAGGAGGGATTTTGAGGGGTTTATTTTTCTTCAAAATATAAAACCCTCCTCATTTGGGGAACTAAAAAATTGTATTAGAGATGGGTTTTGGGGGTTTGAGAGGGTTTATATGAATTCTTCAAATTTAATATATATTGTTATAATATTTCTAAAGTTAAAAATATATTAATTATAAGCATCATCTACCCCATATGTGTGGCTTTTGATTTTTTTTTATTGATTTGCGATATTATTTTAGATTTGTTTGGATTTAAACACCATTTGTTTGGATTTAAACACCATCTACCCCATATGAGTGTATATATCTTGAGAGATAAAGAAATTGAGAGAGTGATGTGAATGATGTGATATATTGATAATGTGATAGGAAAATATATATAGAGATAAAATGGATCGATAAATGAGTGTAGTGGAAAATAGGGTGTTCAAATGTTGTTCATAAAAAACTGGATTTTTTTTAGAAGGCAAAATATATCAAGAAAGAGAAATGATATTTGTACAATCATTGTATAACAACTTTTGTGACAACTTTATCTTTTATATTCACATTATATTTTTACTTTTTCTCTCTATCACTTTGGTTTTCGTGCTAATACATACTTTTCTTTGTAAAAATATGGTTGTCCATTTAGTTGTCAAACAAATGAATTTTCAAATAACAATAATCATTAAGAAACGCCAAACCAAACACAAGATACGTGACAAATAGAACAACAATGATACAAAAGTACAATCTAAAGTGACACTTGCACTTCACACAAAATGCTGCATAATGGATCCACTTTTACACTCAGCAGTTGAAATTGGAGATTTACCTATAGGGGTAAATATGGTTTACTCATAGACACTACTGCTGTCGATACATGTCAATATGACATCATTTTGGTTTCTTTTCCTTATTATTTTGAAGTTCTTACAACAATTTTTTTATTACTAGTAAATAAATTTTGATTTTTAATATTTGTATTATGTTGTCTATGATTGTAACAGGGTTGTGATGCATCAGTTTTATTGAACAAAACTGATACCATTGTGACTGAACAAGAAGCTTTCCCAAATATCAACTCTCTCAGAGGTTTGGATGTTGTAAACCGAATTAAAACAGCAGTGGAGAATGCTTGTCCTAACACAGTTTCTTGTGCTGATATTCTTGCCCTTTCTGCACAAATTTCCTCAATTTTGGTATGCCTCATCCTAACATGATTAATAACAACTATGAATTTTATTAATGGTGATGATTGAATTAATACATGTATGTATGTATTGACAGGCAGATGGTCCTAATTGGAAGGTTCCCTTAGGAAGAAGGGATGGTTTAACCGCCAACCAATCACTTGCTAATCAAAATCTTCCAGCTCCTTTTAACTCATTGGATCAACTTAAATCTGCATTTGCTGCTCAAGGCCTCAGTACTACTGATCTAGTTGCTCTCTCAGGTATGCAATTTTTTCTAATTAAAAATGCTATAATCACTTCCTTATCATGTATATAACAACAAATTATAAGGCTAATATATATGCTTCAAATGTAGGTGCTCATACATTCGGAAGAGCACGTTGTACTTTCATCGTTGATCGATTATACAACTTCAGCAGTACAGGAAAACCTGATCCAACTCTTAATACAACTTATTTACAAGAACTACGCAAAATATGTCCTAACGGTGGACCTGCAAATAACCTCGCCAATTTTGACCCAACCACTCCTGATAAATTTGACAAGAACTACTACTCCAATCTTCAGGGTAAAAAGGGTTTGCTTCAGAGTGACCAAGAGCTTTTCTCAACATCTGGTGCTGATACCATTAGCATTGTCAACAAGTTCAGTGCTGATAAAAATGCTTTCTTTGATAGCTTTGAAGCTGCAATGATTAAAATGGGTAATATTGGTGTGCTGACTGGGAAACAAGGAGAAATTAGAAAACATTGCAATTTTGTTAATTCAAAATCAGCTGAACTAGGTCTAGTGAATGTGGCTTCCCCAGATTCATCGGGACAAAGTATGGTTAGCTCAATTTAAGTACATTAGGGTCACTAGCTTGAAATGTAGTGATTGGAGACCATAAATAAAGATGTTATGACTAGGCACATTTGTGACATGTGTCACATAGTTACTAGGTGCTTTGTGAAGGAAGACTTTTTGTATTTGAATATTTCTTTGGGTTATGTTCATATTTTCTCTATCTTATTTAGGACTTGTTTGGCAAAAATTTATGAGTAACATTACTATTTATCTTATGTGTAAAAGATAATGTTATAGCACAGCTTGAAGTTTGGTTATGGTGGCTGCTGTAGATTGTATGGCAAGGTAATACAGTCTCTAAATTACAGTAGCTTCACCTAACCAATCATCTTCAAGCTCCAATTGTCCTGTATAAAAAAAATTTAAATCGTTAAATGTTACAACATTTGAGAATCAATGCATAATATAGGTACTCACAACAAATTCAACTTGAAATCATGTACAAATAGGACATTTAGAGCAATAAAACCAAGCGAAAACTGCATATTATGTTTGGGAATTTTGCCAAGGACATGTGGCTATTAGGTAATCTAACATGGATATGTGAAATCTTTCTTGCATGATTCAAAAAAATGTAGAGATGAGCATATGTGATCCCTTGCTCTAAAGGCTACTATACCTGAACCTAATAATATGAAAATGTTGAAAGAGTAAGAAACTCGTGAGATACCTGAAGCAATATGGTTATTCACATGTGTAGCCAAGTTAACCTTGATTTGTGACTGATGTTTAAATTCACAAAAATGTTTATATTGTTCTTTGGTAAAGCCATATGCATCATTAGCTTAGAGATTCTTGGATTCATCAACATCCTTTCGTTCTTCAACAACACTCAAGTGAAGAATTATTTGCTATAGCAGGAAAAGTTCTGGAATAATTGGGGGATAACCGTGACTTATGTAGCAAACCTTCACTATGTGACATGTCCTTCTACAATGACTACACACCTTGCGATTATTTGATCCTTTGAATGGAACTACCACATCCTCTTCCTTGTGGTTTACGAAATTCAATAGAATTGATAAGAATTGATATTGTTAGAGTAAAATTTTGTTGATGTTAGGTATAGGATTCATACGCAGAATTTAAGATCGAACAAGATCAAAATTCTCATTCAAACCAAAAAGTAGGCGAATTGCGATTGTGATGTCTGATGACACCTCATCATATGATATTTTTAATAATGATTTTGAGTCCGTTTCTATACATTAGAAGGCAATGTATAAGTTTTTAGCTAAAGTGAGTTGCTCATACTTTTGAGAACGTTTTGTAATGTTTTAAGCTGAGTCATTGTAATTCGATTTATTCCCTAACCAGACAACTCTATATGTGATTTGAGTTTTTATGGTCAAATTAAGTAATTAGGCAAGCAAGACACCTCATGGAAGTTACATAAGCTAAAAAATAAAGAACAATGAAGGTTTTAAAACAAGAGAAGTTGGAGAAATTCTGTTCCAAATTCTAGGGTAGAGCACCGGTCGGGTTCGGTCGGATTTGGACCGGAAATCTCATTTCGACCAACAACCGACGAGCGCAAATTGTCACCCATTTCCGTCCGTTTCACATCTCGGTTTCGTCGGGTTTCGGTTCGATCGGATAACGAGTAAATCGGTCAGATCTAAACGGGTGAGAGACAAGGAAAAAACTGTCAACCTTCAAAACTAAGATTTGGATTTGAATTCGTGTGGATGGCGCCGGTGAGGTGGTTTCAGATGTGGAATTTAAGAAGAAAGAATATGTGTGTTTCAGTCATGGCTTTTTAATGGAAATATGAAACTGAAATGGGTAGTATAGAGTGTGGGAGAGGAGAAGAAAAAGTTTTACCCACCACTTGTAGCAGTAGCATTACAACTCCCTTCAATCCTTAGATCCATTTGTTCATCCCATAAAATTAATAGAAAGCAAAGATGTTAGAGAGAGGGATTCATCGTAGATCCACCATCGACATGTTGCGAAATCTAGTCTCCATGAGTTATTAAAATAAACAACAACAGGATAGAGAGAGAGAGAGATAGAGGAGACCTGAGTTTTCTATGGGGTAGGAAGAACTTGAGTAAATTTATTTTTTTATAACATTAACTTGGGTAAAGAAAAATAATAAGATTCAAAGTGATGTAAGGGTCACAATTTCCATCTCAAATCTCAATGCTTTAATATTCTCCTACTATTTTATTATACCAATTCTCCTACTCTTTTTTTATTATGCAACTAGTCCCAATGCAAGTAAAGTAAGCATGGGGCAGTGTGTTTGTCACGTACATACGGAGTGAGAAAAAACGGGAATAATGATGAAAACAGCTGTGTTAGTAATCACTGTGAATAAAATAAAGTAGCATAATAGACACACCATCGGTCGGATACAGTTACCGCTGGGTCTCGTTTTCAAAAACCGAATTCGACCGAGTTAATCCATTGTAACTCGTTTTTTTATCACTCTAACACCCGATAACCGCCCCGTACCCGCCCGCAACACCCATTTTCCACTCGGTTTTCTCGGGTTTCGGGCGGGTCTGATATTTTTGCTCAGCCCTACCAAATTCCAAGAGCATGTTGAGGAACAAAAGCACTTGAAGAACGGATAAAATTGGAAAAATGCATTTGAGCCACACGCCTCGCAGGACCCCACGCGCCTTGCGCATGGAATACGTAGAAAGTCAATTGGCCACTGTCTCATACACCCGACTAATGATACCACGTGGCCCGTACATGCTAAACAATAAAACAAAAATAGCTTTTGTTGTTTTTTCTATTGCGAGAAAGGGAAAAATCCAAATAACCCAATGCAAAAAATGCTTATTTTAAGGCCTTTGTTCACCCAAAAATTTACATATTTATTGTGCTTAATGCTTTTCGAACGAAGACTTGACGCTCCTAGACTTTGAGTTGATCGTAGGTTAGGGTTTATGGTTTTTTTTAAGCAAAGTAGAAATTAAATTAAAATAAAAAGGAAGTACAAGACTGGGGGCATGAACCTGGCCCAGAAAACCACCTACTCAAATTCTAACGGTGATACGACAAATAAGTACACAAGTGGTAAAGAAAACAACTCTAAACAACACTACTATGTGAAGAAGATTTCCTTCTTAGACTTGGCTGAGTTTTGATGATAACAAACTCACATCACAAAAGAATAAAAACTATGGAGGCACAAGATAAAGTTAAAGAATGAAGATTTTTGTTTAGGCTTAATGGTTCTACACTTTGTAAGTATGACAAATTATTTTTTGATTTATCATTCTTAACTTATGGAATAACCTAGAATGCTCAAAAAATAATTACAAATATTTTTTCTAAGTCTCCATATATGAAGCAATGTTAAAAATCTCGGGAAAATATAAATCAGACACTCACAAGATTTTTATTTAAATGTGATTTTACATTAAAAAAAACCATAATTTATTATGGAAATCGCACAGTATTTTTATTATATTTAACATGCATTTTCTTTCTGGCCAACACAAATTATTTTATTATACATGGCATAATCTTTTTCTTCAAAGAAACATTTGCACCGTGTGACTTCTGTTTTCAATAATGGCTTAACCAATATTTTGTTTTCTATATATATGGAATTAGTACCATGGATTTTATGACATTGAAATTAGGTGCACTTAAGAGAAAGATTTTTCTGGCCATGTTTTAATCATGATTACCGTTGACACCCACAACGGCTAGTTGCTTATTTATTTCAACTATTTCTTTCGGAAAGTAGCATTGTTTTATAAACATCTTTTTATCCTCTATAAATTCAATTGAGAATCAAAGTAATTTACATACAACAACTTTCAAACTCTTAATTGTGAATTTCAATATCAGTTGCATTCAAACTTTCTTTTATTTATTTGGAAAACTTTGCCCATACTTTAACATTTATTAAAAAGTTTTCAGAGCACTAAGTTCATATTGTTAAAGTGATATTGATTAAAATAAACAGTCATACATTGTTATTCTTCAATTATTTTGTTGTAAAGTTTATTGTCATTGTTGGTGAAAATTATTGTTAAAGATAGGTGTTGTCTTGTGATTGTTGTAAAAGGTTCTTTGATTAGGGAAGATTAAAATCCACGAAAAGTGTTTGGTGTTTGTGTTGTAATCAAGAAAGAGGGTTTCGTTCTTGTGTTTATGTTAGAAAGATTGTTAGGGAGTGTTGGGGTGAGATTGCTTGTAACAAAGATTCTTACATAGTGAATTCCTTCACGGAGTGTTGAGGGAGTGGATGTACTTATAGGGGAACCACTATAATTTCCTTGTGTTCTTCTCTTTCCCTTACTCTCTTTATTTTTCCGCATTTCCATTCAAACCTTCATAATAACTTTTCGGAAAAATTATCAAGAACACTAAACTCACAAAAATCATCCAAAAAAGTCTCATAACCTAATTCACCCCCTCTTAGGTTATAATCTAAACTTACATACTACGGACAGTCCAGCGAACCCACATGTGGATACGAAACCGAGCTGCAAAAAAACGCAGAGTGAATGTTTAAAGTATCAAGGTAGGCGTATGAATCGTCTGCCAACGTAGAAATGATCCAAGGTCCAACAGCTCCCTAAAAAACATCAGCAAGCCATAAACGCCCTTTCGGGCCAAACCAATCTGGTCGAAGTCCAGATCAATGAACAAACGATGGAATTCAGTCCACCTACGGCGCATAGACAACCGTGACGGATGAAACAGTTCTGAAGGTACATGAAGGACTACTACCGCCAACACGGAGCGCCTACGCACCAAAACCTTTCGAGCAACATTTGGCGAATCAACCACACAGATGAAACAGAACTTTTTAGAACCAGATCTTAAATCTAGATTTCTAGATTTAAGATTAACAACAAAAAAAGATACGGAACAAACCACCACCAACTTCATCTTCTTGGGAGCAAAACGCGAGAAAACACAAAGAAAACAGAAAACAGTGGCGAACACCAAAAAGAATCTCGGAGCACCTCAACAGAATCGTCGCAACGGCGCCGGCGACCGAACCAAGAGAACCTCCATCCAGCTTCAACGACAAAGGACCACGAACCCAGGTGAAGATCCGTCGAACCACCTACGCAACAACCAACGACTGTAAGTCTCGACCCTATGAGCAATACGACATTCTGATGTGTCGTACTTTAGTTCATGTATAATTCCATTAAATAGTTTAGGAGAAACATGACATTCTGGAGTAATCTGACATCTGGAAGGTCGAGAAACTAACCTCTTAAGGATCGAGAATCTTCGATCCATGGGGTTTAACCATCGTTTCAATAGTCCTTAGGTCATATTTGGTAGGAAACATGCATTAATCCAATAAAGAGATATATGGAATTCAAATAAGCCTAATTGCTGCTAAATCAATCAAACATATTTACTTTTCAATGGAAAACCAATCTCTCAAACTCCCTCTAATTTACAGTTTTTAATTACATAGTTTAGTAAATTGTCGAGTAGAAAACAACAATTTGTGTGGAGACGATATACTTACTACTATATTACTTGGAATGATTTGGTGATCCAGTTGAACACAACGATCTGGACATCCAAAAATTAGTGTTGGAAGATAGAACTGATGTTTTTCACAAAGTATCTTAAGATCAATGAAAATTTCTAAAACAGATTTAAAATCTTGATCAAAACAAAAAAATTCACACTGTAATTTAGAAAAGTGAAGGAGAGAATACAAACATTTAATAAATTATTGTATAGGTATTTGTACATGTTGTATAATGTTTTGACATATTGACAAACTTAGTACAAAATGAACAAGTTTGAGTCATTTCTTTATAAAATTACAACTTTAATGGAAAAAATAGTGGTTTTGCTCAGGATTGGCCCCTTATCGTTGGTCCAATGCATATATAGAGGCTCATTAACTTGAAATATTCCCAACTCAGAATAATAGCATACCTCATGTATGACTTATCACACAGGAGCACTTCTCATCAGATCCTGACCGTTCAGCTAATCTCTAATGACCTCCCATGCCTGACGCTGAATTTATAGGAAACTCTTACAATGTTCTCAACTATATAGGTTTGAATTTGTCTCACATTCAAGGTACAATTTAATTTGACCATATTTTCGCATACTTTTCCTTCCTCAATTTCATACTTACTTGAGTATTGGAGTGCTAACCTCTTTCACAAGATTCTTCCCCTCATCCACGGCACCAGAGAACAACTTCCTTTGCACCACAACTCTCTCTCTCTCTCTCTCTCTCTCTCTCTCTCTCTCTCTCTCTCTTTCTCTCTCTCTCTCTCTCTCTCTCTCTCTCTCTCTCTCTCTCTCTCTCTCTCTCTCTCTCTCTCTCCCTCTCCCCATTGTACCTTGTTCTTTGTTGCACGAGCATTCTCACCGGCTAACCTTCACTCTAGTCTATAAGACCCCGATCCCCGAGACTACTAATTAAACGATAAATCATACAATTCAACGAAATCGGAATCTTACAAATCAATATTTAACTCATACAAATTCGCCATAATAAAAACATCATCAACAATATTTACTGCACATCGAAAATAATCATCTCAACATAATATCATCTTGGGTCTCATCATAAAAATCTCAAAATAAATACAACATAATCAAAAGGTAAAATAAATCCCCAAGACTTCTAGATCAGAGCACCTAATCTAGACATCCTCAAAAGCAATAAAAAGGAGTAGGAGTAACGCCGTCCTCAGCACAACTCACCATGCAAATCTACTCATCAACCTGGAAGTCTACGCCACGAGGGTAAGACGACAACAAAGCCTTTAGAGGGTAAGATATACGTTCAACAAAAGGATATAATAAACGCATGTAAGTTCAGGCAAAACATCAATCAACATACAAGTATTCAACAATACATAAGTCTGGTTACCGTCATTAACAATTATATCACAATCAATTCATACGACTAGTCATCATCTTACCACATTCATATCACATTCAATAATTACCAACAGATAATTCATCATTACTTAAACAACAAGGTACTTAAGCATACATAGCATATTATCATCAACAAGATCATCATCTTCATTTACATCATCAACTCAAATATAGATTATCCATAATCTCACACATTCATCAATTAGACATTTACCACTTAAATGCACAAGTTCACACCAAAACAATACCAAGCACGACTCAAGTGCATGCAATGCGCCTGTCACGACTCTATATGCATGTGGTACCATAGTGATCTTAAATCACCCAACTATAAATCTTGATGTTAAATCAAGCAACTATAAATCTTAATCTTAAATCAAGCAACTTTCGACTGACCATGAATACATGGATGTTCACGTATGGACTTGATAATGCACACAACTATAAATCATGATCTTAAATCATGCAACTTTCACAACTATCATTTGCATTATCAAGTCAATACATCCACATATTCATGTTAACACCACATCATCATTTAATCACAACTTTAGTGCATTACATCACAACATTCATCATCTCATCATATTAATGCATTCAACAAGTTTAATCATCAACATAACATAAACCACATGTTTACATACTTCAACATTCACATAGTTCGCATCTCAAGATTAATTCAAGCAAGTTACATTAATCCAACATTAATCCACTTTATAATCATGCTACAACATCATACCCACTTCAATAATCAATTATCATGATTGCATACAATTCACAGCTCAATTAAAGATAGATTCTCAAGTTTAATTCACAACTATCCAATTCTAAGTTACCTTTAACTATACATCATGTTAATCAACTTCATACACCATAATTAAACACATTTGGATCAAGTTTAGGGGTTTGGGACCCAAACATATGCCTTAGAACCTTTAAAAATAAAAATAAAATGAAAATCCAAGCTACAGGGAAAAACACTCTGTCGTACTAAAAAAAATGTATGGTCGTGTGTTTTTAATTTGCCAATGTCGTAACAAACGCACGGTCCGTGCATTTTGCACAGCCAGACCATGCATTTTGCAATACACAGCAAAACGACAACTTTTCTCGTTTTTCAGCGACACCATTCGATCCCAAACACTCCAAACTCGATTCCAGTCAATAACCCAACATTAATTAATCAATTATGTTTCAAACCCAGTTTAAACAACTCATTTCATAATCACTTTTCATCAAATATCATGTTTTTCACTTAAAAGTCAAACTTCATCTCAAAATCACATTTTCACCAACAATTCAACAACAACCATGGATTATCAACAACAATAGTAATTATTTCATATTACACATGTACATAATCACTTAACTTAATCATAATAACAACACCTTATCCAATTCAACATCAACTTATTCATTTTCATCAAATTAAGTTATTTCTTCAAAACTAAACAACAACAACTTAATTCACAACAAAACTACACAACCAACATAATCTTTTAATTCTTTTCAATATTATGGCAGCAACTTAACTAAACAGCAACAACTTATGCAATTTCACTTAATTAAGCAATTTCATCACAATCACTTAAATCATAACTTATTCAACATAACTTCATGATTTCTCAAACAAAACACACACCCATGCTCAAAATCAACTTGTTAAACAACAAACATCAATCAATTATCGTGTTATTCATCAAAACCATCAAAATTCATCAAGTTACCATTGCACTATAATAAAACATGAATTTTGACATGAAGAAAACATGAATTCACCAAGTTTCAACATACTTAATTCAACCATCAAAATAGAACACGAATTTCACATAATCAACAACAAATATCATAAAATTAATCATAAACTAAAACACTCAAACTACCCATTTGCTTGTTAAACCCAATTGGTGAAAATAATTTTCCACCTTACCTCAATTCTCTACCAAAAGTTGCTTCCTAGCTTGAATCTCCAATCTCTAGTGCTTCACTTCTTCCTTCTCTCCAAGTTCTTCTTTCTCTTCTAATCTCTCCCTCTTGCCTCTTTCCAAAAGTTTGTGAAGTGTGGTGACCTAATTCACCAACACTCACTACTATATATATATATATATATGGGCTAGGTTTACTCACACTAATGGGCTTAGTCATATCTAGCTCTCACAATTATTTTCTCTACACTTTTACTTCATTTAAACCTCCCATTTTACTTATACACCACTATTATCTAAAATTCAAATTTCTAGTTTCTAACATAATTACAAAAATGTCACTCATGCCAAAATGACTAAAATACCCTTCATCACTTAAAAATCCTCTAACCCACCAATCACACACCAAATAATCAATCATCAATATAATAAATAAATAATAATAATAAATAAATCTAATTCTAAAAATCGGGATGTTACATGGTCCACTCCACATTATCGGCGCCGTATATGGGAACTATGTATTGTTTCCCTCAAATTTCCTCAAATCCACTACTGTAATTGTTTTCTATCACACTTTTCAATGGTTGTTCAGCTCATGATAAAAACATCGTCGTTGATAGTTCCAACACCACAGAGACTCTCCGTTTTGCAGTGCAACTCTTGCAGGATTGCACTGTTCCTGTTATGTTTCTTGTGCTTGAAGGAAACACAAACATAATCCTTTCTCTGGTTCACAAATAACGTTCCCCCACCGTTTTTTCTCTGATTCATCAAGTTGAAACTCTCCCCTGCTGTAGATAAAAGAATATCCCTCAAACGTCAGCAATTCATCCTTCTTTAGTTTCACCACCGTTCGTTCCACTAAAAAATCAGTCTCAGGCTTGTCCAAAAATCTCCATGGGTTGTCCCACATAACTTGGAACCTCAAAATCACCAGATATATTTTTTCAGCAGTCATTGGTATCATTCCCCATGTTGCGGTCCATTCAAGAGAAAAATTACCGATTACACAATCCCTAAATCCTTAGAAAAACTGCCCAAACTTGGATCTTACAACGAAACTAGGGACCCCGATGAACATCTCGAGCATGTGGATACCGACTTGGATTACCATAAGGCCATGAGTGTCTTCAAATGCAAGTTGTTTATCCTCACATAGAAGGGAGTGACAATGACTTGGTTCAAGAGGTTGGAAGATGAACGTATTGCTTTGTGGAAGACCCTATGCAAGGAATTCACATCACATTTCACTACCAGAACGCGTTTGCCGAAGACCTTGGCCGCCCTCAGTGCATCTTTCAAGGAAAGAAGGAGACTCTTTGTGAATATATCGAAAGGTTCACCAAGGAGACATTAGAAGTCTGGGGAGCAAATGACAAACTAAAATGCTTTACTTTTGAAAACGGATTGAGGCCGGATTGCATGTATAGGGAGAAGTTAGGCCTTCAAGCACTCAAAAATGAAAATTGTTCCTATCCCAACGAAAATTGCTCACTCTCATACAAATTGACGAAAATACCCCCAACGTGACTTAAGTCACGATGGTGTATAACCTGCGTGACTTAAGTCACGCTTCTTTTAGGTAAGTTATGTTTTCACCAATTTTTTACAAAGATACTATTTTTTTAAGACCCCAAACATACAATATGTTATGTTCATTTTTTAAAAGCATGTCATGTCGTAGAAACAACAATAACAACAATTTATTCATGATCCAAAATAAATCATAACTAAAAATACTTGTGTACGCGTAATAAATTCCAAATTAATAGAATACGACAAATTTATTTAGTTATAATTTCATCTCCGTTCAAATAAACGAATCATTATGTTACTTACATTACATCATCCCTAAGGATATTGTATCATCATGATGTTGGATTAAAATTAAATTCATGAGAGTTTGCCGAAAATGTTGAAATTGAAGTGTCTTATACTTAGTGTAAAAATTTGCAAGTCTCTTTGAAAACCCAAAAAAAAAAAGAACACAACACATCTATTCTACCGAATCAACTATATAAGTTATCACATCGAATCCCTTCATATAGGATGAGTCATGACAAAAAGGAATGCATTCCTATATAGTTGATTCGACAGAATACATGTTGTGTTCTCTTCATTCTTTTGAGTTTCCAAAGAGACTTTCAAACCTTTACGCTAAGTATAAGACACTTCAATGCCAACATCTTCAGCAAACTAACAAAAATTAAACTAAAATCCAACAAAATAATGACAACATAATAATACTACCTAAACATCTTCATCCGACCAAATCAAACTCTTGATAATATCTTCAGGCGACCTCAACAACGTAGCATCCATCTCGATGGGGATCATGATGTGCTGAGCAAATATCGAGAACATGGTCCTCACGTCGTCGTCGTTCGTTAACTCCGGCCAAGTGAACGCCAAATTCCCCTCTAAGTCGAACGATGGACGTTCGTACCAAACGTATTCCACCCTCCTCGTGTCTCCGTGGTTGAGTCGTTGGTTGATTTCATGAAGTTGATCCTTTAATTCTTTTAACGTGACATCGTCGCGAACCTTGAAAAAATGAGGGTTTCCACCGTTGATGGATACTAGAGCGTATACTTGAGCCATTGTTTTATATCTACACCATAAGAATATAAAAACAATCAATGAAAAACTCATTCAAACATTACATCAAACACTTGGAGTGCAAATTATACATAAACCCTAAAACTAAAAACTACAACTTAAACATGCAAACATCTAAACATTTAAGCAACATAACTCATTTATATGTAAACATTGTATCATTTCTTGCCAAAAAAAAATCAAAATTTAAACAAACCCTAAAAGTAATAAATTTCTAATTTAATAGGAAAAATGTAACATATAAACATTGTTGGATATTTGGTTGGTGGCTTCATGTTTGCTAAAATCAAATGTACAAGCAGCTGTGCGTCTTCAGAAGCTGGAAGCAAGCATTTCAGAAGCTGATCCTCATTTGTGAACAGTACTTCAGAAGTTGGGAGCTTCAGAAGCTGAACAGTACTTCAGAAGCTGAACAGTACTTCAGAAGCTGAACGTCAGACGCACTGTTCAGAAGCTGACCTTCAGACGCACTGTTCAGAAGCAACCTTCAAAAGCTGAAATGTTCAGACGCAGACTTCAGAAGCACCTTCAGAAGCTGGTTTTCTGCGTTCTGTTTCCTGCGCTTTGGAGTGTTTATTTTCTCATGTGATTTGGTGAAGATTTAATTGAAGAATTCCAAGCTGTGTTTATAGAAGGAAGATTAATTTGCGTGAGATATTTGTTGAAGATTGGTTCCTTTTATTTGTGAATATATTTTCAAAAAATCTTTGGAAAATATATTTATGGAAAATAAACTGCTTCTATTTGCTTCTAAAGAATTCTGGGAATATATCTTTGAAGGATTTGGTTCAAGAATTATGTTGCTACTGAAGCTATAAATAGAGGACGCTGTCATTGAAGAAAATCAACTCAACCGAAGTCAGTTTTAATAGAGTGTTCTTAGGTGTTGAGTCTGTAAGCTTTGTGCTTTGTTTTTGTACACCACTCAAGTGTTTAGAGTTGGTTGTTTTTATTGAGTTGTAATCACTTGAAGCTTTTAAGCAAAAGTGACGTATTGAGTTTTTAGGAGAGTGTCTCCATCTTTGATTGTCTGTTTAGAGTCTGATAATCACTGGGGCAGTGATTGACTGAGGGAAGTAAGAGGGGTCTTATATCTAGGAGTTCCTAGGTAGAAATACCACAGTTAGTGATTAAGTGAGAAGGCTGTGAAACAGGGGCTGTTGTCATAGGTCTTTGAATTGATACTATTTTAGTGGATTTCCTTCCTGGCTTGGTAGCCTCCAGACGTAGGTGTGTTTGTCACCGAACTGGGTTAACAAATCTCATGTGTTCTTTACTTTCTGTCTGTTTTTTTTTTCTGCTTTTGAACTACTGTTTTGCATACTCTGTTTTACTGCACCAGTACTCTGTTTTACGTTCAGAACCAGGTCCTGTCAGGAATTTCAATTGGCATCAGAGCAGGCACCCTGCCTGTTTTAGGGTGAGCTCCGGGGAAGATATGTTCTAGATATGGCTAACTCATTTGAGTCTCTTGGAGAAAAAATATCTGATGAGAAACTTGTGAGGAAAATCCTCTGGTCTCTTCCCAAGAGATTTGACATAAAGGTGACTGCCATTGAGGAAGCTCAGGACATCTCCAGCATGAAGGTGAAGGGGAAGAGACTGAGTCTGCTAAGCATGTTGCTACCTTTACTGGTAGATGCATGACTGATAATGAAGTTATGGTGTCAGAAGCACCATCAGGTTCTGAAGCACTATCAAAGTCTGAAGCATCATCAGAGTCTGAAGCTTCATCAGAGTCTGAAGCCAGTGATGAAGAATTGTCTTTTGAAGAACCAACTGCCTCTTATAAAGAACTATACCTTAGAAATGAAGAAGTTTGCAAGTTATTAGAAAATCAGAAGAAGACTATCAGTCAACTGCTTGCTGAAAGAAGTGACCACTTAACAAAAATTTCTGATCTTAATGATGAGGTAGCCCAGCTGAACTCTCAACTTGATCACATGAAGAAGCAAATCAAAATGATGAACACTGGTACTGATATGCTTGAAAAGATTTTGGAGAGTCAGAACCAAGGGAAACCAAATGGTATAGGATTTGATGATAGGACCTTGAACAAACAACAAAATCCAGCTAAAAAATTCATTCCAGCTGTTAAAACATGTGATCCTTTGATGTATAAACCTAAGTTGGAACACCAGAACCAACCTCAAGGATCTAAGAGCAAGAAGACATCTCATCCTTGGGTATGTCATCACTGTGGTAAAAAGGGGCACATAAAGCCATTCTGTTACAAGCTGCATGGATACCCCAAGCACTTTCAGCAAAGAAAATATGAACCTGTTGTAGTCAATGTCAAGAAGGTATGGAAACCAAAATGTGAAACTATTGACAAGGATAGGAAAGGAAAGGTTGTTGCTGCTGCCAGCAGGCCTACCCCTGTGTCTAAGAAGTGTGTTGTTGTTGGACCATCTAAAGTCTGGAACAAGGTAGTGGTCCATGTCCCAAAGAAGAAGACACTAATAAGAAAGGAAGTGGATCCTAGTAAGTCTGAGGATCATGTTGAGCAAGATGTTCAAAACATCATGCCCTATGTTTAGTGTGCTGAGGGTGATGAAGATGGTGCTGATATAGTTACAAAAGCCTTAAATGCCAAGCAATTTGAAAATTTGAGGGGTCAATTGGGCATTTGTCTTTTTTAAAGAGTCATAGTGTAAGACTGTGCAGCTTCTGATGCTGAGTCTGAAGACTGCAAGCTATGTGCTGGCTTTATGATATGGGATTCATTTTGTGATGCAGTTGTGTACTTTTGTTTTGTTCTTCTGTGAAGACTTTTTGTGTGGGTACCAAGTTTCTGTGATCCTGTGATGGGTTTAATGATGGTACTGTTAATGGTTCTGATATGAGCTTTGTGTGTGGTGTTGTGATGTGCTGGTCTCTATATTGGATAGTTGTATCCTCTGATTTTGCTGTTTTTGATTTCTGGGTGTGCATATGCTTTGTAACCTTTGTTGTTTCTCTGTCTTTCTACTCCTAGTGATTGCAAGATTGTTTTTGTCAAAATTGTTTGGCTAAAAAGGGGGAGAAAAATATGGTTGTTTCAGAAGCAGTTCAGTAGTTCAGGGGGAGTCTCTGTGTTCAGGGGGAGATTGTTCCTGTGTATATGCTTTAGTAGTTCAGGGGGAGTAGGAGTCTCTGTTGGTTCCTGAATGTCATCTTTCACGGGGAATGTGTGTGTCCTATCAGATGCTGATTTATGTGCTCAGAACTGGAAGCTGATATGTCCTCAGAAGTTGCTGTTGTATGTGTAACGTAGTGTATCCGCTGCTGACTCTGTTGCTACGTTTATGTGTTGTTCTCAAATTGATTTTAGCCAAAAATTTGCCAAAGGGGGAGATTGTTGGATATTTTGTTGCTGGCTTCATGTTTGCTAAAATCAAATGTACAAGAAGCTGTGCGTCTTCAGAAGCTGGAAGCAAGCATTTCAGAAGCTGATCCTCATTTGTGAACAGTACTTCAGAAGCTGAACAGTACTTTAGAAGCTGGGTCTTCAGAAGCTGAACGTCAGACGCACTGTTCAGAAGCTGACCTTCAGACGCACTGTTCAAAAGCAACCTTCAGAAGCTGAAATGTTCAGACGCAGACTTCAGAAGCTGGTTTTCTGCATTCTGTTTCCTGCGCTTTGGAGTGTTTATTTTCTCGTGTGATTTGGTGAAGATTTAATTGAAGAATTCCAAGCTGTGTTTCTAGAAGGAAGATTAATTTGCGTGAGATATTTGTTGAAGATTGGTTCCTTTTATCTGTGAATATATTTTCAAAGAAATCTTTGGAAAATATATTTCTGGAAAATAAACTGCTTCTATTTGCTTCTAAAGAATTATGGGAATATATCTTTGAAGGATTTGGTTCAAGAATTATGTTGCTGCAGAAGCTATAAATAGAGGACGCTGTCATTGAAGAAAATCAACTCAACTGAAGTCAGTTTAATAGAGTGTTCTTAGGTGTTGAGTCTGTAAGCTTTGTGCTTTGTTTTTGTACACCACTCAAGTGTTTAGAGGTGGTTGTTTTTATTGAGTTGTAATCACTTGAAGCTTTTAAGCAAAAGTGACTTATTGAGTTTTTAGGAGAGTGTCTCCATCTTTGATTGTCTGTTTAGAGTCTGATAATCACTGGGGCAGTGATTGACTGAGGGAAGTAAGATGGGTCTTATATCTAGGAGTTCCTAGGTAGAAATACCACGGGTAGTGATTAAGTGAGAAGGCTGTTAAACAGGGGCTGCTGTCATAGGTCTTTGAATTATACTATTTTAGTGGATTTCCTTCCTGGCTTGGTAGCCTCCAGACGTAGGTGTGTTTGTCACCGAACTGGGTTAACAAATCACATGTGTTCTTTACTTTCTGTTTGTTTTTTTTCTGCTTCTGAACTACTGTTTTGCATACTCTGTTTTACTGCACCAGTACTCTGTTTTACGTTCAGAACCAGGTCCTGCCAGGAATTTCAAACATAAAATGACAATGGTAGTTGATTATGAAACTTACTTGTCGTTGTAGTGGTGGGTGATTTGAAGTTGAAGAAATTTTGAGGTTAGATGATTTGGGAGATTTTGTAGAGATTTGAGAAGTGATGTGGAGAAGTGAGGTTCTGCTTGGGTTATGAAAGACCGCAACGTGACTTATGTCACGCTGACATCTATCGAGCTTGACTTAAGTCACGCAGGTTATATCCCTGCGTGGGTTAAGTCACGCAGGTTATACGTCAACATGACTTAAGTCACACTCTGTTTGTGTCAGCAAACAAAACAGGCAGAATGCCCAATTCTCCCTATTTTCATTCATCCATTCCTTCATTAATGCATTCATTATTCCATTTTCATCCATTTTTCATCCATTCAATCAATAATTCAATCATTCATTCATTCAAACTTAAAATACGCAAATTCAATCAAATTTATAATTCGCAAAAATAAAACCAAAATGTCATAAAAATGCGCAAAGACACGAGTGTAAATATAATACATCCATCTTATAGCAAAAAAACTAAAAATATACAAAAGTACATCAGTCATAACACCCTACTCCGTTGGACTATGGCTCCTAGTCCTCATCCGGGGAACCCCCTGCTCCTGCAAGATATGATACTCTAATTGGATACCCTGAATAATACCAAAGACAGTTGGATTCTGAAAACATCAGGACAAGTGAAGGCACTGTCCACTTTGCGTCTGATGTTCCCAATGATCTGCAGTGGGTCAGGAACCTGTCTAACATACTGCTGCTCAACAATAACCTCCTCATAAGGAGGGACAGGAGGCGCATCCTCTGCAACAGAAGCAGGGTCGGTCATGATGGGATGTGATACCCTATAAAACTATCTAATGTACCCCTTCTGATACTTCCATGGTTTAGCCTCTGGTGTCGGCTTACCCCGAAGCGCTTGTGGAAGGACATGGAGCAGAAAGTCCTGAAAGGCCACAACAATCGTCGCAGCCTCAAGAGCCTGAACATCAGTAGGAGATCTGGGGATGGTCTGCACGTGTCTGTACTGCCTGAGAACCCACTATGGCAAGTGAAGACACACAGTCTGACTGTCGGCCATGATCGAACCGGAGTACCGGCAAATGTCCTGGAAAAGCATGATGTCCCGCTGGTCCTCGTACGACCTTCAGGTCACATCAGCATTGACCATCAAGTCAATGAGGCCACGATAGTGTGCAACATCAGCATGGCCCCTGGGCGGTCTCCATCTAGCTACAAGCGGTGCAACAACATTATAGTCGGTATTCAGCTTCCTCGTACACATGTTCCTGAAGTGCGCGAATATCCATCCCTATAAACAAATATTTTAGCATCACTAACCCATAAACATACACAATAATATCGTAACTTATTTATAATATGTTATAGAAAAAAGAAAAAAATACTATCTCCAGTAGAGTCCTGTAACCACCAATGCCGGTCATGGTCGGGTCCGTAACATGAGAAAGCTCATGATAGAACCAAGCAAGTGTCATCCCACCCCAAGACTACTCACCCAATGTGTCCAAATCCATAAACAGCTCCATCCACAACAGCTGAACGCTTTTGCTGTTCCTGTTGGTGAAAATGGTGATACCAACCAAGTACAACAAAAATGCCCTGGTGCACTGCGCCCTAACCGTCGTCTGCTCCTCAGCCTCCTCATCATCAGCATTAGGATGCTCCAACTCATTGCACATATGCAAGAGTGTGTCGCAATGCATCCTCAGGTTAGTTATACTGATATAACCACCCCACTGCGCCGAAGTCTCTTCATCAGCCTCATCCGCCATCAAACCCAGATTCTCCTGCAGCAGCTCAATACCTCTTTCGTATCCCACTTCATCAACACTCAGGAGCCTCCCATGGATGGGGATGTGTATAAGACACTCCACATCATCGAGTGTGACGGTTATCTCCGTAACGGGCAGATGGAAGATGGTGGTCTCCTCATGCCATCTCTCTGAGAAGGCAGTGATGAGGGCATAGTTGATGTTGTCGTACCCAGTGAGAAGGAGGGGGAAAAGACCGGATGCATTCACCCGGTTCCAGAACCAGACCTGATCGTTTGTCGGTAGTGTCATCTTCTTAACTTTCTTCCCGTGCGAGACAGCTGTCACTTTACGCATCATCTGCAACTGAAATACAAAAAATTAAATGAACAACATACTGTTAAAAATATAAACATTTCAATAACTAAAAAAGACATAAATATTTAATCGTAAAAAAACAATAATTAAATTAAACATTAAGCATTTTATGCGTAATTAAAATTTTAATTACGCGCGTCAATTTAATTACGCGCCTTTAATTACCCGTGTCAAATTAATTACGCACGTAATTAACATATTTTAACATAAAAATTAAATCGTTAGATTAAATTAAAATAAACTTATCAATTGACGCGTAATTAAATAAAATTAAACAATTATACTTACTTGTGCATCGCTCCAAAGCTGACATACCACGTGTCTACCGAAATTTGGTAGGAGCGACAAGTCTATAAGACCCCCAGGAAAACTCAGCGGCGGGACCTCCTCCTCAGCCTGATGTTGGGCCTCAACCTCTTGCTAGTGAGCCGCTTGCTCGTACTGAGGTTGCTGCTAATACTGAGTGGGGTCCACTATTTGGGACGCACCCGTCTGGGACGACGACTGTAACATCCCGCTTCAGACTCAAGTATTTATCAATATGAGAGGAATTACGAGTAGGAAGGGCAAATTTGTAATTTCGAGAATGGCAAGGCATTATATAGGAACCAAGATATTTTCATTCCATTTTCCTATCCTCTCTCTCTCACTACAAATCAGAATTCTCTCCCTCTCCCTCTCCCTTTCTCTAACTCACGCCCCATCCTCCCTTGCCATAATCCATCCAAATTTCATCAAAATCTTGTGGGAATCTTGGCTAGCAAGCTAAAGTTTGGAACAGTTGAGCAAGAAGAAGTTAAGAAGGAATCAAGGAGAGTTTAAAAGCCAAGCTAGGGTTTGAATCAAGGCTTGTTAAGTCATCAATCAAGGTTTAAGGTGAGCTCCCTAGGGTTATAGAACCCACTTTGAGAGAGTTTTATGTGTATTTTGCATATTGAGCAAAGTTTACAATTTTGTGCCCTAATCCTTTTAGCTTGCCAATTCCTTGTTCAATCATGTTTATATCAATCAATTTATAGTGGAGAATCATTCCTTATACTGTTATGATGCCTGGGTATGCTTAGATAAGTCAAAAATGGTGGAAAATCACGTTTTGAACTATTTTTGTGCTGTCAAACTCGCCCAGCGAGCTCGGGGCGAGCTTACAGTGACTTTTCAACATTTTTCCCTGCCTCAACTCGCCATGGCGAGATGGAGCTCGCCCAGCGAGTTCAGACAGACCTTCCATGGTTGTTCTGCTTCGTTCGCTGAGCTGTGTATGCGTCAGGCGAGGCATTTGGTAACCATTTTCAAAGAAAACCTTATTTTCTAAGGAAAACACCATTGTGGACATATCCGAGGGGCATATAACACATAATGAATAGATGAACAAGGATTTGTGCAATAACTTTGAATTGTTTACAGTTGAGAGGGCAAAGCCTAGACAGGTATGGGAATGTTACCAACAACTAAGTAGTGGCTTATGAAAACGATAAGCCTCTGACCCTATACTCATATGTTAAGTATTGGGAGATTGATTCCCATTAAGGAATGCATTAATATGCAAAATCTTATAGGAAAGTATTAGAAGTACTTACAAGTACTTAAGATGAGAATTAATGAGAATGAGAATACACCCAAGATAGCATGATTAAGATGCACTCAATTAAGTGTGCGTATGCACAAGGAAAGATTTAATATTCAAAGTTAAGAACCTTTTCATAGGTTAAGCATTTAAGAATGATTTACTTAAAGAATGCATCAGATATGCATAAGTTATACGTATATATATATATATATATATATATATATATATATATATATATATATAAAGAATAAGAACAAAGTAATTATGACTAGATGTGTCTCCTGTAGGTTCGTTAGTTAGTATACAGGGGGTTCCGGAGAAGTTACCGCCTTAAATGGCAGCTGGAACGGTGAAGTTACCGCTCGTGAGGGCAGCTACACATCCAAGTCAAGAAAGTTAATGTGTCTCCTGTAGTCTCGCTAGTTAGAATACAGGGGGTTCCGATGAAGTTACCGCCTTAAATGGCAGCTGGAACGGTGAAGTTACCGCTCGCGAGGGCAGCCACACAAAAGAAAGAGGAGTCCGGTGTTAGCCTGATATGATAGGAATTTCACCGGTAAGAAGGGAGATGTACTTCGGGGTTACTCCACCCGGATGCACTCCGTAAAATGAACTCAGATAATTATTGTTTGTTCAACGCTGACTTACTAACTTTATGATTAAGAATGATGTATAATAATACTTATGAAATTATTATGAGAATATGATGATTAGTCAGCAGAGAAAGAAAGTGATCATAGGATGTCCCCAGATCACTAAGTATAAGTTTAAGTTTAAAGTTAGAATATAATAAGATATGATTGAGACAAGTAGCGATACTAGGTTTCCCCTTGATCGCGAAATATGTAGAGAATGACGGCGATCGTAGGTATCCCCCAAGATCGCTAAGAGTAGGCACGGCGACCCTAGGTTTCCCCCGTGGTTGCCAACAGTAGGTTGGGCTGGAGCTCACTGAGACATTATGTCTCATCCCAATCCTTCTGGTGCAGGTTTACAGGTTAGCAAGAGATTTTCAGATGAAGTTCTTCAGGGAGACGCTGGATGGAGTGCAGTTGCTCGTCATGGACAAGCTCAGAAGTTTATCAGGATATGTTTATGTATTTGTAAATGATATTTGGATAAATGTATAAACGAGCCAACTTGTACTCATTCAGTTGTATTTATTATTATTATTGAAAATTTTAATGTATCCGGTATCAGACTAATACACATGCTAAATATTCTAGATAATTTAGTATAGGTGTTACAACGACCCCACATCCTCCTGTCTCCTAACATCTTGTCTCTGTCGAGTAGGAAGGCGCGCAGGCGCCTTTTCGGCCCGTGCACTACTGGTCATGCTCTCTCTGTCACCTCTAAGCCTGTCCGGTCTCTGAGACATATCTAAACAACATTTTGAAAAGCAAAAATCAATGTAAAAATAACAATCCAATCTCACTATAATCAACATTAACAATCCAATTTCTAAATAAACCCTAAACCCTAAACTACCACATTGCACTCAAACTCAATATAATCAACATTAACAATCCAATTTCTAACTAATTTCATCATTAACAATGCAAAAATCAAACAAATTTTCATTGAGACATTTTATCAAACACCTAGAGTGCAACATTCAATCAACATAAAATCTAACAATTTCTAAACCCTAAACTACCACATTGGAGTCAAACTTACTCTAAACTACAATTCCTAACTTAATTCATCATTAACAATCCTAAAAACTAACATGCAAATCAAATCTTAAAAACCTAAATATGTGAAATTTCTCCAAAAAATCTAACAATTAAACCAAAAAAAGCCAATGCAATAGGATAATAAACACTTACTTGATTTTGGGGTAGAAGTTGATGTTGATTGGCACAAGAATGGTTGAAATCGCACTTGGAGGGAAGAAAATCGCACTTTGATAATTGAGAAACGCAATGGTTTCTGTTTTTGGGTTTGCTGTTCTATAACATCACACATCGTGACTTAACTCACGTTGGTATGTACCGAGCGTGAGTTTACTCGCGCTGAAGGCAACGTGACTTATGTCACGCAGAGGTAGTTTCATCATTTTCTTTGGGAGTGAGCAATCTTATTTGTGGAAAGAGCAATTTTCCTCAAACATATAAGTGAGTTGCTGATTAAAGCTCAACCCTTCATTAACTACAAAGAAAGATGCTTGCAAATGAGAAAGAAAATAGCAAGTTGTCCAACTAAGGGGCAGACAAGAACAAAGGGCTCTGTGCTTGATTCTCAAAATATCAATATAATACTTGGGTAATGTAATATTATTCAATAACTTTTTATCAAATATATATTTTAGAAAATTGAGTATATTAGACTGTGTTGAACTCGAAAAAAATTTAGTGTAACATTGTGAATTTCATATCATATACATTATTTGTATAAACAATACATTAACATAACCTAGACAATTTGATATGTGATGAGACACATCAAAATTAAGATATAGTTTAGGCCAAATGCATCGTCCTTAAAGTTTAATGTTTGTATTGAGTTATTCTTTTTTGATATTTCTTTTAATTTTAAATTGGTCCTTTATGTCACTATAAGTGAACAAGTTTGTCCTATAATATTTTTTTTACAACAAATTGATCCATTTTTTCATTCAACTTAATAAAAAGTGCGTATATGACCATTTAACGTTGATGTGGAAGGTTCAAAAATTGTTTATGACACCAAACATGATTACTTACATACATTTTCTTTTTATTGTTTTCCAATCCAATCCTAATTTTACACATAAATATTTCATCAATAACCTTATAAATAAATAATTGATCAATTTTGTTTAAACCAAGATTGAGTAGTACGCCTTTGAATCCTAATTGTGAGAACGATGAATTTGGTCATACTAACTTAGCAATAGAGGTCCACATAACCACTTTTTAACATATTATGATAGAAAAAGGATAATTATGCATATATTTTATGATTTAAATGACTGGGTGCATACTTTTACCGACATAAATGACAAATTTAAAACTAAAAAAGTTAAAATAACTAATTTGGTACAAATATTAAACTTAAATCATCCTCTTTGCATTTGATCAATTTTGTTTTAAACCAAGATTGAGTAGTACGCCTTTGAATCCTAATTGTGAGAGCGATGAATTTGGATATACTAACTTAGCAATAGAGGTCCACATAACCACTTTTTAACATATTATGATAGAAAAAGGATAATTATGCATATATTTTATGATTTAAATGACTGGGTGCATACTTTTACTGACATAAATGACAAATTTAAAACTAAAAAAGTTAAAATAACTAATTTGGTACAAATATTAAACTTAAATTATCCTCTTTGCATTTGATCTATAATAACTTAATAAAGAACTTAAAAAATTTAATCGAAACATAACTCATAGCATACTTTCACTTAGAATTACTTTATAGGAAAAATTTACTCTGTTTATAAATGGCTTTACCTAATATTTTAAGGCGGGAATAATCATTGTACCCTAACATAAAGCAAAAACCGTAGTTGAAATAATAATGGCGACGACTAGTCCCCATAGAAAAATCAAAGTGAAGGTGTCATTGTTGAAAAAGAAAGCTCTAAAAAACACAACTTTGTATCGGAGCACTATTTGCTTTAATGCAACAATTCCAACCTAACTTTAACAAAAGTTGATATCCTCTTGATTTTCAAGATAGGGAACTTTAACAGGTTATAATTCTCTCAATTACTTTTAACTGTAGCAAAAGTTGATATCCTCTTGATTTTTATGATAATTTTTAATTCTTTTTAGTAAAAAGTACAGAGCTCTAATATTTATGAAAAGAGTTAAGATAAATGAACACAAAATTTCAGACACAATTCAGACACCATTGTATAAAATACATATTTTTTTTCTCTTTCTCTCTCTACTCTCCCTCCCCTACTGCTTTCTCTCTCATCTCCCACCCTCCAACCAACCACCACTCCTCTCTCCGGCCATCAACCGTCGGCGACCGTCGTCGTTTCACCATCTTAGTCTTTTTTTATGATCTTCTCTCCGACCACAACCACCATCCCTCTCCTCAGATCTGCGTTCACAGCACCACCACCACCACCACCACCACCCATCAACCTTCTTCTCATATCCATTTATCACCCACCGCCACGACTGTCATCACCGTCCTCAGCACCATCGTCTCTCTCTACCACCACCGTCGACTGTGCTCTCACTAGCAACCATCTCCTCCTTCTTCTCAGACACTCTCTGACTACCGGAACCTGCGAGCTCGTTCACCGTCGCCCCCTACATCAACGTCTTCCATCACCACCACAATCAAACCTTTTCTCTCCTCCGCTTCACCGCAACTAAACCGGAGAGAGATAAGTCAGGGAACGAGAGAGTAGAACGATG
Source organism: Medicago ruthenica (assembly GCA_018208015.1). Classification (NCBI taxonomy): domain Eukaryota; kingdom Viridiplantae; phylum Streptophyta; class Magnoliopsida; order Fabales; family Fabaceae; genus Medicago; species Medicago ruthenica. Next base: position 21,372,239 of record CM031372.1, read on the forward strand.
AGGGAGAGAAGAGGGAGACTGGCAAGACTGAATTACGAATTTGTCCTTGCACTTCAATTAGAATTACGAAAATGCCACTGATGTCGTATTTGTGTTAAAATTTATGTGTTTATTTATCATTTCTGTTATGAAAATGATGGACACAAATAAGAGATTAACTATGAGACTTGTGTTTATAATTGATTTTAAGATTAGATTCAACGAATATCCTATTGTGTTTATGTGGCTGCCTGGCATTGGTGAGCCTGCTTGTGCTTGATTCTCTCTTTACTCAGCTTTTGGTGCTATGTGGGTGTTGGGTTTTTTTTTTTGTGTGTTCTCTTTATGCCTTTATATTGTTTCTTTTTGTCGTTAAATTGAGTATTCATTGTGCTACTATTTTTGTTGTAGCTTGCCCTTCAACTATCTGTCTGGTTTGTGATTTTGACACACAAGCTATTTTCTCATTAAAAAAAGATATAAAATGATTTTCCTTAAAATCTTAAACAAACATTATTACATTAACGTCAAGACGGTCATAATGTGTCTGTCTTTGTCCGCGTTTCTACTTAGCTTAGTTGCATGTTTATTCTACTTAGCTTAGTTGCATGATTTTTTTTGGAATATAATATAATATAATCAAATAAAAAATTATTTTATTGTTTCTATCTAGTTCTACAGTAGTGCAATTGTTTCTATTATAATAAAATTCATCTATTTTTTTTAATAAAAAATTAAATAATATTATGCAAAAGATAAAGTTGTTTTTTAAAGGAAAAATAAAGTTGTTATTAGAATTATAATCTAAACGAGGGTCTTGCTAACAAATAACTTTAGAGTACTTGTAAAACATAAAAAAATAGAAACAATTGATAACTTTTAAGTAGAAAAAGTTGCTTTTTAATGTTTCAATGTGTTGAATACACAAATTACAAGATAAAATTTCCATTTTAAACTTCTTATCAAGGGCCCTAAGGGCATTTGTTAGCATTTCATTTTTTAAATGAATGATATAAATGGAAGATAGAAAGTCGGTCAACAACTAAGGGTGTCCAAATCCAAACCGATCCAAAATAAAACCGCAAAACGATCCAAAATCAAACGAAAACCGCAAAAAATCGAATATTTTTGGATGCGTTTGGATGTTGTTTTGTAAAAACCGCTAGGATCAGATTGGATTTCAGATCACTTTTTCAAAACCGAACCAAATCGTACAAGTAAATATTAATACTTATTTTATTAGTATTATATATTGCATTATTATGTTGCTGGTTGGTTTTTAATCTTATATATTGCACTATTTTAATCTATATTATTATTACTTCATATGTTTAAAAAATAATCGATAATTTTCATACTGTAATTTTTATTTTTTTAATATATTTTGCATCAAACATATTATTTTACCATGTTTGTGCAATTTATTAATAAAAAAATTATAATCTGAAAAAAGTAAATAAAAAAATATATTTTGCATTTTGGATATCCAAAAATCGATTCAAATTAAATTGCATGTATTTGGATCGGTTTGGTTGGAATTTTTTTAGAATAGTCATCCAAACTAAACCGAATCACATGTGATTTTTATTTTGAATCGGATGATATTATACATCAAAACCGATGCAAACCACAACGCAACACCTCTATAAAAAAATAGTTTTTTTTTTTTATGAATAGCTAAAACAAACTCATCCAAAATCTTTCCTACGAGTTATCATTATGTTTGACCAAAATGTTCATTACCAACAAAAAATGGCAGGAATATAAAGATATTTTTGAACAAATTCGTGCCGCTCACGTGCCTTCTTCAGCAGAACCATGTCTTGGTCAAGATACAATGGATTTCATGAGTGACAATGAGCAACATTGTTCATGGCTGGCTTTTATGGGGTCGACAACTAAGAGTATTTCTTTGTCTATAACTTATGACAAGAGTTAACAAACATTTGTTATGAAATTAAAGTGCAAATTTCATCTTGAGAATGATATATTCAATACAATGAAACTTTAAAATATAATATTTTTTAAATAAAATTTAATAATTGTTTTTATTTTTGAATGCTTAACAAATATTTTAAGGGCATTTGTTGGTATGATACATAATTTATTTGGTCAATATTTGTGTGACCATTTACAACAACCACAAGCTAGCCTTTACTAGGAGTCATGAGTGGCCCATGGCAATTTAATTTGGCTATCTATAAATGTCAGAGCCATTTATGAAGAATCTCAAACTCAATCTCACAACAAAAATGAACTCTCTTCGTGTTGTAGCAATAGCTTTGTGCTGTATTGTGATTGTGTTTGGAGTGTTACCTTTCTCTTCAAATGCACAGCTTAATCCATCCTTTTATAGCAAAACTTGTCCAAATGTTGGTTCCATTGTCCGTGAAGTCATAAGAAACGTTTCTAAGACAGATACTCGTATGCTTGCTAGTCTTGTTAGGCTTCACTTCCATGACTGTTTTGTTCAAGTATGTATACTTTACCTTCTAGTATGTCTAATAATTAAATTAAAGCATAAGTGTATGTATTGGTAAACATTTTTTTATCTTTTAAGCAGTGGAGCAACTTTTTTTCATTTAGCAATGACATTGTATAAAATACTATGGAATCAACCTTTTAAATTGTACGGTTGAAGTTAATTTTTATTATGCTTTTGTTATAATCATATTTTAAATTATGTGATCTATGCCTGGATAACAGGGTTGTGATGCATCAGTTTTACTAAACAAAACTGATACCATTGTCACTGAACAAGATGCTTTCCCAAATATCAACTCTTTAAGAGGTTTGGATGTTGTGAATCAAATCAAAACAGCTGTGGAAAAGGCTTGTCCTAACACAGTTTCTTGCGCTGATATTCTTGCTCTTGCTGCTGAAATATCATCTACACTGGTACTCATCCTATATAGTATCTTCATTCACCACCATATTGAATTTTAAGTGTAATTTCTGATTTATCATTATATATGTTTTTGTTCTGTGATGAAATCAAACAGTCTCAAGGTCCAGATTGGAAAGTTCCTTTAGGAAGAAGAGATGGTTTAACAGCAAACCAATCACTTGCTAATCAAAACCTTCCAGCTCCTTTTAACTCATTGGATCAACTCAAAGCTGCATTTGCTGCTCAAGGCCTCAGCACTACTGATCTAGTTGCTCTCTCAGGTATACAATAGCACTAGTGTAAGCACCTATGCGATCCACGAGAAATATATATGTGTTAAATTAAGTAATAAAATTGAATATGATTGTTGATTTATATCTGTTTCAATAAATTTCAGGTGCTCATACATTTGGAAGAGCTCATTGTTCTTTATTTGTTAGTCGATTGTACAACTTCAGCGGCACTGGAAGTCCTGATCCAACTCTAAACACAACTTACTTACAACAATTGCGCAATATATGTCCCAATGGTGGACCTGGAACTAACCTTGCAAATTTTGATCCAACTACTCCAGATAAATTTGACAAGAACTATTACTCTAATCTTCAAGTGAAAAAAGGTTTGCTTCAAAGTGATCAAGAGTTGTTCTCAACATCTGGTGCAGATACCATTAGCATTGTCAACAAATTTGCCACTGATCAAAAAGCTTTTTTTGAGAGCTTTAAGGCTGCTATGATTAAAATGGGAAATATTGGTGTGTTAACCGGGAACCAAGGAGAGATTAGAAAACAATGCAACTTTGTTAATTCAAAATCAGCAGAACTAGGTCTTGTCAATGTTGCCTCAACAGATTCATCAGAGGAGGGTATGGTTAGCTCAATGTAAATGTAGTGATCGAAGGCAACTAATAAATTAAATAAGCTATAACTAAGCACATTCATGGTATGTGTTAGATAGTTATTATGTCTATGCTGAGCAATTTATTTTTCTTTGCTACAAGTTTTTTTTTAAGTGAAGTACTCCGTCCGTCCCTTTTTTTATAAGATCTTGTAACGAAAATCATGGGTATTAAAAAAAGTTGTTGGAATAATAAATTTGTCACAAATATATGCGACTATTACTAAATTACTCTCTCTTATAAATAAGCAACATGCCATATTAGGCTATTAATTCACTTGTCTATCTTAACATAGATCATATTATTTGTTTAAATACGTTGAGTTGAAATAGTTTTTTAAACAAGACACAAGTTATATCACATTTTCGAAAACTTGGGCCCAAACCTAAAAAATATACCTGCGACAAACTACAGATCAGACTTAGATCTTAAATGTTTTGACAAACCATATCGAATCTTGTGAAGTCTAACTCGACTTAAAATATTTTTACCCCTAATCACTATGGAAGATTTCAAGTGTCTGAGGTCATCAGGTTTGATAACAATGTGGTTGGCTAAGTGTACGTGTGTATATATATAAAGAAAATAATCTCTTTCAGCTTTTTTGGGTTGACCTTTTCTCGTTTCAAAAATGCCCTCAATTTTCAATACAAATAACACATGTAACAAATAGATAATAATAAATTTAAATATTAAAATAAAAGTGCAACAAACAAAAATGTCAGGTTTTTTCTTTATCATTTAAAAAGTGTAACAAACTAGATGAGTGTATCTAGACTTACTTTTTCATTATCTCAATTATACCCTTAAACAATAATTTTTTCTATAATAAAGATTGTTGTTGTTGTCATTAAAAAAAAAAGAATTTAGATTATAGTTTTTTGTTATATCGTTGGTTTCATTGAAATAGATAATCATGGTTAGTTTGATTTGTTATAATTTGAAAGCAAACAAACATTTATATTTTTACTTTTAATCAAAAATTTAAATTTCATAAAAAAACACCGTTCATAATTTTCAAACGTTAATGCAATAAAAAGAGCGGAAAGACGGACATGTGAGTGCCCGTTTTTCGCTAGTGTGTGTGTCTATATATATAGAAAAAGAAAATAGCATGTTTTCTCTTTCCAAAATTACCCTCAACTTTCAATACAAAACAAATAGATGAGAGTAAATTCAAATATAAAATAAAAGTGTAACAAACACTATATGAGTATATATATGTCCAGTTTTTTTTTCATTTATCCTTTAAAAAGTGTAAGAAACTAGATAAACATATCTATACTTACTTCGTTATCTCAATTATACTCTTAAACAACTTTTTCTATAATAAAGATTGTTGTTGGTGTCATTAAAAAAATAAGAATTTAGATTATATTTTTTTGTGTTATATTGTTGGTGTCATTGAAATAGATAATTATGGTTAGTTTGATTTGTTATAATTTAAAAGCAAAAAGCATTTACATTTTTACTTTTAATCGAAATCAAAATTTCATAAAAAACACCGTTCATAATTTTCAAACGTTAACGCAATAAAAAGAGCAAAAAGACGGGCACGTGAGTGCTCGTCTTTTCACCAGTATATATTAAGTTAATTGCTCCAAGACATATTACACTTGATTTATCCATTTTTTTTATATTTCCTATTTATGTGCTAATTACGTATAAGAAAAAAGTGCAAGTGTCGATGGTATTAGGTATTAGTGATTTTATATAATTTGACAAACTTAGTAAAACAAACAAATCTGGGCCATTTCATTATGACTGACATGATATTGAACATTTTATCAAATTTTTATTTTAGTTTTCCTTCTTTAGGTATCCGTACGTCCAGACACTCAACTCAAGCATTTCTTAACTTGACAAACACATGTGGGACATTTTACACAATCTGCACATGTTTTGGGTTCAAATGTTGAGAAACAAATATTTATCTAACACTCATATTCTACATACTTCTTTTAAGCTTGACTATTCTTGCATTTGGTGTGTTATTGTGAAGATAGTGGAAATCTTGGGGACAAATTTCATTTATAGAGTTGGGAGAGGCAAAATATGTCTTTGGTATGATAAATGGATTGACATATTTATCTTTGTCATGTTCATTATGTTCAATATTAGTGACACAAATTAAATATTCGTATTTGAGATATGCATGAAAGTGAAGATTGGAACTTCAACAAACTTTACACTCATATTCCATCCTTTTACCAAGTTCATATTTGTAGTATTACAATTAAATTAAAGCTGTCAATTGGGCCGGCCTGGTGGACTAGTTCATATAAATGGGCCAGAAAGGGTCGGTCCACTTGGTTCATGAGCTATCAAAACTGAGCTCAGCCCAATTAGTAGTGGGCTACATGTCCAGATGGGTTAGCCCGACCTGTATTTCAAAATATATTATTTTATTTTATTTTATAAAAAAAATGCAATGAACAATACAACTACGTATCACATTTTTTTTAATAGAAACATATCACATAAATTATTATCCATCGAATAAATCAATGTGTTTGTAAACTTATTTAAATGATATATAAAAAATCTATTAAATCAAAATCCATAAGGGATAAATAACACAAAAACATCAATACAAAAATAGAGAGTATTTATCACAACTCACAAAATGCAACCTTGAAGACGATAAAATTCAGTCTTACCTAATGAAATAATTCAATCTCACATAATAAAACTATTTTATAAACTATATTTCTTTTTTTAGTATTCTTAAAGGGCCGGCCCACAAGCCCAGTGGCCCAGCCCAGGTCAGCCCATATAAAATACAGACCCGATGGGCTGGCCCAAAAAAATATGGTCGTTTTTTATGCCTTTTACACGGCCCGGCCCACACAAAAATAGAGGGCCGATGGGCCTGACCCATTTTGACAGTTCTACAATTAATCATGACACTCATGATAGACTCCTTAGGAATGGTCTCCCAGATTGTGTAAACTATTCATGGATATAAGTGGTTGGATGGGTATCCAACTCATCATACGAGAACCAATACTTACTAGAGTTGGATTTGGCGGTTATCAACTCCAGAAAACAAGGGGCATTTTTGTTGGTTGGCGTGCATGGTAGTCTTCCTACTAACACTCTTCAAAGTTTTACGTCATCTCGCCACTAATACTTTTTGCCATATGTGTGGTGCAAGTGTTGAAAATTATGTGCATACTTTGTGATTGACCTAGCACAATGGCGATATGAAAGTACTTTCGTCCTACTTATCCTAATAGTTTTTACATGTAATATTTTCGAATTTGGCTAAACACCATGCTACAAGTGACATGGGAACATTTTTCATAGTAACATGCTTTGAGATTTAGAGAAATAGAAATGAATCTATTTTTCAAAATATGAAAAACGATACTAGGGCTTCAATTAACATTATACTCTATTATCATTCTTCCATGCCACATGTGCTTATTCCCATTAACAAGCCTCATATGACCCGTCAAGTTCGCTGGAATCCCCCTCATGAAGGATATAATAAAGTGAATTTGGATTGTTATTCTTTTGATAATCTTGGTAATGCAAGTTTTGGAGGTCTCTTAAGAAACGATATTTTAATTTGGATTCAGGGCTTTTCTAGATCTTGTGGTAGAACTTCAAATTTATTTGTTGAACTTTCAAATAGTTGGAGAGGCCTTCAACTGTCTTGGGATCTTGGTTATCGGCATATCATCATGAAATATGACTCTCAATCAGCTTTGGATATGATTTCTGATACAAAGTAGAATAATTTTTATCCCCACACAACTTGCTTTCCCTCATTTAGTGGCCCGCCCAAACTTTTTTGTATGGATTCGTCACTTGAGTGGTCTCTTTTACCCTTATCTTGAGAGAAGTTAACAAATATGATGATTAGTTGGCTAAGTTTGGTGATACTAATGTCAACTCCTTGAATATGTGGATTACTCCACCTCTTAAATAAGACTACTTTACAAAAAAGTTTTGTCCCTAAATATAAGATTATCTAAATTTTTTGAGGGATAAGACTATCTACATATTTCTAGATGCATTTATTACTCTTTTTCCAAATTCACCACTCATTAATATTATCAATATACCTTGAAATATGAAAAGTAACATAAAATATCTCTATAGACAAAGGGTAATTTGGTAATAGTAACATATATTTATGACAAATTTATTACTTCAAACATTTTTTTAATACCCGCGATTTTTGTAGACTATTCCTATAAAAAAGTGTTGAGTATTTAAGTGTTAGCTACATTGTTTAGTAAAATCAAAGTGCTCAAGCAATGCGTCTCCAGTTGTTAAAGAAGTCTTCAGAAGCAAGAATTTGGTTTAGAGGAGGTTCAGAAGCTGAAAACAGCATCAGAAGCTGAAAACCTGTTTTATTGTTCATTAGAAGCAGTTTTGGCCTTCAGACGCAGAAAGTGCCTTCAGACGCAGGATGGGTCTTCAGACATACTGTTTAAACGTTGACCAGCGTTGACTTTCAAAAGCTGAACTTCAGAAGCTGGATTTTTGCTTTCTTTGTGATTAATTCTGTGCGTATCTTTTGAAGATTTATTGAGGTTTTATTCAGGCTGAAGTTTCCAGAAGATTGATAATTATGTGTGAAGATCTCATTGAAGATTGGCTTCGTGTTTATTGATGAATATATTTTCAAAGTATCTTTGCAAAATATTATTCAGAAATATATGTGCTTCTATAATATTTCAGAATCATATCTTTAAGGATGATTATGTTCAGAAATATGAGAGTTGTTGAAGTACTATATAAGGAGGACGTGCTGCTTTGAAGAATAAGAGAGGATTGAGTCAATTACAGTTTATAATATAAGAGTCTGTGTAAGCTTAGGCTTTGTTTTTGTACACCACTCATCTATTTGAGTTGGTTTAGGGGTTTTGAGTTGTAATTCACTCTAAGCTTTTAAGTACGAGTGAGGTCTTTGATGTATTGAAGTGTTTCTTCATAACTGGGTTGTTTTCAGAGTTGTAAATCACTGGGTAGTGGTTTCTTGATTAGGAAGTAAGTGGGTTCTTATACCTAGGGGTTCCTAGGTAGAAGTCTAGACGTGTGTAGATTAAGTGATAAGACTGGGACAGGGGTTGTTGAGTCTTAGAATTAATTCTACATAGTGGATTTCCTTCCCGGATTGGTATCCTCCAGATGTAGGTGAAGTTTGCACCGAACTAGGTTAACAAATATTTGTGTTCTTTATCTTTCTGCACTTTAATTTGTTGTGTCTGAACCTGTACTCAAGTGCCCTGTTTTACTTGTTTCATACTCTGTTTTACTGTCTGGTTCAGTACCTGGCAGAAATTTCAATTAGTATCAGAGCAAGCACCCTGCCTGTTATTGGGTGAGCTCCAGGGAAGGATTTTTCTGGCAAGAACGGATAAGGAATTTGTTCAATGTGATACTGAAGAAAGCAGCAGGCAATTTGATAAAAATTTGAAGAGATTGGACAGAAAGTCAAGATCTAATGTCAAAGAACTATACATCAGAACTGAAGAAGTGTGCAAGGAACTAGAAAATCAAAAGAAGACTATCAGTCAACTTCAGGCTGAAAGAAGTGAACACTTGGGACAAATTTCTGATCTCAAAGATGAAGTAATCCATTTGAACTCTCAACTTGAACATTTGAAGAAGCAGGTCAGAATGTTGAAGAGTCAGAACCAAGGAAAACCAAGTGGTATTGGATTGATGATAGGACCTTGAACAATAAAAAGCAACATCCAGCTAAAAGATTCACAACAGCTGTTAAATCATGTGATCCAATGAAACATCAGAACCAAACTCAGGGATCTAAAGACAAGAAGGCATCTCATCCTTGGGTATGTCATCATTGTGGTAAAAAGGGACACATTAAACCTTTTTGTTACAAGCTGCATGGATACCCCAAGCATTTTCAACACAGAAAAGTGGTACCAGCTGTGAACAAAAGCAAGGTGAAGAAGGAATGGAGACCTAAAGGGGTGAATACCAGTGGTACTAAGAAGAGTAGAGTGAAGAACTGTGTACTTATGAATGCAAGAACATCTGATGCAGCACTTGTGAAAGTTATCAAAGATGAGAATGTTAATGCTGAAAAATATGTTGATGTTGCAACTGTGTCCCCCTCTAAGGTTGTTGTTGATCACCCTGAGTCTACCCCATTCAAGTCTGATGGTGGTTCTGAGGTAGGCTCTGATGATGGTTCTGATGACCCTGTGAAAACCAGTCAAGAAAAGACTCCTGGAAAGTCTGCCTGTAAGTTTGTTATTGTGTCACCTACTGACAATTTGCAAGAGAAGGAGACTGATGAGAATTCCCAGGATACTGTGTCTGACCAAGAAGTTCAAGAAATTAGTTCTGACATAGGTTCTGATGTAGAACTCATTGGAAATAGGCTTGAACAAAGTGTAGTAAAGAGACTGGATCCTAGTGAATCTGAGGATGATGCTAACATCAGACTCTCTGTGCAGAAGAGGATTGTTAGACTTAAGAAGAAGATGGCTAGGAAGAAAGTTCTGAATGTGCCTGAGGCACACATCAATTGAGCAGCATCTGATGATTGTGTCTAATGAAGACTAAGCAACTTCTGATGCTGAGTCTGAAGACTGGTTAGTAGTGACTGATGTCTGATTTTCTGCTTTGTGTTTCTGGTTTGCAAGTATGCTGTACTCTGCAGTTGTGTTGTTCTCTACAGTTTTTGGTGGTTCTTCTGTTGTGTGGATTCTTTGTGTTTCTAATCTTTGCAAGTGTGCTGTGCTGAGTTCTTTGTGGTCTGTGTTATGTTTCTTGCTCCTGGTGTTTGCTGGTGTTTTGTCAAGATTTGTTGGCTAAAAAGGGGGAGAAAAACTTGTGGTTGGTTTCATATTGGAGCTGTTCAGAATGTGTTAAGATTCAGAGTTCAGACTTAATTTTGTTTAGAATTCATGTGTTTCAGAAGTTAGATTGTGGTTTGTTCAGAATTCAGAAGCAATACAAAGGCTGTGCAGATATGTTTGAGGGGGAGTTTATGTCTCAGGGGGAGTGCATTAGTATTATGTTCCTGAGTTGTGATGTGTTTCAGTTTCAGAAGAATTTTCTCAGAGTTCACTGCAGTTCAGAATTAAGGGGGAAAGTTGTTTGTTTTGAGCTGAGTTGCAGGGGGAGTTGTCTGAAGCTGTTGTGTTTTTGTGAAGCTTCAGTGGGAGTTTACATGTGAAGATCAGAAACTGAGAAGCTGAGTGTTTGTTTATTTGTGTACTTCAAGAATATCAGAAGTTATTGTGTGAGCTTCAGGATGTGTCTGTGTGATTATGAGTTGATCTGAAGCTTGTTTGTTTGGTTTAACATGTTTTAGCATAGCTTGTATCCGCTGCTATCTCTGCTGCTATGTTTAAGTATGTGGAGTTCTTCATGGTTGTTTATTTTGTTGAGTGAAGAACTTGGTTTTGTGAAGCATTTGATTTTAGCCAAAAATTTGCCAAAGGGGGAGATTGTTGAGTATTTAAGTGTTGGCTACATTGTTTGGTAAAATCAAAGTGCTCAAGCAATGCGTCTCCAGTTGTTAAAGAAGTCTTCAGAAGAAGGAATTTGGTTTAGAGGAGGTTCAGAAGCTGAAAACTGCATCAGAAGCTGAAAACCTGGTTTACTGTTCATCAGAAGCAGTTTTGGCCTTCAGACGCAGAAAGTGCCTTCAGACGCAGGATGGGTCTTCAGACGCACTGTTTAGACGTTGACCAGCGTTGACTTTCAGAAGCTGAACTTCAGAAGCTGTTTTCAGAAGCAGGATTTTTGCTTTCTTTGTGATTAATTTTGTGCGTATCTTTTGAAGATTTATTGAGGTTTTATTCAGGCTGAAGTTTCCAGAAGATTGATAATTATGTGTGAAGATCTCATTGAAGATTGGCTTCGTGTTTATTGATGAATATATTTTCAAAGTATCTTTGCAAAATATTATTCAGAAATATGTTTCTTCTATGTGCTTCTATAATATTTCAGAATCATATCTTTAAGGATGATTATGTTCAGAATTATGAGAGCTGCTGAAGTACTATATAAGGAAGGCGTGCTGCTTTGAAGAATAAGATAGGATTGAGTCAATTACAGTTTATAATATAAGAGTCTGTGTAAGCTTAGGCTTTGTTTTTGCACACCACTCATCTGTTTGAGTTGGTTTAGGGGTTTTGAGTTGTAATTCACTCTAAGCTTTTAAGTACGAGTGAGGTCTTTGATGTATTGAAGTGTTTCTTCATAACTGGGTTGTTTTCAGAGTTGTAAATCACTGAGTAGTGGTTTCTTGATTAGGAAGTAAGTGAGTTCTTATACCTAGGGGTTCCTAGGTAGAAGTCTAGACGTGTGGAGATTAAGTGATAAGACTGTGACAGGGGTTGTTGAGTCTTAGAATTAATTCTACATGGTGAATTTCCTTCCTGGATTGGTATCCTCCAGATGTAGGTGAAGTTTGCACCGAACTGGGTTAACAAATATTTGTGTTCTTTATCTTTCTGCACTTTAATTTGTTGTGTCTGAACCTGTACTCAAGTGTCCTGTTTTACTTGTTTCATACTCTGTTTTACTGTCTGGTTTAGTACTTGCCAGGAATTTCAAAAAAGATGGAGGGAGTATTTTATTTTTTTGGTTGGATGAGACAAAAATAATGTCATGTAGCTAGGCAGGGATAAAAGGGGTGGATGAGTATCATGAGAAGTCTATTAAACTTTAGCCATTGTTTATAAATGAGTTTACCTAATATTTACATGTGGCAATAGTCATTAATTGTAGCATACGATAAAGCAAAACAATCAGAAAAAAAATTCTACTCATCGATTAGATAATATCCTGCTTGCTATACTCCTAAAGTGTTTAGTTTACGTAAAAATTTCTTCGTTTGGTTTTTGTCCTTTATTTTTTATTTTAATAAAAAAATTTATACTCTAACTTATATATTTTTTTTTAAAATGTTAAACTAGTGTCCCGAACATTTTCAAAAACTTATACTCTAACTTTTTTTTAGGAACTATACTCTAACTTAAAATTAGACATGATAGGCAAAATATATTTTGTTTTATGAGAAATGTTAACGGGGTTCTAGGGACACTCTTTAAGGATTTTAAATGATAACTTTTTATATAAATATGTGTAATCAATGCATTGAAAATCGAAATATTTAACTTTTGTATAAAATAATTTCTTCTTTTGAAATCTTTAAATAGTGTCCAGGGTACTTGTTAACAAAACCCTTTATTTATACATGCCTTTACCGAATGTTTACATGTGGCGATAATCATTAATTGTAGCATATATGATAAAGCAAAAGCAGTTGAAATAATAATGGGAAAGGTGTTTCTCATTTTATAAAAAAAAAACTAATAACGGCAAAGATAAGTCCACAGAGAAAAATCAAAATGAAGGTGGCAAAAATTTAAAAGAAGAACAAAGAAGCTTTGTAAAAGCCAAATTAAAATTTTAATTTGATCTTTATAAAACTTTATTTTTCTTTATATTTTTTAATAATAAAACTGAATACTTTGAGTTAATTAGAATTACATATGACATGCAAAATCTACTTGATTTATGAATGACCTTACTTAATGTTTACATGCGGCGATAATCATTACCTAATGACTTTACCTAATTTATAAATGACTTTATCATTGATTTAGAAAACGATTATACTGATACACTTTAATTTACGAGTGTATCGTACAAACTACCAATATACATGTTTATATCTCGGTTTTGGTGGGTTGTGTCTGACATAAAATTGGTGAACTTCGTATTTGCATATCAAAGTTTGCCTCATTCTTTAGGTTTTATTTGAGTTTTTATATTAAGTTCTTTACCATTCAAATAAAAGAAGACCAAACCAACTTGATGTAATTTATTATTATTTTTTTTAATAAGAAGCAATGTAATTTGTTGTGAATTCGGTCTCAAAATCACACCAATAAAACCTAGATGTATGGAGCAAAGGAAAGTAGTAACCAATATCAAAGTAATCTCAAGCAACAACAACAATAACAAACATAGATCTAATCTAGAAATCAAGTGAAAAACACAAAACCACAAGCAAACGATAAAGAGAGAAGAGAAACAAACACACGAAGAAATGTTTACCCAGTTCGGTCCAAATTGACCTACTTTGGGGTAGAGATTGATATCTTCAATCCATTATCAATGAGTTCTTTACAAAGAGATATAAAAGGGTTACAAGAAATTAGCTTTAAAACAAGCTCACAAAGAACAAACCCTAATTTCTACCATTTTCTCAATCTCACCAATGAACAAGACACTCAATGATTTTCACTCACTCAAGATGTTTACAAATGTTTCTCAACCCAAGAGAACCTCTCAAGAGAACGCTCACCAAAGACCAACCCTAAAGTTACCTCCTTTGATTTCCCTAGTTTCTCTCTCTTGAAGCTCTGCTCAAAAAATGAACAATTAATGCTTATATAGTGCCCATAACCTGTCAAAATCGTGTCACGATAAATCTCGTACACAATACAGTACTACAACCTTATCCCAAAATCGTGTCACGATTTGGCTTCCAGAAACATACTCATTCACTGCCTAAAAAACGTGTCACGATTGTTAACATTTTGCCAAATTCAATTTTGAGTCATAATACAACATAATTCAAACCTCTCTTAAAAATATGAGTGTATTTTTTTTAATACATTTTACATTAGAGTGAAGATGAGTGTATACTAATGTACTCTAAATATCTTTCAAAGAAGACCGATGTAATTTACTCTAGATATGTTATTTGATTAACAAATTTTCAAAAACTTAGACAACCAAAGATATATAGTACAACATAAATATTGATATGAAAATCAAAACAAATAAAAAAAATTAAAAAGGCTAAAAAAATCATAGATGAAGAATTATCATTACGTTGTCACAAAATTATTGATCAAATAACATATTTCTTGTCCATAAATCTTAGTTCAATCGATAAAAATATCAAAATTATTAGATTAAACGCATGATCATAGTTCAAACTTCATCTCTTCTTCTTCTTCTCCTCATGTTTGTGAATTTTTAATAATAATTATCATTTTGTTTGTCAATCAAGAAATATCGATTTCTTTCTTTTATAATACACTCATTTTGAACGAGTTCGTGCCGCCCACATGCCACGGTTCAGTAGAACCAATTGATTTTGTTAAGATACAATGGATTTCATTGAGTGACAATGAGCAACATCGATTCGTGTGGGTGGCTTTTATGGGGCCCACTTATGGGAGTAGCACGATATGTAGTAGTACTATTTGGACCTTTGTTTTATTCGGTCAATATTCACACCTCAACCACAAACAAGCCTTTACTAGGAGCCATTCATGACTCATTATCATTTCTCTTTCTATAAATAAATGCTTATTTTATGGACACTTTCACTTTCACTTTCACTTTCACTTTCACAACAAACAATGAACTCCCTTCGTGCTGTAGCAATAGCTTTATGCTGTGTTGTGGTTGTGCTTGGAGGGTTACCCTTCTCTTCAAATGCACAACTTGATCCATCCTTTTACAAGAACACTTGTCCAAATGTTAGTTCCATTGTTCGTGAAGTCATAAGGAGCGTTTCTAAGAAAGATCCTCGCATGCTTGCTAGTCTTGTCAGGCTTCACTTTCATGACTGTTTTGTTCAAGTATGTATACTTTCTAGTTTTTGCATATTCATTCATTCACTCACTACCATGTCCTTTTTTGCTCATTGTGTATCACATGCTATAAATTCTTGACTTCTTGGTATACCTATAATCTTATTGAAGTATTATCTTCCCATTCAAGTATAGTTAGTTCATAGTAAGATATAATATAAATTAGAATAAGGTCAAATATAGCAAATGAGTAATATACTTATAGCATATCCTTGTGCTGCTCCTATATATTCTACGACCAATAGTAAACAAATATTACATAATATAGGAGCAGCACAAGGATATGCTATAAACAAATATTACATAATATACCTAACAAACTTGAGTTGGAATAGTGACTTTACTTAATTAAAGGGCTGAATAAATAAAAAAAACTATTTTTCTCAAAATTTGAGGGTAAACTAAAAAATAGAATACTATTAAATGTCTTGCCCTTCTGTTTAATTAAAATAAAATCATTCATTAGTATGCTTAATATTTATAGCTTAAGGTGTATCAATAACCTCTTTTTTTCCTTTTTAGCAAGAGATTTTTTTGACTCATTTAGAAGCAATAGAGTTGGATCTATCTAAAATAACTAGTAGTATTTCACGATATGGTGTACCAAATTTTAAATTATCATTTTTAGGTGTTCACATTTAATTAGTATATCCGTGTATAACGGTGGGTCGAACAAGATTAATTATATCCATTGAATGTAACATGTCAGTAATAAAAAAAATACATTATTTTCTCAAAAAAAAATACATTATAACATTCTTAAGTAGATATTTCCCGCCTCAGAACTAATCATTCAACACTCTATTTTCAATGTTCTTTCTAATTATAATACACACTAAAAAAAAAGACTCCAAATTATTGCAAACTTAATTAGTAATACAAAGAGATTGTATAAAATACTATTTCTTTTTTAATTATTTCAATCCAATCTTTAATTTTTGAAAGATAAAGTTATCCATGGATAAAAGGTTTTAAAATCTGTTATATAAAGTTATCCGGCTACAATAATATGCATAATATTATTATGCTTTTGTTATACTAATAGTTTTCATTATGTGATCCATGACTGTAACAGGGTTGTGATGCATCGGTTTTGCTGAACACAACTGATACCATTGTCACTGAACAAGATGCTTTTCCAAATATCAACTCTTTAAGAGGTTTGGATGTTGTGAATCAAATCAAAACAGCTGTGGAAAAAGCTTGTCCTAACACAGTTTCTTGTGCTGATATTCTTGCCCTTGCTGCTGAATTATCATCTACACTGGTATATATATATATATGCCTCATCCTTTATTATATAGTATTTTTATTCACCCTTGAATTTCAAATTCAATTTCTTATTGACTCTCTTTTTGTTTTGTGATGTAATAAAATAGTCTCAAGGTCCAGATTGGAAAGTTCCTTTAGGAAGAAGAGATGGGTTAACAGCAAACCAATCACTTGCTAATCAAAACCTTCCAGCTCCTTTCAACTCATTGGATCAACTCAAAGCTGCATTTGCTGCTCAAGGCCTCAGCACTACTGATCTAGTTGCTCTCTCAGGTATACAATAGCACTAGTGTAAGCACCTAAGTAATAAAATTGAATATGATTGTTGATTAATACTTGTTTCAATAAATTTCAGGTGCTCATACATTTGGAAGAGCTCATTGTTCTTTATTTGTTAGCCGATTGTACAACTTTAGCAATACTGGCAATCCCGATCCAACTCTTAACACAACTTACTTACAAGAATTGCGAAGTTTATGTCCGAATAGTGGACCTGGCAATAACCTAGCCAATTTCGATCCAACGACTCCAGATAAATTTGACAAGAACTATTACTCTAATCTTCAAGTGAAAAAAGGTTTGCTTCAAAGTGATCAAGAGTTGTTCTCAACATCTGGTGCAGATACCATTAGCATTGTCAACAAATTCGCCACTGATCAAAAAGCTTTTTTTGAGAGCTTTAGGGCTGCAATGATTAAAATGGGTAACATTGGTGTGCTAACCGGAAACCAGGGTGAGATAAGAAAACAATGCAACTTTGTTAATTCAAAATCAGCAGAACTAGGTTTAGTCAATGTGGCTTCCACAGATTCATCAGAGGAGGGTATGGTTAGCTCAATGTAAATGTAGTGATTGGAGGCAACTAATAAATTAAAAAGCTATAACTATGCACATTCATGGTATGTGTGAGATAGTTATTAGATGCTTTGTGAGCAATAATCTTTTGTATTTGATTTGAAGTGTTTCTTTGGGCTGTGTATTAATAACGATCAATTTTCTGTTTCTTATTTCAGACTTGCTTTAGCATTAATTTTACTAGATTTATCCACTTTGTATGATATTTTCCATTAATTTACATGCTAATTAATTAGGCAAATTCTATGGTACACCCAAAAAATTTAGTGTATTGGTACATCAAATTCTTAAATTAATGGTTAAATGAGTTATTTTTTGAAGAAAAAAATTATTTTCTATCATCTATAATTATAATAACTAAATCTTATTTACCAAAAACATTGACAAAATAAAATTTAATTTTTCTAAATTTTTATTACTCATAATAGAGAACTTTGATTATTTTTTACAGTAAAATGCAAAAAAAAAAATAGTATGATTCTTATAAACAATGAAATGATGTTTTTTTTCTTATAAAATGATATTTTTTAAAATATAAATATCAACAAATAACTTTTTATTTCATAAAAATGATAGTTAATTTATAAATTTTTGAAGCAAAAGCACCAGTACACCTTAATTTGTCAGTGTACCATAAAAGTTCTCAATTAATTATGTATAATACAGTAGATGGTGTTAGGAAATTGACTTGGGTAAAATGTGATATCTTATGTTTACATAGAGAGAATGGAGGTTTTGGGGTCATGAGGTTGAAGGAGTTTAATTTATCTTTACTTGTTAAATGGGTGTGGAGGATGTTGGAGGAAAGGGGAAGCTTGTGGTACAATGTGTTGTTGCGAAGTATGGTGAGGAGGGGGGAGGGGGTTCCGTCTGGTGGGAAAACTTGAATCTTATTAGGATGGGAATGGTCTGTTAGATGATCGGTGGTTGTTGGATAATATTTCTAGACAGGTGGGGGATGGGGCTTTTCGTTGTTCTGGAAGGATCCTTGGTTGGATGATGTATCTTTAGATGTTAGATACCCTAGGCTGCTTGATCTTGCTGTTAATAAATTTGTCACTGTTGCGGAGATGTTCTCTTTGGGTTGGGAGGTTAATGGTGAGGCGTGGAAGTGGAGAAGGAGATTGTTTGCATGGGAGGAGGGGTTGGTAAGGGAGTGTGCGGAGCAGCTTTCACTTGTTGTTTTGCAGGTTGGTGTGACTGACAGGTAGATTTGGAAGCTTCACTCTTCCTATAGGTACACGGTCAAAAACGCTTATAATTACTTGGCTAGATCAGATGTGGCAATTGATGACCGTTGCAATCATGTTTTATGGCTTAAGCAAATTCCGCTTAAGGTCAATATTTTTATTTAGCGTTTGTTCCTGAATAGATTAGCAACAAAGATGAATCTGTTTAGGAGAAATATCTTGGATTATAATGATTCTTTTTGTTCGGCCGCTTGCGGATTGATAGAGGATCAGGGTCATTTGTTCTTTTCTTGTGTTTTTTATGGTCAACTTTGGCTTTGATATCGGATTGGTTAGGCATCTCAACGACTCTTCAAGGTTCCTTATTCTGCATTTTCTTCAGTTTGGAGGTCTTGGGGGTTTTTCCAACAAGTCTCGTTTGGCTTTTAACATTATTTGAATTTCAGCTCTTTTTACTATTTGGAAGGATCACAATATTAGACATTTTCACAATAAATCGGAACAACTTCTATCTTTATTGGAAAAGGTTAAACTCCAAGCTTTTTAGTGGTTCAAATCTTATTATGTTGCTTTCAACTTTGAGTATTCAGTTTGAAGGTTAAGTCCTTTATTATGTTTTCAGGTTGTAACGTAATTTTATTTTCTTGGCTACATTGTGGTAGCTTGTGGATTTTCCTTTTTTAATTTTTTGATACTTTAGCTTCCTTTGATACAGCTTGTATACTAAAGGAGCTTGTGTTGGTTTTTAATATATTTGCTTAGCTTCTTAAAAAAAAATAAAGTAGAGCAAGTATCCATGGTATATAGTATTGTATATTTTCTATAACTTAAAAAACTTAGTAAAAAAAAATTGGGTCATTTCATTTATCACCGGCTGATATTGAACAATTTATCAATTTTATGACTTAAAAAATCAGCGATTTGTTCCTGCTTTAGGCTCGGTCATACAAATACAGTTGTTATTACCTCTTTTGAATTAAGTGATAGATTCTCCATTCCATACAATCCCATATATATGTGCGACTAATTAATTTAGTCTCATAAAAATATGAATGAGTAAGTTAGTAAACATACTCTTTCACTAACTTTTGACTAAAAATTCAAGTCTTTCTTTTCAATTATGGTGATATGGGTGGTATATCCTTAAATCCCTTAATAATTTGATTTAAGGCTCAATCTCCTCCCCTTAATCCCTAGTTGACAAGGATACTTGGTTTAACAAGTTAACGTTGCTCTAAAGAGATTGAATGTTTATTTAATCCTAGCGTTAAAAATTATAAATAAATGTTGTGTAATTTTTGAACCACTTAAATGCTCAAATGTGAAAGTGGGGGGTAAGTATTGGCTTGTAATCTTTGCACTTTAAAGTATGTTTTCTGCTTTGTGGGTGTTTTATTTTAATAAATTTTTATGCAAAATATTAACATGTGTCTTTAAAGCATATGTTATGTTAGTATAACATAAATAGAAACCGTACCAATTTATTTCTTAAAATTTGAACATTCATTTTTTTTCAATGAATACCGATTATTTTTTAATTTTCATTTGCTTCTTAAAAAACTAAAAAATGATGAACGTCATGGTGAATGATGATTGATAAACAAAATCTACTTTGTTTATAAATGCCTACCTAACATATACAGGTGGCAATAATCATTGTACCATAAGATAAAGCAAAACAGGTGAACTAATAATAATGGCAAAGGTGTTCCTCCTAATAGCAAAGATAAGTCACAAAGAAATGTCACAATGAAAGTGTCCAATAATGAAGATCTTTTCTTTCAAAAAAATCTTTAAAGAGCTTTTATTTTTCAACATTCAACACCTTTATTATGATATTTTTTCAAAGATAAATCCACAAAGAATTGTCATAATAAAGGTGTCGGATGTTAAAAAAGAAAGCACTTTGAAGATCAACACAACAAGTTGGTGTGAACTTTAGTGCAATACTTCCAGCTGGGGCGGATCCATAAAGGTGCAAGATGGGCGCTTGAAAAAAATTAATACTCCCCTTGCAAGATGTGCAAGATAGGAGTAGTTTAAAAAAAATTTTGTCCATAAATATAAGATTAGATACAAATTTTAAGATGTACTACCTCCGTTCCTTTTTAATTGTCACATTTTGACATTTTACACAAACCAAGACAAACTATAAATGTCACTACTTTTGATACAATAATTTATATTTTTACTATATTAACCTTATTCATTTAATATAGCATCTCATATATTTCTCTCTCCGTAATAAATAACTAAGGATAATATTGGTAAAACAATATTTAAAGTTGCATTGAACTTTGAAAGTGACAGTTAAAAAGGAACAAAAAATTTCTTCAAAGGTGACAATTAAAAAGGAACGGAGGGAGTATTGATTACTCTTTTTTTAAATATACTCCTTATTAATACTATCAATTTGTCTTGATATATGAAAAGTTAACTTAAATATATATTTAATTAAGAGTAATCTAGTAATAGTCACACATATTTGAGACAATTTTATTACTCCAACAACTTTTCTTAATACACGTGATTTTTGTAAACTACTCCTATAAAAAGGGACGAAGGAAGTATAAAGAATCGGGGCCGGCTATAACTTGTGCAAGCATAAAAACAACATCTGATTTCTAATTTGTTGCTGTTCAACCGTCCGTTAAATTGGACCGTTAAAACATGAGTTCTAAGTTATTTAAGACAACTTTTAAAATAAGAGAAATGCTAACAAGTGTCCTTAAGACACTTAATAAAAAGTCCAAAAAAACAAAATTATCTTTAGAAATATGCATTTAACACCTTTAAACTTTAATAATTGACTTTTTTTCTTAAATTTATCACTTATTTCCATTCTTAACTTCTTAACAAGTGCCCTAAGGACACTTACTAGCCTAACCCTTAAAATAATACTCTCTTCTTTTCAAAATAAGTGTAGATTAAAAAAAAAATTTGTATTAAAATAATAGTCGTTATGTTTTTTCAATGCAACTGTAATAGTCAATAGTTTTTTTGAAGGAATAGTCAATAGTTAATAGTCTATAGTTAACGGGAATACTTTTGTAAAATTGTTTTTTTAAGGGATAAAATTGTTAAATGATCTTCTTAAAATTGTTATATCTTTTTGTAAAATTGTTATATTTATTCATTCTTTAATTCATCTTCGTGATCTATGTAAAAAAAAACTTTAAATGACACTTATTTAGAATGGAGGGAATGCATATTTAAATTAAAAATTAATGTTTCAATTATATATAATACTTCATCCAATGGAATAATAAAAATTTAAACCAATACACGTATTCTCTTTTTTTTTATATTTAAAGCCGAAGGTAGATATATTAATTCAAGGATGATGTTATTTCGCTAAACAAAACAATGTGATTGTAAAATAATGTGTCTTTTATTGTTATATTGTTGTCAAGTTAGAGATTTACATGAGATATCAGCTACTAGTTATCAACTATGATTTTTTTTTTTCAATCGATTAACGCTGATGGAAAAAACTATGTCCCTCGTCATGGGCGGAGCCACACACAAGGTTGTGTGGGCTCCCTCGTCGTGAGTTCTTTAACTACACTCTAATAGAGCATTAAATACGGTTGTTTGAGTTTTTTGTTATTAGACTACCAAATGCATGTAGAAAGTAAGACGAAGACATAATGATACAGGGATAAAATAGCAAAAATAATTTTGGGTTTGATTGATTGTGTTGTTTTTTACATTGTACAAAATATGTATTTATAGGCAAATTATTACTATGGACTGAAACAACATGACCTACAATGTATAGCTTTGCTTGAAAATTTTCGCGAGTAATGCATTTCTTTTTTCCTCGTTGAAGGGTTCATGGCGCCTCATATTTGGTTGTCAGCTTCCTTATTCACAATATGATCCATTGACAATGTCCTTAGTCCTCAATCTTCCCACGAACGTGCTTCCACACTCATGGTTCCTTACGATTAGTGACACTATAAACATGAAACGTGGGTTTTAAGTCTCATTTTGTAATTTCTACTAAGCTTTGACTCAATTTGAGATCCTTAAACCCACATACTCATCTGACTTGAGAAAAAATGGACTCTACCCAACTCAATTATCTTAACCTTCGCTTAATCTTTCATCAGCTAGAAGGACACTCGCCTAACCTTATCAGCCGACGTCGATTAACAAAATAATAGTTTTAGGTGTAAGCATAGTCGTATGCCAATCTAATGAGTTAATTTTCAGGTATCAAAATACTTGTATGGCAGAATATACATTGTTGATAAATTTCATATACACATAATTATTCTTAATTATTGTTTATTAGTGATGAAAGTTTTTATATATGGACATATAGTAAGCCTTTTTGGCCGTTTCATTGAAAAGTCACCATTCCCTCCAACTTTTTTTCCATTTTGGGAGAAAGACTCTTATATGGGATCAAAACCTTTCTTTTCTTCCCTTTTTATTTGGTAACCAAACAAAGAAAAGTGAAATACTCCTCCTCTTTTAAGTTTTATCTCCAACCTCTCTATTTCTTTCTAGTCTCTATGGAGCCAAACATATATGCTAAAGTTGGAGGGAGTAAATGCCAGCAAATTGAGATTGAGATATTTTGAATTTTGAACAAATTCGTGACGACCACGTTCCCGTTTAGACAGAGCCATTTGATTTTAGGCAAAAATACAACAAAGGATTTCGACATTTGAAAATAAGAAACTTCGACGGTGATTTGCCTTCTTTGTGGTCCACACGAGAGACGTGACACTATAGCTAGTACCACTATTTACACGTTAGTTTTTAGGTCAATATTTACATCTGAAATCCTTAATAATTGCTAGGTAATGTTCTCACCGTTCATTGCGCAACAAGACTTTATTACTAGTCATGGCCATTTGTCTGTCTATAAATAAATGCTCACAATAAATTATATGCACATTCTCACTCTTCACAACAATGAACTCCTTAGCAACTTCTATGTGGTGTGTTGTGCTTTTGGTTGTGCTTGGAGGACTACCCTTTTCCTCAGATGCACAACTTAGTCCTACTTTTTACAGCAAAACTTGTCCAAATGTTAGTTCCATTGTCACCAATGTCTTAACAAACGTTTCTAAGACAGATCCCCGCATGCTTGCTAGTCTCGTCAGGCTTCACTTTCATGACTGTTTTGTTCAAGTATGTATCCACACGTCTTTAATTGACTGCTTTATATTTCTAATATTATCTTTAGATTTATAACTATTAGTTTAAAATATAATATAAATTAGAATATGTTCAAATAATATAGTTTAAAAGTTCGATCTATGCGCAGCTCCTATATACTAGTATTATACAACTAAAAATGGTAAATAACTATATGCTACAAGTGATCAATACGTTTCCTTAAAAAAGAAAACCTAAATTAGATCTATCTTCATTTATACTTTACTTGCATTTTGATCGAACTCAATTAAAATGTCCCTTTTACTAAAAATATAAGGATTAGAACAAAGAAAAAATAAAAAAATAATTGTTAAACACTTAATACCATTCTACCACTAAAGAGAGAAGAAATAAATGGAATAAAATGATATATGTGATAGGTTGTTGAATTAATAGGAAGAGAGAGATAAAGAGAAAATAAAATATAGAATGTGTATAAGAAGAGAAAGAGAAGTATATATATTTTTTTTTTACACATTCTTACTAGTAAAGTTTTTTTGACGGAACTAGTAAAGTTAGGTTTAACAAAAAATGACTTATCTCATCTTTTATTTTATGACCTGTGTGAATTGTCTTTTCTAAATGTATTCAAAGTATATGTATGAAATTGTAACGGATTAGAATACCCTTGTATTCTATAAGACCGCTTTTGTAACACCCATATTGAGATTGTCTAGGATCTCATACGAGTATTAAAATTTCGTACTAGATACATTAAAAACAATACAGGAAGTTTACTTATAATTTATACATAACACGAGTCATTAATACAAACTAAATCCGATACAAAATATTCTTGATAGTATACATCATATTACACCATCTGAATACAAACATCCATAAACAAGGAAGTCAGCACAATCAATCCAAAGCTTTCTCTTTACCTTTGTGTCGTGCTACCTGTGAACCTGCACCAAAAGGAAAGTGATGAGACATAATGTCTCAGTGAGCTCCGGCCCAACCTACTGTTGGCAACCTCGGGAAAACATAGGGTCGCCACGCACTAACTTTGGCATGCACTAACTTTGTCAATCTTGGGGATACCTATGATCGTCGTCATTCTCTACATAATTCGCGATCAAGGGATAAACTAAGATCGCTATAAGTCTTTATCTTAGGTTGATCTTATGTTTAAATCTCATACTAGCTCAGTGATCTGGGGACTTCCTACGATCACTTTTTGTTCGTTGGTGACTACTTGGTTTTTCCTCTTAATATAATATACATTTACATAATCATCTTTCATAACGTTAAGTTAGGAGTTAGCGTTGAACAAACAATACATTATCTTGGTTCATTTTACGGAGTGCATCCGGGTGGAGTAACCCCGAAGTACATCTCACATCTTACCGGTGAAATTCCTATCATATCAGGCTAACACCGGACTCCTCTTTCCTTTTGTGTGGCTGTCCTCGCGGACGGTAACTTCACCGTTCCAGCTGTCCTTTCGGACGGTAACTTCACCGGAACCCCCTGTATTCTAACTAGCGAGAATACAAGAGACACATTAAGTTTTCTTGACTATGATGCGTAGCTGCCCTCACGGACGGTAACTTCACCATTCCAGCTTAAGCTGGAACCCCCTGTATACTAACTAACGAGCATACAGAAGACACATCTAGTCCTTTTATTAACTTGATCTCATTATTCTTCAATCAATTATTCTTGAATGCTTAACCTATGGAAAGGTTCTAAACTTTGAATATGGAATCAGTTCTTATGTTCTCACATACTTACTTATGTGCATAGAAGTCTGTTTAGTTAAGGGAAACCTGAAAAACTAATTCCCTAACCACTATAATAACTTATGGGTTAATGCACCCTTCACACTATAAGATATTTATCCTCATCCTATATTAATCCTTGAAGGTTCATAAATGTTTCTGCCCCAAAGCATAACAAAGATCATAGCATGGTACGGTTGTTTGAAAAATAAAATGCCATTCTGGGCAGTTTCGCTCTGCGACCCCCAGTCTTCGCTCTGCGAAGTCCTGCGTATGAACCTTCAGACTCTGAAGTTCAGAGTCTGAATCTTCAGAACCTGGTGATCCTGAGTCTGAAGCTTCGCAGAGCGTCTGAAAACTTCGCTCTGCGAACTCAGCTTCTGATCACTTCGCAGAACGAAGGTCTAGGCGATGGCTAGGCAGTGGCTAAGCTCTGCTACTTCGCTTTGCGACCCTGGCGTCGCTCTGCGACTGTAGCAAAACTCAGATTTTTCTGGAAAAACATGTTTTCAGTTTTAAAACTTGATACCCACTGTCCAGTGATCTTTGAAAGCATGTCAGGGACTCATTTTAAGACTCTAAAACGTACTGTATACAAGGAATAAACAAGATCAAGGATAGAATTAAAATAGGGACAACTAACCCTTAATTCCTAGTAACTTATAAATTTAGTTATGATCTTCACTCATAGTGGGTTCTAAAACCCTGTGGAGCTCACCTTAAACTTGATTGGTGCTTGCTAAGCTTTTAACTTCAAAACCTTAGCTTCAATCTTACACTTCACTTGATTCTTCCTTGTTTTCTTTGCTCTAAACTCCCAAAATAGCTTGCTTAAGATTCCCAAGAAGTTTGGAAGGAAGGAAGAATGATGGTTGATTCTCTAAGGGAGGATGGCGTGAGTTTAAGAGAGAGAGAGATGAGAGGAATCAGATTTGTAGAGAGAGAATGGGAGGAGAAATATGAGAAAATATCTTGTCTTACCATATTTAAAATTCCTCTCTTCCATAATTACAAGTTTGCCATTTCTTTCATATTAATCCTCTATTACTGATAATAGTTACATCTAAGCGGGATATTACAGCTTTTGAACTCAACGGTAGAAATCTCAATTTTTTTGAAGTTTTTATGCGTCAAAAAATAACAATATTATCTATATAATAGGTTTTATTTATATAATAGGTTTTAATAGTTTTTTTGAAGTTTTTAATAGGTTTTATTTATATAACAATATTATTTACCATATGTTCTTTAATTTATGCGTCAAAAAATAATGTGATCTATAATATTCACAGGGATGTGATGCATCGGTTTTGTTAAACAATACTGCTACGATCGTAAGCGAACAACAAGCTTTTCCAAATAACAACTCTCTAAGAGGTTTGGATGTTGTGAATCAGATCAAAACTGCTATAGAAAGTGCTTGTCCTAACACAGTTTCTTGTGCTGATATTCTTGCACTTGCTGCTCAAGCATCCTCTGTTCTGGTATGGATATATATATGCCTCATCCTAGCTATAATATCTTGTATTTTCATTCACCATTAAATTTCAAATGCATATTTCAAGAAAAAATAAAAAATCTAAATGCAATTTTTAATGATTATATCTTTGTTCTGAGTATATAATATCATAGAATGTGCATTTGATAATGGTTGCAATTAAACAAAAATGAACATATAGTTAATTAAGGTAGCTTCAAAATCTAGGGTTATTTTTATGATTAAATAAAAAAACCATTTCAAGAAGTTCATCATCTTTGAAAATTAAATACAACATCACAAGGCTAAGAGTAACATCATTTTACCTATGATGAAATAATACAGGCACAAGGTCCTAGTTGGACAGTTCCTTTAGGAAGAAGGGATGGTTTAACTGCAAACCGAACACTAGCAAATCAAAATCTTCCGGCTCCATTCAATTCCTTGGATCAACTTAAAGCTGCATTTTCTGCTCAAGGCCTCAATACTACTGATCTAGTTGCACTCTCGGGTATGTAATATTTGCTATCAAATAATACACACTAAATTGTTCATGTGGTCCTATCAAATAAGACACCAAAATTTTTAGGACCGACTCCAGTTTCCGTGATGATGTTGACGTTACCGAAACAAAAAAATTACACATATGATTATTGATTATATATTTTTCTCAATTTCAGGTGCTCATACATTTGGAAGAGCTCATTGCACACAATTTGTTAGTCGATTGTACAACTTCAGCAGCACTGGAAGTCCTGATCCAACTCTTAACACAACTTACTTACAACAATTGCGCACAATATGTCCCAATGGTGGACCTGGCACGAACCTTACCAATTTCGATCCAACGACTCCTGATAAATTTGACAAGAACTATTACTCCAATCTTCAAGTGAAAAAGGGGTTGCTTCAAAGTGATCAAGAATTATTCTCAACATCTGGTGCAGATACCATTAGCATTGTCAACAAATTCAGCACCGATCAAAACGCTTTCTTTGAGAGCTTTAAGGCTGCAATGATTAAAATGGGCAATATTGGTGTGCTAACGGGGACGAAAGGAGAGATTAGAAAACAATGCAACTTTGTTAACTCAAATTCAGCAGAACTAGATTTAGCCACCATAGCATCCATAGTAGAATCATTAGAGGATGGTATTGCTAGTGTAATATAAATAAATTAGCGTCAATGCACTTAATGAAATCTTGTGACTAGATGCCACTAATAAATAAGTTATAACTATGCACCTTCATGTCACTTGAAATCCTATGCTTTGTATATGAGAGGACGTGTTCTTCTTGGTATTATACTATTATGAGACTTCCTTGTATTATGTATGAGTCGTGTTTATGATCAATGTCACGCTTTCTTGTTTGTGACATGCTTCTCCATAATTTTATGAGTCACTTAGTACACTTAAGCACATCGTTTGGTTCAAAGTAAAAAATTTATAAGCATTACTTACTATAACCATCATGTTCATATTTGAATGCTAAGCAAGTACTCCCTCCGTTCCTTTTTAATTGTCACTTTTGAAGAAAATTTTTGTTCCTTTTTAACTGTCACTTTCAAAGTTCAATGCAACTTTAAATATTGTTTTACCAATATTATCCTTAGTTATTTATTACGGAGAGAGAAATATATGAGAAGATATTTTAAATGAATAAGGTTATTATAGTAAAAATATAAATTATTGTATCAAAAGTAGTGACATTTATAGTTTGTCTTGGTTTGTGTAAAATGTCAAAATGTGACAATTAAAAAGGAACGGAGGTAGTAATATGGAAACAGTTAATTGGAGGGAGGTGAAAAGTCACGGAAACAAGAGAGCATAGCAAGAAAAAAGACCGCCCCAAAGGGATTTCTAACTAAGCAACAACCTTATGCCTCAAAATTAAACTTCTATATTTTTAATTAAATTAGTGCGTTTGATTTGCTATATTTTTAATTAAATTAAGAGTTTGTTTGGTTTGCTAAAAATGAAGGACAAGACATGACATGACATGACAATTTCAGTTGTATGGTGTTTGATTTGTAAAACTGTTTCTGGGACAGGAAAAATGAGAGGTGTTTTATGGTGTTTTATTGTCCCTCACTAAACCTCTTTACAACTTTTTGTCCCGCATACAAGTTGTCTAAAATACCAAAATAGCTTTTTGTCCATAAAAAATTGCATAAGACCAAAAATTATTCAATACCATAAAAGTTTGTCATGTGTTGTTCCGCCTTGTATTGTGTTATTTTGTCTTGTGTTGTTCTGTCCAGTACTTACTGTTAGCATATCAAATGCACCTTAATAGGATTAATTTTGTTGTAGCCTCATAGTATTAATTCTACTAACTATTTTTGTCTCTAATTAATTCACTAAAAAATTATCTAATTGTGATTGAATTTAATATTTAATTTTGTAACTATGTAACTAATTAGATCTAAAAAAACCTTTAATTTTATTGTTGTTAATTTTTAAACGGCTTAACTTAAAATTTGGTGTTAGGCCTACATATTTGGTAAGCCCGATTGGCATGAAAAGAGTGAAAATTGTTCTTCTCTCAAACCATTTTGTTCATTCTCACCTCAAACTTTCTAAAATAACATCAACGTGAGTTAATTCATGTTCGGTAGACCCAGCGTGACTTAACTCACGTTGATAGTCAACGGGAGTTAACTCACGCTCGGTACCAGCATGAGTTAATTTGCATTGCGTTCTGTTTTACAACAGCACAAGCAGAAGCTTATCTCTACACCCAACTTTCAGAGGCACTAGCTTATCTCTACACCCAACTTTCAGAGGCTACATACCCTACAAAGGGCTCCATTGCCAGATACATGTCTCTACTTAAGGTAGTAATTTAATCTTTTCTATAGCATATTATAAATTTATTGATATGATTGTGTTTGTATATACATGTGATGATGAAATATTTGTTTGTATATACATGTGTTGATATAATTGTTTGCTTGTATTTGTAGGCATGGGCTATGAAGTACTTCACCAAACTACACTACAACATTTTCATCCTACGACAACGCCAAAAACTGTTGCAAAAACCGAAAAAACCGTTTCGATTGGATACTAGAACGGTTTCTTGTCGTGGCAAATTGAGGCGTTGTCTTAACAATACACAACAGGAACAGGGTTCAGAAATCCGTAATATTAGATTCCTTTTAAGAACGGTTCTCAAATCCTACCACTACAAAATTAGATAAGCGTTGCCTATGTGACTCTACCAGAATGTTTTTTTTACCTTCCAAAACTTAGGCGTTGTCCTAGAGTCAAAATGTTGTAGTGCTATATCTGTGGAATGCTAATGCAGATTATGATCGTCATTCCCCGTGTGCCAACCGATTCGTTCTGTCATGGGGTCATGCTTCTACTAGTCACTACCAAAGCCTCCTAGATTGGATGGCAATGGAGGATGTCATATGGAGGCCATACGAGGATCACCGAGACGTTATGCCTTTTCAGACGTGGCACCTCTTGAGCCACCCCAAATAACCTAGGCATTTAGAGATTACATGATACATGTCATACAGTTGGCTGATTGGGGTCGGGTGGCAAGGGATCAGTGGAAGACTAGATCGGGGTACGCAGCTTGGTTCTACTGTGTCTCTCATCCTGTGATGAGTCATCCACCAGATTTTGTTGAGGAGCCACCTCCTAGGCCTCATAATCATAAGGTCATTATTTAGGAGGAGTATGCAAGAGAGCTTCTCGACCCACTTCAAGTTATGTGGAACATCTCCAGCATTATCGAGGAGGCGTTGCGTTATCCCAACCCACATCCATACTATCACGGTATGTTTATGAGGATCCAGAACGAGATGCGCCTGGTGAACGAGCTGCGGATTGTCTGGAGGAGGAGGAGGATGGATGGGAAGAGGGAGAGCCAGAGTCCAGAGGAGGAATGGTAGGGGTTGATGGTTTTTTAGTGTTTTTTTTATTGTATATTTTTAGTTTTTTATGACATTTTGGCGGATCTTGATGTAATATAATGACATTTCTGTGACACTTGCGCATTTGCGTATTTTTCTATGACATTTGCATAATTTTTGAATTGATGATTTTGCATATTTTAAGTTAGAATTGATTTTGAAAATGGTTGAATGAATGGATGAAAATGATTGAATGAAAGAAAGAATGAATGTGGTGTTTAGGTTTTTAAAAATAAAACAGTAATTTTGTCAAGAATTGTTGTTCTGTTATCAGACCTGAAATCAACGCAAGTAAACTCACGTTGTGGATTAGCGTGAGTTACGTCACGCTGGGTCTACTGAGTGTGACTTAACTCATGTTGGGGTTATTTTAGGATGTTTGAGGTAGGAATGAGTAAAAACCAAAGGGAGAAGAGTTGAGTGCTTAGATATTGCGAGATCGGAACAATTTAGACCAATGTTGTTCATCACTCATCAATATTGGGCTTGATTTATCCAAATTTGTTTGATGTTAGGTTTGTATGTGATAGCTCATAGGTTTGCTAACAAAAATTTTATGTTGACAGTAAATTTGTTGTCGGACAAGTACATAAATACCGTGTATATATGAATTCAATTTTTTGAGGCTAAAATGCACTTTTGCCCCCCCCCCCCCCAAAGTTTCCAAAACTAGCGATTTTGGCCCCCTGTTTTGAAAATCGCATTTTTAGCCCCTCAACTTTCACCCATCTTTAATTTTGACTTAGTCAATGCTTATTTGGACATCTCTTTAAAATCTTAAATGCCAGCTCTGTTTAATTTAATCCACTTGTATTTAAAACAAATTAACATTATTTTAAAATTGCAAAACTTAAATTAAAATAAAACAACTTAAAAACACAAAAAGACATGTTCCTTCATCGTGTTTCTCCCTGATCCCTGTCTTGTTCATCATGTTCTTCTTCTTCAACTACAGTTCATCTCCAAAACCAAACTCATAACCTAGAAATTTGAAACCTTGAACAAAACCCCTCCTTTAGCACAACAACAACGATAACAAAATAGATATATCCTTTATAAAAAAAAACATCAAATTCATTCTAAATAATTCTAAAAATCAAACCAATTAAGAAGAAGCAGCGTGATTAAATCCAAAATAATTGTATAGAAATTATCATAATAAGGAAAGATGGATTTATTCTTGTTCATGAATCGTATAAAGAAGCATATGTTTCTACAATAAAAGATGGATTTCTTCATGAATCGCTTCCTACCATAAACATCTTCTTCCCAGAATAGACATCTGTTGATTGTTGCCACTGATCTTAGGACATCGATTCATTAATTTCTTCTTGTTTGTGAATCTCGATCTAAACTGGGTCGAAATGGTTCGAAACTGGGTCATTGTGACTCGTTTCTGGGCTATAGGGCGGAGAAGAAGCTTTTCAATTTGGAATGTGCTAGAAATGAGGAGAAAAGGTGACCTGTTAGGAATGTGCTAGATCTGCGAGTTTCTTTCTCACCTTCAATCCATCTTTCCTTTCCTTTCCTTTATTTTTGACCTTCCCTTCCTTTATTTTGTTCATATCTTGATTTTACTGGATGAATTTTTTGGGCTAAATATGATTATTGAGGATGAAGACTGGAGTTGAAGATGAAGAAAAAATATTATTTAATTTAATAAATATTTTTTTAATCAAATTCCACGTAAGTGCCTACATGGAAGATGTTAAATGGAAAAAGCGCCACATCAGCATTGACTCAGTCAAAATCAAAGGGGGCCATGATTTTGTAAATGAGATGAAAGTTTTGGGGGCTAAAAACGTGATTTTCAAAATTTGGGGGGGGAATCACTAGTTTTAAAAATTTGAGAGGCCAAAAGTGCATTTTGACCATTTTTAGTTAGTTTATTATTCTTCTCAAGTCATGTCAATAGTTATAAACTATGTATTTTTACATGATGTCGGATACATCGTCAAGTTTTTAATGTTGAAATGACATTAGTGTTTTTTTTTTTTTGAAAGAAAGAACATTAGTGGTTTGTCAAATCTGCTTAAAATATTTCCCTGAATTGGTTGTCCTATATGAACTAAATTGAAAACCATCCTAGATAGTTTAGCTCTGGTCGGTAACGCCTTTTTGTTGGCATCAATTAAATTTATAGAAGTTACTATGTCAATATAATTTAAAAAATTAAAATAACATATTTTGCTTACTTTGAAAAACTCTTTGAACACCTACTTTGAAATATTCAACTTTTGAGTTTATAGACATTCTTTCATAAAGTAAATTTAATTCTTCTGCTATACCATACTATTATTGTTTGCCTTGAGAATTCAAAACTATGCAAATATTGTGCTCGTTAATTAATTCTACTCTTATTGATCCAATCCTGTTTAATAAACACAACTAAACGAAATAAAAAA
The DNA here is from genome assembly GCA_018208015.1 of Medicago ruthenica. Taxonomy (NCBI): domain Eukaryota; kingdom Viridiplantae; phylum Streptophyta; class Magnoliopsida; order Fabales; family Fabaceae; genus Medicago; species Medicago ruthenica. The sequence continues at coordinate 21,405,649 of CM031372.1, forward strand.
AAAATACAAAACAAAGAATCTGGGATGGAGTAGAATTTTACATTCAATTCAAATAAATATGAAACAGAAATGTTCCCATGTTGAACATTTGACCTTTGATAGCGCTTGCCCAGGGGAAGCGGTAAGGTACACATTTCATAGCACTTTCTCTAAATACGCTTGCAAGCGCTGTTACATGCCATACAGTCTTTAAAAGTGAAAATCTGTGAAGGCTTGCAAGCGCTGTTAAAAATACTTTTTGGCATAGTGCACATTCAACCGAACATAGATCTCTCCATGATATTGAAATTCTTTACTATAATGACATGTGTGCATCTATCTGATCAATCGAACGATACCTAAAGTTAATTTTAATGATCATAGTCTTTTTAAAAATACACTTTTTTGGGATATAACAAACTATGATAAAATTATGGATTTAAGGAAAATCATGATAAATTTAGTTAAGAACCATATGAAAAGCACATAAAGAATTGTACCTAAATTTTTTCCTTATATTAAATATTGTAATCGGTTAAATAAAAGATTTGCTAATTTATTTTGTAATTAATTAAGCATACTAGCTTTCATTAATTAAGCATACTATTTTGTAATTAATTTGCTAATATATTTAAGAGTATTACTACAAGTTAACTTTAAATATGATGTTACATAAGTCAGGATTATCTAAAAGGTCATGTTGTAGATATCAAAATACAACTTAATTTAATTGGTCTATTAGTTTGTAAGTCTATTTAAAGATATATTAAATTATTTATTTAAAGAAGTAAGTATGAAATAAATCTTTAATTGCACTAATATGTTAGATCACACTTTCAAAAAGGTCGTTCTTAAATCTAAAAATAAAATTTATGACAAGTAACGAGTTAGACTTATATCTTAAATTCTTTTTTTATCAGAATAGATCTGTGTTGCATAACATATCTTAATACGTATATTTTCACCCCTACCCCTATCAAATTAATTAGTTATACCACAAACATTTGCTTGAAAAAATTGTATATGGAGTCAAAGATATGTTTCGTGTGGAGACACAACTTGAGATCTCATATTTTCGGAATGACAAACAAATTAACAACCATCATATAATTAATAATAAAGTCAAACTAACAAAACATAGCTTGTTACAAAACATATCAAAGTTTCTTTTTCGTTAAATTCAAAGCTTAGGACAGGACAACAGATTAAGTAAGTTTTAGACTAATGAATTGTGGGATATATCACCAATAATGCACTAAAGCACTAAAAGTCCAAAGGTTTAGATTTGATCTAGCTAACTTAAAGTTTGAATTATGTATAACAAATTATTATGTCATGCACGTGGTTAACACATATATAGATATTATTAACAAAAGAAGTTTAGCTGTATATCCATGCATAAACAATTTTTTTCTAGGTTGATTAGCTGCCCTGTCTTCATGCAAAATTTCATCCACAAGCTAACTCGGGAGACAAACAAGACCGACAAAAGTAGGTTTAATTTCCTCGAAGATCTCGATCATAAGATTCTTGCTTCCTTCTAGGTATATAAGTTTTCTTTTTTTGAGCAGCCTTCCAAGTATATAAGTCATGCTCCTTCAAAAAAAAAGGTATATAAGTCATGCCCAAGGGTATTTATAGTATTGTGCTTTATAGGTTTTTTACAACAAAAATAAATAAACTTCCATAAAGCATACTCCCTCCGTCCTAAAATATAAGCAAAAATTAGTCAACAAAAGTTAATGTATTTGGTTCAAAATTTGTACCAAATACATCAACTTATGTTGACTCATTTTTGCTTATATTTTGGGACGGAGAAAATATTCTTTTTTATGTTAACCTTCTCTTTCTTATGAGAAGTATTTGGTATTCTAATTTTCTTTGACCAAGGATTATTTGAGTTAGAATTCGAACTTGAGTTTTTTGAACGATTTATTCTTGTTATTGAACTTAAAAGTTAGTCAAGTGATCAGCTAATAATTTTCGATTGTGATTTTATTTGCGCATCAAACATTTACACTTTCAATTTCTTAACAACTCCATGTGTTAAGTACGAAGTTGAGTATTTTGAAAGCTATTATACTAAGAATTGCATAAGTAAAAAGTAAAGTAGAAAAATAAAGGACGAATTTGCGAAAAAATAGCTTGATTTGAATGATTGTCTGTCAAATCAAACGTACAAGTATGATATTTATAGAAAAAAACTAGTCATGTTGGCCAGTACAATCTAGCCTACAAAATCTAGCCTCGTTCGACTATTTATGCGGATAATACGTAATTCTTCATGTTGTTGTATGTATGTGGCACTCTAGGTCTAACCTGTTTTCCCCATCTTGCGTCATTTTCTATTTTTCTTTATCAATGCATGCTACATTGCTTCAAATTGCGTCTTTGTGAACATAGTTCATTCGGTTAGTGACACTAAACATGGGACACGAGCAAAACATTGAACTGCCAAGTTCCACATGCCTTTCATTGCTTCTAACACTCCCATGACTTGCGTGACCCTATTGGACTTAAGAAAGATTCTCCAACTTTATTAGATTCGGTTATCTTTCATTCGATTATATTGGTGATTCATATCGACCCTTAATTCAACTGTTTTTCATTCTCAACTAACAACTTAATTATTTTTAGGTGTAGAGAAATGTCCACGACCAATTTCAGGCATGTCCTACCGATTTCTCTCCTTACTAAGGATGCATTTTGTTGATGACCATGGAGGCCGACTTGGTTTCAAAGAATTTGACATAATTTTTTTCCTGCCTTTTTTTGAACCATTTTGAACCTTTTGGAATAGCAGTTATTCCAACTGCATCAGGTGTCATCTTAATCATATGTAAATGTCCAAAATGATGGTTAGTATGATTTAACGTATCATTCGTTATTGGTTTCCCGAAGGGTAAACTGTGACAAAAGTACTAAGATAGAAATTTATGGGAATGAAAGATGTCTGCTATATAGAATTCAGTTAACCTAATGATCCACCATAATCATAACCTATGAAGGATTTGAAGTTTATGGTCGGTCTATGTTGTTAAAACTTCTTCTAGAATGCAAGTGCATCCGTCAAATTTACATGGAGGAAGAAACTATGACCTATCAATTGTGATTCCCTTTGCGCTTCAAACAATTACATGGAGGAAGAAACTATGTGCTTCAACTATGGGTTCTTTAACTCCTAAAAAGTAAAGGAGAAAGGTAAACGATAAATTTGCGAAAAATAGTTTGGTTTTGATTAATTTTTTTGTTAAATGAAATGTACAAATGCGGTATTTATAGCAAAAATTAGTTCAACTGCCCAATACATTGTAGGCTAAAGAGTCGAGATTTGTTCAACTAATTTTGCAAGTAATGGGTAAATCTTCCTTTTGTTTGGTGTACATGGCGCCTCACTTTTAGCATGTTTTCCCCCATCTCACAAGATTTCATGTTTTTCTTATCCATTTCATGTGTGAAGATGGTTGTTTCTGTTAATGGGTGATATAATTATGGAACACTATTGAAATGTCAAATTGTCAAGTTCCATGTACATTTGACTACTTCTAATACTCCCAAGACCTACATGAAGCTTATTGGACTTGAAAAAGATTCGTCTATCTCATATTCTTTGAACTAAACTCCAACTCTTGGCACTGACAAATCCTTTATTGATAATACTCAATAACAACCTCAGAGTCAATACAAACCTCCACAAGCTTGAAACATATGTCATAAACCAATTCAACTAGGGATGAACCCACCTTGTGGGTAATGTGGGTTATGGCCTCCACTTAGTTTTAAAAATCGTTTTTTTTAGTATTAAATACAATAAAAAAATAAATTAAATGACAAAAACAAAGACATATGCCTCCACTATGTTTTGATTTTATTTTTAAAATATTTGAGTTTTTTTTTGAGAAAGTGCGATATATTTGTCATAATCATAGTCTTAAAATATATCAAAATTACAAAAATACGCACTCATTTTTTTTTTACAAAAAATTACAAAAACAAACTTAAATGTATCTTTTATTATTCACTTTGATCTTTAAATGTGTTTTAATTAGTTAACTATTTAGTACTCAAATGTATTTTTGTTAGTAAGTTTCATTAAATTCGAATATCATTGTGACAATTCATCATTCATTTAAATGGTGCTTTCCCGCCAAATATAAATTCTACTAATATTACTCTTATACCAAAAGGTGATTCTCAGACTTCTATGAAGGATTGGCGGCCTATTGCTCTATGTAATGTTGTGTATAAAATTGTCGCCAAGGCGCTTGCTAATAGGCTTAAACCGAGTCTTGATAAATGTATATATATCAATCAGTCATCATTTGTCCCAGGTAGGTCCATATTGGATAATGCAATGGTGGCCATTGAAATTGTTCACTATATGAAGGCAAAGGCTAAAGGAAAGAGTGGAGATGTTGCTCTTAAACTGAATATCAGTAAAGCGTATGATAGATTAGATTGGGATTACCTTCGTGATATTCTGCTCCAAATGGGTTAGTTGGATTATGCTTTGTGTTGAGATGGTTGATTACTCGGTCTTGGTTAATGGTGCATCGATAGGTCCTATTGTGCCAGAGCGTGGTCTTCGTCAGGGTGATCCACTCTCACCTTATTTTTCATCATTTGTGCTGAAGGTCTTTCTTCCCTTATTCGTGAAACTGGACGTCCTCCTGATATTAGAGGTACTATGATCTGCAAAGATGCACCTATTATTTCTCACCTTCTCTTTGCAGACGATTGTTTTCTCTTCTTTAGAGCTTGTGAACGTGGAGCTGTTTGCATGAAAAATATTTTGGCTACTTATGAAGCGGCTTCGAGGCAAGCCATTAATCTTCAGAAATCAGAATTATTTTGCAGTCGTAATACTCCGGATGATCTCAAGAATCTCATTGTTTCTACTCTCGGTGTTCGTCAAGTTCTGGGTACAGGTAAATATTTTGGGTTGCCATCTATGATTGGTCGTAGCAAATATGCAACTTTTAAATTTATCAAGGATCGTATTTGGAATAAAATCAATTCATGGAGTAGTAGATGTCTCTCGCAGGCTGGGAGGGACGTTCTCATTAAATCTATTTTGCAATCTATTCCTTCCTATGTGATGAGTATTTTTCTTCTTCCCGGATCCCTTATTAATTAAATTTAAAAAATGTTAAATTCCTTTTGGTGGGGGTCATAATTCTGCAAATTCTCGAGGATTGCATTGGTTATCTTGGGAACGTCTTTCAGTTCCTAAAGTGTTCGGAGGCATGGGTGTAAAGAGCCTTAAGGCATTCAATATGGCTATGATACGCAAGCAGGCATGGAAGTTGGTTTCTACTCCAGATTCTCTAATCACTCGTTTACTCAAAGCTAAATACTTTCCTCGAAGTGATTATTTTGGAGCTAGCATAGGCCATAATTCCAGCTATATTTGGCGTAGTATTTGGAGTGTGAAATATGTGATTCGTCGTAATTTTCAGTGGAGTATAGGCACGGGAGAACACATACCAGTTTGGGATCACCCTTGGCTCCTTAATGCTGCACGAATTGTACAGTCTACTCCACATCATTTGGAGTGGCCACTTATAACTATTTTTGACTTGATGGTTACATCCCAAAAACACTGGAATATGGAGGTAATAAATGTTTTTTTTTTTTACAATATCTCTGCTAGAAATATTTTTAATACTCCATTATTCCCTTCGGTGACTCATGATGTGCTTGTCTGAAAGATTTAGAGAGATGGTGACTATACAGTTAAGAGTGCTTACAGGGATATTTTGTACCATGATGTGGCAGTTGTTCAGCACCGTGTACCGGGTAATTGAAATTGTGTTTGGAGCTTAAAATTGCCCCCAAAGGTTAAGAATTTTTTGTGGAGAACTTGTTGTAATTGTTTGCCCACAAGAATCTGCTTGCAATCCAAAGGAGTTCAGTGTACTGATAGGTGTGCAGTGTGTGATGATTTTGGTGAGGATAGTACTCATTTGTTCTTTATGTGTAATAAAAGCATGCTCTGTTGGCAGCGTATTGGTTTATGGAGTCATTTGATGGCTGTTTTTGATATAAATGCAAGTTTTCAAACAAATGTTTTTGCTATCTTACAACACTTGGATCAGCAGCAAAAACAAGTATTCAATGTGACTCTCTGGAGTATTTGGAAGCATCGTAACACCAAGGTTTGAAAGGATATTACTGAAACCGCTCAAGATATTTGTGCTTGTGTAGGTTTTCTTCTTACTAGTTGGAGGAATACTCAGATTATTCGTCACCTTGTCCCTCAGCATCCCATTTCACCGAATGATTTCAAGTGGGTTAAACCAGTTCCCAGCAGGTTCAAATGTAATGTTGATGCATCCTTCTCTCAAGCTTTGAATCGGGTTGGTATTGGTGTGCGTATTCGAGATGATGAAGGTCGTTATGTTTTAGCCAAAACTGAATGGCTGACTTCACTCCTTGATGTGGATTTAGGTGAGGCTTTAGGTTTATTATCAGCTTTGTATTGGGTTCGTGATTTACAGCTGGATATTGTGGACTTTGAACTTGATTCCAAAACTGTGGTGGATAGTATTTATGGTCGTAAATGTGGCGTCTCTAATTTTAGCGCAGTGATCAATGACTGTAGACGTCTGTTAGTTTCTGATTTAGTAATCTTTGATGTTATGTTTATTCGGAGACAAGCCAACGAAGTCGTTCATAGCTTTGCTAGGGTGGTTTTGCGTAATGCTAGTTTCCATATTCATATTAAGATTTCATCTTGTATCTCTACTATTATTTTAAATGAAATGCAATAAGTTTCTTCTTGTCAATAATTCATCATTCATTTAAAGATTAAAATTACTATTTTTTAAACTTTTTAGTACCATACGTGTGACAACAATCAAAGGAGTTATATACTTCTACAGTACCCATAAAAAAATATATATTTCTACAGTAGTACTTCCCAAGTAAAACACCCGATAATTCAGCTGTATGCACCTGTAGTTTAAATTTGTTTATTAGCTTAGTAAAAAAAAAAAATTTACGAAAATTTCTGTGAGTTTTCTATGATAACATGTGGCGATTGTTTATCGATCTACGCAATCTTTCACATATGTATCATTGCTGTTTTTTATAAGTCAATTTAATATATTAAAATTATTTGAAAACTATAACCTTGAGTGCAAGTGTGGAACTATGCAAGTTGTGCCAATAACAGAAATCGGTCATAGTCCAATTAAAATACTGCAAAATTCTAATTTCATGTACTAATAATTGTGTCATATTTTTAAAGACAGTTAAATTTAAAAACAAAAAATAACAAAAGATTAGAATGTCAGTAACAGAGTTACAGATGGTGAATTCTTCATAGTTTGCTGGACTTTAACCTAAATAATATTCAAATCTGTCTTTGGGTAAAATAAAGAAGGAAAACGAAACATGAATTATATATGTCAATATGTGGGGAAAATGCTTTTCACAAAGCATATGGTGATGTGAGACTTTAACAATTTATATATATCCCGTTAGGGGTAAGGTAAACACCAAAATCTTTGTTTTAGTCTTAAAAAGGATGCAAAGTTGGAAAAAACAGTGATTTAGAGAACGACCAAAAACAAGTCAATGACCAAAATGAATACGTGTGAAATACTCCATAAATGTTCCATGTCATAACGTGCAACATTTATTTATTGAAAAGGATCCACAACTTGTTGACAAAAACAAGGTGGTATGGGGACAATTTTACTTTTCTAACGCAGGATGGGACAATTGGATGATCTTAGCAACAAACATGAATATCATTCTTACTCATATTTTTATAAAAGGAAATTATTGTACTGACAAATTAGTAAATATTGGCTTAACAACCAACACTTTTACCTGGTTGAATGACATTTCAATTCAAGTTAGAGCAGATTACACCAGGAATTGACTAGGCTTTCCTTGTCATAGATTTGTAAATTTCTTGAAAGATTTAGGTATATGTCCCCCTTTCTTTTTGTTTTGCTTTCGTCTTTAATATGTAGTTGATGTTCTTTGCATCAACAACCTTTATATATAAAAAAAATAAAAACTTTACTTTTCTAATGCAGCTTTATCTCAAATTGCTATATCTTCATCTCTCTCTTTGTCAAAGTGAAATAACTCGGGTCCAATCTTAAATCAAAATTATTTGGACTCATCCATATAATTTTTTTAAGAAGCCAAATGCAATATATAAAACAATAAATCGTCTCAGTTAAACACAGTTAAACACAAGATCTGCTTAAAGAAAAACAATACAATAAGTCAAATCAACAAATAAAATATAAACAAAAAGAAACATGAGCGACATCTGGACACCACTTGTGTGACATAATGTCATGTGACATTGTGACATTGGTCAATCCAATTGTGACACATAATCCAATTTAACTATTCTTTCTCATCTTTTTATATTTAAAAAAATTAGATTGCCACGTGTCACACTCGTATTGGGCAATGTCACATGACATTATGTCACACAAATGCAATCCAGCGACATCTACCAAGAAGAATACCCCATGCAGAGGGACACATCCATATAAATGATAAAATTTTAAAAGAAAAATAATTAAATCACATTGCTTAATAATTTTTTTTTTCTTCTGAATTTTGAATCCTCGTCTCATTTTGGGTTATTTTTTATGATGTGTCAAATTTATTTATAACATGACAACTCTTATTATGTCACACTAAATAATTGAATATTCATGTCAACAAAAATATAATTAATAAGTGATGCCACATTATAAATAAATAAACCACATCATAAAAAAATTGTCTAAAAATGAAATGAAAGACCAGAAATTTGAAAAAAAAAAAAGTTAAATAGAAAGACGAATAACTAGATTTTAAAATAGGAAAATAAAACTTATAAAAAAAAATTGAAAGACCAAAAATGTATTTAAATTTTAAACCTATTTTTTATTATTTTTTTAAGGATATTTTTTTACTATTAGATGGTTGAATATGAAGGAGGTTAATTAATGTGAATCATACGATGTGGATAGGAAAGATCTAATGTGACATCTGAAGCAAACAAATATCGTGGCATCTAATGAAAAATGACATCACAACCAATAAAATACTTGGGTACATATTATCGTCTTGCATGCTTTTTATTTTATGCGATTTCCCTTTTTCCTTTTGATAGGTTCTGGGCAATTTCCTGAACAAAGTACATTTCTGAAGAAATAAAAAAATATGGTATAAATGGAGAAATAAATTTTATATGGACCGCCCAAATTAATTTTATGTAATCATTATCGAAGAAATAAATTTTGGTCCCCATCGCTCACTTGTTATTGTTTTGCTCTTAAAGCCTGTTTGGATTAGTTTATTTTAGAGTTTATATAAAACAGCTTATGCAAATAAATAAGTTTTTATGTATTATTTATAAGTTTTTAAGGTAGTTTATGAAAAAAAAAACAGATTATGAAGATACAATTTTTGTTAGTGAGATCTTATAAATTAAAATTGTTGGATATATTTGGTTGTTGGCTTCATGTTTGCTAAAATCAAATATACAAGAAGTTGTGCGTCTTTAGAAGCTGGAAGCAAGCATTTCAGAAGCTGATCCTCATTTGTGAACAGCACTTCAGAAACTGGGTACTTCAGAAGCTGAATAGTACTTCAGAAGCTGGGCTTCAGAAGCTGAACAGTACTTCAGAAGCTGAACATTCAGAAGCAACCTTCAGAAGCTGAAATGTTCAGACACAGAATTTCAGACGCAGACTTCAGAAGCACCTTCAGAAGCTGGTTTTCTATGTTCCTGTGTTCGCGCCTTGGAGTGTTTATTTTCTCATGTGATTTGTTGAAGATTTAATTGAAGAATTCCAAGCTGCGTTTCTAGAAGGAAGAAGAATTTCGCGGGATATTTTATGAAGATTGGATTCAATTATTTGTGAATATATTTTCAAAGAAATCTTTGGAAAATATATTTCTGGAAAATAAATTGCTTCTATATGTTTCTAAAGTATTTTGGAAATATATCTTTGAAGGATTTGGCTCAAGTTTATGTTGCTGCTGAAGCTATATATAGAGGACGCTGTCATTGAAGAAAATCAACTCAACCAAAGTCATTATAGAGAGAGTCTTAGATTTTGAGTCTGTAAGCTTTGTGCTGTGTTTTTGTACACCACTCAATTGTTAGAGTTGGTTTAGTTTTATTGAGTTGTAATCACTTAAAGCGTTTAAGCAAAAATGACTGTTTGTGTTTTGAAGTGTGTCTTCATCTTTGTCTGTTTAGAGTTTAAAATCACTGGGGCAGTGATTAATTGGTAGGAAGTAAGAGGGGTCTTATATCTAGGAGTTCCTAGGTAGAAATACTACGGGTAGTAATTAAGTGAGAAGACTGTGAAACAGGGGCTGTTGTCATTGGACTTCGAATTGATACTATTATAGTCGATTTCCTTCCTGGCTTGGTAGCCTCCAGACGTAGGTGTGTTTGTCACCAAACTGGGTTAAAAAATCACCTGTGTTCTTTACTTTCTGTCTTTTATTTTGCTGCTTCTGAACCACTGTTATACGTATTCTGTTCAGCTCTGTTTTACGGTTCAGAACCAGTCCTACCAGGAATTTCAATTCGTATCAGAGCAGGCACCCTGCCTGTTTTAGGGTGAGCTCCAGGGAAGTTATTTTCTGGCATAATGGAGAAAGAAGGAGGATTTGTGAACAGACCACCTCTGTTGGAAGGTTCCAACTATGAATATTGGAAATCACGCATGAGTGCTTTCCTGAAATCTATAGATAGCAAGACCTGGAAAGCAGTTCTGAAGGGTTGGGAACATCCTGTTGTGCTAGAAAAAGATGGTAAGAAGACAGCTGAATTAAAACCAGAGGAAGATTGGTCCAAGGTAGATAATGAATTAGCTCTTGCAAACTCCAAAGCCTTGAATGCTATATTCAATGGAGTGGACAAGAATATGTTCAGACTAATCAAGCAGTGCACTGTAGCTAAGGATGCCTGGGAGATTCTCAAGACTACTCATGAAGGCACATCCAAGGTAAAACTGTCCAGACTTCAACTTCTCACCACCAAATTTGAAAAACTCAAAATGTTGGAGGATGAGAACATACAAGATTTTTACATGAATATTCTGGATATGGCTAACTCATTTGATTCTCTTTGAGAAAAAATATCTTATGAGAAACTTGTTAGGAAAATTCTCATATCTCTACCTAAGAGATTTGACATGAAAGTGACTGCCATTGAGAAGCACATGACATCTCCAGCATGAAGGTTGAGGAATTGATAGGATCTCTTCAGAATTTTGAAATAGCCAGAACTGATAAGAAGGGGAAAGGTGTTGCTTTTGTAGCAAATTATGAAAGCATATCAGAGGATCTTGTGATGCTGAGTAAACAATTTAAGAAGATTCTGAAGCAGAAGACAAGAACTGATGAGAAAGACAATCAATCCAAAGGAGTTCAATGTCATGAGTGTGAAGGATATGGTCACATTAGAACAGAATGTGCAACATACATCAAGAAACAGAAAAAGAGTTTTGCAGTTTCTTGGTCTGATGAAGATGACTCAGAAGGAGAAGTGGGGAATGAATCAGCCAAGCATATTTTTGCTTTAACTGGAAAATGTATGTCTGATGATGTTAAGGTTTCAGAAGCACCATCAGGTTCTGAAGCACCATCTGATTCTGAATCCAGTGATGAAGAATTGTCCTTTGAAGAACCAGTTGCCTCTTATGAAGAACTATTCATCAGAAGTGAAGAAGTGTGCAAGGAACTGGAAAATCAGAAGAAGACCATCAGTCAACTTCAAGCTGAAAGAAGTGAACACTTGGGACAAATTTTTGATCTCAAAGATGAGGTAACCCATTTGAACTCTCAACTTGAACATTTGAAGAAGCAGGTGAGAATGTTGAAACTGGTACTGATATGTTAGATGAAATATTGGAGAGTCAGAACCAAGGGAAACCAAGTGGAATAGGGCTTGATTATAGGACCTTGAACAAACAACAAAATCCAACTAAAAAGGTCAGTGCAGTTGTTAAAACATGTGATCCAATGATGGATAAACCTAAGTTGGAACACCAGAACCAACCTCAGGGATCTAAGAGCAAGAAGACATCTCATCCTTGGGTATGTCATCACTGTGGTAAAAAGGGGCACATAAAATCATTCTGTTACAAGCTGCATGGATACTCCAAGCACTTTCAGCAAAGAAAATCTGAACCTGTTGCAGTCAATGTCAAGAAGGAATGGAGACCAAAATGTGAAAGTGTTGACAAGAGGCTGAAGAATAGGAAAGGAAAGGTTGTTGCTGCTGCCAGCAGGTCTACTTCTGTTGCTAAGAAGAGTGATGCTGAGGGTGATGAAGATGGTGCTGATATAGTTACAAAAGCCTTAAATGCCAAGCAATTTGAAGATTTGAGGGGTCAACTGGGCATTTGTCTTTTTTGAAGAGTCATTGTATAAAACTGTGCAGGTTCTGATGCTGAGTCTGAAGACTATCAATTTTTTACTATGTCCTGGATTTTGTGCTTTTGGTCTGCAATTTTGTGCTATACTTTCCAGTTGTGTTATTTTGTTTTGATCTTCTGTGAAGCCTGTGCGTGGGTACTGGTTGTGTGATTCTGCTGGTCTGAGAAGTGTCACTGATGTGTATGGTGTTGTGATGGTTGTTTGTAACCTCTGTTGTTTTTCTGTTCTTTCTTCTCCTGGTGATTACATGGTTATTCTTGTCAAAATTGTTTGGCTAAAAAGGGGGGGGGGGGAATAAGTGTGTCAGAAGATGCTGCTGATCTGTTTCAGGAGTCTCTATTTCAGGGGGAGTGTATGTTTTTCAAATGTTTTTCAAAAGCTGCTGCTGAATGATCTGTTTCAGGGGGAGTATGAGTTTCCTGTCAGAAGCTGAGTCAGAAATAAAAGCTAATTTATTTACATATGCTATTTTTCATAAGCTCAAAATAAACTCAAATCATTAATTCATTAATAAACATTTTTTTATGGAATTCGTTCATAAACGTTTTTTTAGGGGTAGAATTCATTCATAAATATATCTACTAAACATTAATAGTTTCTGATTTCTTTTATCTTTAAAAAAAAAAAATAGTTTCTAATATTAGTTGTTAAGCCGAGGGGTTTGGTGGCGGTAGGTTGAAAGTGTCCGCCAATGGTCAAAACTAGATCTTTTGACGCACGGGCTAATTGTATTTTTGGAGTCAGGATTTCTTAAAATATATATCTAATGATATCCAAAAATATTAGAAACGGATCTCTAAGAAAAATTGGAAATAAACTAAGTTAAATAAATAATGTTACTCATAATGATTTTTTTTCTTTATATATAAGAATAAGAATTTCTACTTAGAATGATACAATAACAACACCAACACACCGAAACAAGAGACTGTGTATCTAAATAAATTGGAATTTTACGTTCTAATTTTGAAAAGGAATTAAAATGATGGACAAAATCACCCACTCTTTTGACCCTATATATATTTCTATGATAAACCAAAATGGCAGTAATATAAATTAAGCAAAAGTAAAATACTTTTTGAATGAACAATGGTACTCAAATTATAGAAGAAAAGAACGCCTATAAAAGAGAACACAATATCAATATCAATGTTGCAAACTTGCAACTGCGAGTGAGATTATATATATGAAAAGCTTTGATGCAATAAAATAATTTTTACTATATTTTGATTGTTCTGACATTTGAATGTATATCTGCCAACATTCTGCAACCGAAAAAAATAATTAACTTGAATGCATTTATGTTAGAGATAAATGCGCACATATTTTTTTTTTGGTAAGTATATTGACAAATAAGAAGTTTATGCATTATTTATTTAAGCGTACGTCAACAAATAAAAAGTTTATTTGAGCAAAATTGTATTCATTCATTTAAGGACACCAATGGATTAGAGAGAATAGAATTTTAGAAGAGGGAATATAAATTTGGTAATAGAAAATAATTATGTGTATTTAGGAGTTGCAATGTAACATACAATCAATAATTGAGAGGATTAGAATAGGGAGAGGCATGCAAAGTTAAATAGGAGTTTTAAGGATTTAATTTAATGATGGAGGAGTTTTATGGGATGGCAAAATTAAAATAAGGTGGCAAAAAATGAAGGACAAATTAGGTATTAGAGTTGGGGAATAGAATTTGCACATTATCTTTCAATTTATAATAATAGATAGATAGATTAAAGCGAGGGTGCCAATAAGGATGATTGTATTGCGGGGTGTGGTGATCTCATTAGGGTTTAGAAGGTGATTAGGAGGATTAAAACGGTTGGGATTTAATGCAGCAGTGCAATGTGATTGGAAGAAGTCTTGTTCAATGGATTAGACAACTTTTACAAACTGGAATGAGAAGTGAAGGTTCTACATTTGTATTGCAAATACTCCTTAAAAAAACATTTGCATCGTGAATAAGTCCGGTTTAAGTTATTCATTTATAATAAGTCCGGTTTAAGTTATTCATTTGTTAGCTGTCGGCCAAGGAAGGGTTTCTTTCATGTGTTTGGTTAAAATTAATTTCTCTTCTCTTGGGCTACTGCCCTCATGTTAGTAAAAAAAAACATTAATATTTTTTCTTCTTCTTCTTCCCGGTTCAAAAGCATATCAAATTATGATTATTTTGAAGGCAGACTCAATTATTACACAATTTTCAAACATGTCAAAAAATTGTAATTTACTACTTTACATTCAAGACGTGGAAAAAAATAAAAGTGGCCATATTTTAATTTTTCAATGACGTATAAGTTCCAATACATCTGACAGTGATTTGTACATTTTTTTCTCTATAGTTAAATCATCATGATTGAAAAATTGAATATAATTGATTTGAACCAATAAAGCACAAAATGAAATGCAGGGACGTTGTATGCACATGCCATTTCTATCTATAAATAAATACATCGCATATGTGGTAACCACACTTAAGTCTAGAGCTCAAAACAAGAGAAAAATAATGAACTCTTCTTTCAATCTCACATTGGCAGCTTTGTGCTGTGTAGTGGTTGTGCTTGGAGGGTTACCCTTCTCTTCAGATGCACAACTTGACCCTTCCTTCTACAGGGACACTTGTCCTAATGTTCATTCCATTGTTCGTGAAGTACTAAGAAATGTTTCTAAGACAGATCCTCGTATACTTGCTAGCTTCATCAGGCTTCACTTCCATGATTGCTTTGTTCAAGTAAGTATTATTCATCATTTTTAATTAATTAGGTGTATTTTCTATCCATGATAAAATAACTGTGGACACCTAGAATTTTATTGGAACTCCAAATATGCACTATTTATTTTTGGTAAAACTTGGTATCTGCTCAAGGATCGACTAATCCGAAGATATCAATTTTACTGTCTACTAACAGAGCTCAATTAAATATGCACTAAATTGTTTTAAGGTTTCATAGTTAACTTCATGCTCTCACTTCACACCTATATTTAAGGTAATTAATTTCCACCGATTTGCCAATACTCCAAAACACTACTAATAATGATTAAACATGAAGTTGAAAGAGTATTAACAATGGAAGCCCTCCATTTTGATGTTTAACTGTGTACACATCATTTATTAAGTTATCAATTCATCCAACTCATCACCTCAAAAACTTTATTACATAGGATGAGTGTGATGTTCATATGGTGTAATTTTTTTTTTTTTACAGTGATGTATATGAAAATTAAACTCTACATTTTGGGTTATTTGTAGCTCATATTTTATATGTATGTTTATGAAAGGGTTGTGATGCATCAATCTTGTTGAATGACACTTCTACGATTGTGAGTGAGCAAGGAGCTTTTGGAAATAACAACTCAATTAGAGGTTTGGATGTTATGAATCAAATCAAAACAGCAGTGGAAAATGCTTGTCCTAACACAGTTTCTTGTGCTGATATTCTTGCACTTGCTGCTGAAATTTCCTCTGTTCTGGTATGTTCAATATCTTCTATGTTCCATTTCCATTTTTCTAGTTCTAGTTTACAAAAAAAAACAACACTGTAATAAAAAAAAAAGTCAAAGATGAGTTGAGAATCCTTGCCATAAAAAAAAATTTATGTTGGAAGAACTATTTTCTTCTTTATTTTTAACATGAAAGTGACATAAGAAAAGGAAAAAAAAAGTATTAAAGTGTCATATTATAAAGCCATAATGAGTTATTCTTTCGATCTCATAATGAGTTTCTCAGATTTGTTTATTGTTTATTTCACACACCTAAGAACAAACTACTCCTTCGGTTTCATAATGAATGTCATTTTAACAAAAAAAAATGTTTTAAAATGAATGTCACTTTGTATTTTAAATACAACGTTAATTTCTTTTTTCAACTTTGCCCTTGATAAATACTTCAATTTTTTTTCTCTCTCTCTCTCTCTCACAATTTTCAATACAATTTAAGTTTGTCTTTCTCGCATAAAGCAAGGGTAGTTTAGTAAAAGTGTTATGTTTATTGATTATTTCGTTCAATTTCTTAATATGTGTACCAAATCCTTAAATGACACTCATTGTGAAACAGAGTGAGTATATAAAAGAAAATGAATAACAATTTTACTAAATTATCCTTAGTAAGCATTGATTTGTTTACTACCCTCTCCGGTCTTTATTATAAGAAACAAAACCAAAAAATATCAAAACCAAAACAATCATTAATTAATGAAATTTTTTGAATATTTTTACAAATATACCCTCATAAAAAATTATGAAACATTCAATACATCCACTAAAATTAAAAGAAGAAATATTAAATGAGGGGTAGAAAAGTCTTTTAAACAATAATTACACCTTAAAAGTTGTGACATTTTCTTATAAATAGGACCAAAACTTTTTTTGAAAATTTTCTTATAATAAGGACCGGAGGGATATTATAGTAAGAGTAACGCTAAAGTGGAAATTATGAATTGGAATTGGTGCAAATTTATTTCTCAAAAGGTTGGCAATTAATTTTTCTCATTAAATATTTTCTTTGTGAAGAATTTTTAACATGTGTCTTAAGGGTACACATGGACACATGTTAACATGACCCTTATCATAAATGCAAATGAAAAATAATACTAATAATTTATAAGCAATATATATATATATATAATTAGAGGGTACAATTAAAAATAATAATAATTTACGGTAAGAATTGAAAATAACATTATTTTAGATTATTTTTTACAAATGTAAACATTATTTTGTCTTTCCATTCTTTTACTCTTATTTAGCTCAAGACTGTAATTCTTCACTTTTTTTTTAAGGACCGTTATTTTTTACTCTTTTTTTTTTAGGGAAGAAAATCATTACTTTTCATTAGCTATCAAATCGCGAATACATGACGGTACATCATCAAAGACATGGGAGCTAGCATGGAATGGGGCTACCCGTGCTAATTCATGAGCGACCCCATTAGCTTGCCTCTTATTAAACTCTAGAGTTCTGAAAACTAACCGTCATTTTTTACTTGTGATTCTCATTTATTCTAGTAACATAATTTGCAGGCTCATGGTCCTGATTGGAAAGTGCCATTAGGAAGAAGAGATAGTTTAACAGCAAATCTAACCCTTGCTAATCAAAGGCTTCCAAGTCCCGCTTTCAACCTTACTCAACTGAAATCTGCCTTTTCTGTTCAAGGTCTCAACACTACAGATCTAGTTGCACTTTCAGGTATATAAAAATGTTTCCTAAATTAGAGAAATTATTATTAATGAGAGTGATATTATTATCCACCATTTTACAAAGGAGATTTGAACTCCGTTCGTTAAAGGTGATATACCTCATGATGTACGTATATGTGTGCATCTAATTGTTTATGTTTTGGTAAATTTTTAGGTGCTCATACAATTGGTAGAGGTCAATGCAGATTCTTCGTTGATCGATTATACAATTTCAGCAATACTGGAAATCCCGATCCAACTCTCAACACAACCTACTTACAAACATTGAGAACAATATGTCCCAATGGTGGACCTGGTAGCACCCTCACCAATTTGGACCCAACCACTCCAGATACATTCGACTCGAGCTACTACTCAAACTTAAGGATTCAAAAAGGCTTGTTTCAGAGTGACCAAGAATTGTTTTCCACAAGCGGAGCGGACACCATTGCCATTGTCAATAGTTTCAACAACAACCAAACTCTTTTCTTTGAAGCTTTTAAGGCCTCGATGATTAAAATGGGTAATATTAACGTGTTAACTGGATCTCAAGGTGAAATTAGAAAACAATGTAACTTTGTTAATGGAAATTCTGGCCTCGCCACTAAAGTCACTAGAGAGTCGTCAGAGGATGGTATTGTTAGCTCATACTAAGTAATTTAATACAAGTTGCATAAGAAAGGTACCTAATAAAGAGTGTGTTCTAGAGGCACATACATGTTGTGCTCTTATGGTGGATGGCGATAGGTTTGTACTTTGTAAACTATGGCCATTGATGTAGTGTTTGTAAGATCTATTTTCCTCTATTATGATAATTATGTGTCTTATATTGTAGTCCCCAGAGTTACGCTATCAACTGTGCCATTTTATCTCTCCAAATTTTAATTTTGCGAATTTAACCCCTCAAGTTTATCTCATTTTTTATTTACTAACCCCTCAGTCAAACTTTAACCAAAATACATCAATGTAACAAATTTTTAACATGGTTGCGATTGTAATTGGTCAGAATGAAAAGGAATAATTAATTAAAAAAACAAAAATATAATTGAATAGTCACGTGCAAATCATCCAAACCCAAAAAATTCATCCTCCATCTTCTTCCTATCTCACCTTCATCATGCATCCAAACCCAAAAACTCCTTGCTCACATTCCTTGACAAGATTCTCACTGCTACCCTCAATCATTGTATATAATATGGATATTTTGGACCTCACGCTTATTTTATTTTTTTCAATAAAATTCTACACACAATTTTACTATTGAAATCAAGATTACTAATGATTTACTTAAAAAAAAAAAAAGATTACTTTGTGTCTGGAGCACTTTCTCTCCCGTGAGAATCCCTTCAATCAAATCCTAGGCTTCAAATGGGGGTTTTTAAAATATAAAAAGAAAAGAGAAGAATCGTAATGGTTGTGATTAAAACTTAAGCAAAAACAAGTGAATTACAATTGAGACGATCCATTCCCGTCTTTATATTTTTTTTTTTCAAAAAAAGAAAACAATCGTGATTATTTTATTTTTTTAATCCATGAGAAATTCTTGTGTGAACTCCCACCCAACACATCATCTTTACACTCAGACGGTGGTGAGCACAAAACCATGGCCGAAGAGAGAGACAGTTAACGCTCATTTTTCCATTTCTTGATTAAATCACACTTTTTAAGTAAATTTTAATAGTGCCTGTCATATTTTTATTGGCTGGATGTAAGGATGACGTGTTGGGTGGGAGTTCACACAAGAATTTTTCTTAATCCATTCCCCTCTCGGGTAACTTTTGTAAAAAAGAAAAGAAAAGAAAGGTCAACCAAATTAGATTACGCAAGTGGTTTACCACAAAATATTCAAATCGGCGCCACATTGTTCGCAATATTATGCAAACATTCACGATATTAAGCAGTATGCAATAAATAATTTTTTTTTGGAAGATATTGCTATAATATTCTTAACATGCATGCAGAAACTCATTAAAAATTTTAAAGATAAATGTGAGTTTATTTAAAAACAATAACAAAAAATGCTGATATAAAACATTTGAATAATCAATGTTTAAAGAAGGACTTTGGAGGAACTAAAAACGAAATATGATATTTTTTTATAGAAACAAAAAACTTATTTAACTCTATTAAAAATAAAAAAAGTCTACGGTCATTTAATGGTCCCGTATTTGTTAGAAAAAACACTTAAAAGGTTATTTTTTAAATTTGTTTTGAATCGCATTTTAATATCTCTTTTCAATTTTAAGGTTATCTTTTCAATGTTAATTTTTTTTTAAAGAAAATCCAAAACAAATATTTAAACGAAATTTCAACAGTCACACAAAGGTAGTTAGATGTATTTTAATTTAATTGTAAAAAAAAAATATTTTAATTTATTCTTAGTTTTCCTTAAAAAAATTGAAAATAATATTTAACCAATTTTTTGAACAAAAACGGAACTGAACCATGACTTAACCATAGTCACTCCCTTAAAATACAGCATTGAATACGAGACAGTGATACGGATGGAATGAGATGACAATTTGATAGGCAGGAAAAGTCTAAAGGTTTAGGTAAGTAAAGAACTTAAAAAAATATTATATTCCAAAAAAAGTTATTCAAAAGTTGAAATTAGTTCCTGACGTCTCTTATAAAGGTACGCAAAGAAAATGGAAAAGGAGAAAGAACCTGCAGATAAGTAAGACCTTCCTCAAAAAAAAAAAAAACTAAGGCTAACACGTTTTTTCATAAGAAAATATTATTGACATAGAATACGAGGGAACTCTATATCAATAAATAGATTGATTTGTGGAAAAAATCCAAAATTTATAATTCTTTATATGCAAGTGACATATCGAACCCCTATAATTTGTTTAGGAGGTTTAAATCTCTTGCTATTTCGACTAATTTATTGTTGTCCATTTCTTTGGCATAAAGAATAATTGTTTTCTATCTTTATGTTATGAGAATTGATATTTCTACAATCATATTTTCAAACAATTTTTGAAGCGATCCTTTTCTTTTTAGACAAAAACAATAGAGAAGTTGAGAATACAATGATAATATAAAAGAGAGTTATCCAAAAAATTATCGTATAAATATAATTTCTCTTATAGGTGCATCTAATACGAACTTAAAAAGGACAAACACATTGTGCATTGTTATTACCCACGGTCGTACTACAATAATTTGATATCAATTCTACAATCAATAATCACAATTCTTTCACTTGTTACTCTTACTGAAAGATCTTGGCATACTTTTTCTTGTCATGAAATTGAAAATAATACACATATAGAATAGGTATATAATAATTCAAGGACACAAACGTGAACAAAATATAACCTAGGCACCGGCCTTAAACCATACACGTACGTTGTTCACGAAATCTAAGAGACCCAAAATTTTAAATCGTTGAATATAACCACAGACATTTTGAATTATAACAATATGTGAGGTTGTACAATGTACATATGAAGTTGGTAATGACTAATGAGGTTATCAAGTGCAGCAGGTGTATGACTAAATTTTTAATTGAAAAGTAAACACTGCCTGACTTTTTTATTTTTATTTTACAGCAGCCCTAACTTTTTATCGTGTTTATTTTTTAATAAACGAGGTAATAGTTAATTAAAGTAAAATTCTTTAGTTTTTTTTTTTTGAAGCACCAAAATGTAATATATTATCAAGCAAAGTAAGTCCTTCCACACAAGGTGTCTAAGAGAGTCGAACATCAAAGTCAATACAAAAGAGATCCGAAGAGGAAAAACAAGAAAATTAAAATACAACAGCCAAACAAGGAATGAGGTTAAGCCTCCAGTAATGGTAATCGAAGTCAAATGTGATGAATTTCGACTTCAACCACAAAAAATGTGAAGCTTAACTTTTTTGCATAATGATTGCAAATGCTCCTCCTTTTGCCGAAAAGTATGCATATTTCTCTCTTTCCATATTACCCACACCGCATATAGCCAAATAGTCTCGAAATTTGTTCGGACCTGTTTAGAATAATCACATAATCCACCAAATTGATCAAGATGATTCATTATTGTACCATGAGTTATTGCTGAAAATCCTAACCAATTTGAAACCAACAACCAAAGTTTGCCATAAAAGTCACATCTCACGAATAAGTGATCCCTCTCTTTATTCATACTACACGCTCCTGTGCAATTTTGGTCTTCAATGGAAAAAAAAACCTTGCGTCTTAACAAGTTATCTTTAGTGGGCACACGGTTACGGAATAAACGCCAAGCAAAAAGAGTAATTTTAAGCAGAACCAGTTTTAACCATAAAGTTGAACTGGAACCCTGATAAATTTCGCCATCCACCACAATTATATTGTTATAGGCACTGCCCACTGTGTATCGATGAGAAGAGTAAAGCTTCCAAACCCACCGGTCACCACATCAACCTGCAAAACAACATAAGTGAGCAGCACAATGCACTCCTTCAACATCTCCTCCTCCCAAGCAAACAATCTCCTTCCAAGCCTCTTTGTTCACTCTCCATCCTAATGAATTCATGCCAGCTACCGTCGACATATTGTTTTCAGACAAATCATATAACCGACTGAATCTAACAATAAAAGGTATATTATCGAGCCTAAATTAAATTCATGTTTTTTTTAATAGTTTTTCTTAAATTTAACTAACTGTCGTCACTATTAAAAAAAACTTTTTTCACTGAATTTTTATATATGTTGTATATTTTTCATTAAGACTTTAATAAACATACATCGATATATAGTAGAAAAAAGTTACATATATATTATTTTACACTATTAGTATTAAAGTATGATATCTATACTTACTATATATAAAGAAAATTGCATGTTTTGCCTCTTTATGACTGACTTTTTCTCTTTTTAAAATTACTCTAAACTTTTAATACAAATAGCACATATAACAAATAGACAAGAGTAAATTCAAATATTAAAATAAAAGTGCAACAAACACGATATGAATATATATATATATATGTGTGTGTGTGTGTGTGTGTGTGTGTGTTTTTTTTTCTTTATCCTTTAAAAAGTGTAACAAACTAAATGAGTATATCTATACTTACTTTTTCACCATCCCAATTATACCCTTAATCAATTTTTTTTATAATAAAGATTGTTGTTGGTGTCATTAAAAAAAAATAAGAATTTAGATTATATTTTTTTGTTAGTATCATTGAAATAGATAATCATGGTTAGTTTGATTTGTTATAATTTGAAAGCAAAAAACATTTATATTTTTACTTTTAATCAAAACCAAAATTTCATAAAAAAAAACATTTCATAATTTTCAAACATTAGCGCAATAAAAAGAGCGGAAAGATAGACACGTAAGTGTCAATCTTTTCGCTATTGAACTATAACTTTTTTTAAGCAAAAACAAAATCAAAGTGCAAAAGCACATGGTGTAGATTTACATCCCAAGTATGATCAAATACAATAAATATATGTGTTAATTTAAAAAACAATGTTAAAGCACCAACATCATATTCTTTCTTTAATTACAAACTACTCCTCCTCCTTTTCCTTTTTGGTTCTAGACTCTAGTAACTACTCTTCCATATTGCTTTAATAAAGGGAGTAAATATTATTAAAGCATGGGAAGAAAATTCCACGTTCTTTAAATAAGATTCCAACCACCAACAAGTACGAACCATATTAAAAATAGAAAGGACGTTGCATTGGTCGTTTGACACAAACTAAATAAAAGCATCACGTTGTTGCTCATAATAGCAAGCATTGTCTGAAAGAGTAAGAAAAAAAAATGAATCCACTTGGTCTAAGTGCAACAGCTTTTTGTTCTGTGGTGTTTGTGCTAATTGGAGGAGTACCCTTTTCAAATGCACAGCTAGATCCTTCGTTTTACAATAGTACATGTTCTAATGTTCATTCAATCGTACGTGGTGTGCTCACAAATGTTTCACAATCTGATCCCAGAATGCTTGGTAGTCTCATTAGGCTACATTTTCATGACTGTTTTGTTCAAGTATGTGTATTCTCCATCTCTTACCTTGACATTTTCATGACTGTTTCCTACTATTTATTTTTCTTTTTCAAATTTAAATTTTGT
Organism: Medicago ruthenica; assembly: GCA_018208015.1. NCBI lineage: Eukaryota > Viridiplantae > Streptophyta > Magnoliopsida > Fabales > Fabaceae > Medicago > Medicago ruthenica. Next base: position 21,429,272 of record CM031372.1, read on the forward strand.
GAATCATGATGAATTTGGTGAAATTATAAGTGTGTCATCGTAATTTTGACACAACTGCGGTTTTTTTATAAAGAAATATTTAAGTTAGACCGAGAGCTTTATATATATTCAATAAAATCTCATTACCAATGTACTGTGATTTCGTCAAATTCGTTGTGATTTCAAACATACACACATAATGAGTTCAAATGTATATATGCTAATAGTTGTGAACTTTGTCGTAGGGTTGCGATGCCTCGATTCTGCTGAACGATACGGCTACAATAGTGAGCGAGCAAAGTGCACCACCAAATAACAACTCCATAAGAGGTTTGGATGTGATAAACCAGATCAAAACAGCGGTGGAAAATGCTTGTCCCAACATAGTTTCTTGTGCTGATATTCTTGCCCTTAGTGCAGAAATATCTTCTGATTTGGTATGTCTCATTCCCAGTATACATTTATATAAAATTTCTACCTAGATAGTATATATTGTTGAATTCCAAAACTTCCTAATTTGTTGAACATAAAAATGAAAATCCTTACTGATAGGAGCGATTTTGTTGTAGGTATAATATTAAACATGGAAAATGAATATTGCATAAATTTTTTACACAAATTAGATCCCCTCTCAAACGATCAATAAATCAGTTTGACAAATAGTTTATAGTTAAAACTATTAACACCCCCATTTTTTCTGGTATACATAGGTTTTTCAACAAAATAATTCTGGTGTGGTCATTCATTAGTACTACAAACTTTTTTTTGTGTCTGCAGGTTATGTCCATTTTGGTTTGGGTTGGGCTGGTCTGTTGGTTTTAATTTTACAAATATCATACCCCTTCAAATATACAATAATCATATCTTATGCTAAAGTTAACTTTCCTTTTTCATGTTGTTTTATGATGTTTATTTACCTCATTAAAGAAAGATTAACCGTAACAATGAATAGTTAAAATATATAGTTTTACAATTTATATAAAATTTCAACTAGTTAAAATAGTTCAAACAAATCATTATCAAGGATATGCTCTTCATAGAATTTCAATTTTATTAACATCATAAGCCATAATTAATATATATTCTGTTTATCCTACAATGCAACAAAAATTGCAGGCAAATGGTCCTACTTGGCAAGTTCCATTAGGAAGAAGGGATAGTTTAACAGCAAATAATTCCCTTGCAACTCAAAATCTTCCTGCCCCCACTTTCAACCTTACTCGACTAAAATCTAACTTTGATAATCAAAACCTCAGTACTACTGATTTAGTTGCACTCTCAGGTATAAATTTTGTTTCTTTAGAATATGTAACATGAATGTATGTACATATAGTAAAAATGACTCATATTAAGAATCCCCCATTTAAATTTTTTTGCTAATAATAATATGATTGCATTAACATGTTTCAATCATTTTTTAGGTGGTCATACAATCGGAAGAGGTCAATGCAGATTTTTCGTTGATCGATTATACAATTTCAGCAACACAGGCAATCCTGATTCAACTCTTAACACAACCTATTTACAAACATTGCAAGCAATATGTCCCAATGGTGGACCTGGTACCAACCTAACCAATTTGGACCCAACCACACCTGATACATTTGACTCCAGCTACTACTCCAATCTCCAAGTTGGAAAGGGCTTGTTTCAGAGTGACCAAGAACTTTTTTCCACAAGTGGTGCCGACACTATTGCTATTGTCAATAGTTTCGCCAATAATCAAACTCTCTTCTTTGAAAATTTTGTTGCTTCAATGATAAAAATGGGCAATATTGGAGTTTTAACTGGATCTCAAGGTGAAATTAGAACACAGTGTAATGCTGTGAATGGAAATTCTTCTGGATTGGCTACTGTAGTCACCAAAGAATCATCAGAAGATGGAATGGCTAGCTCATTCTAAATATAAGCTTGGAAAATATTGCAGAGGTTCTATAATTTTATGTGTATGTGGTTGATCGTGATAATTAATCTCTGTTTGTATTCTCTTTCTTGTTCTATATTATGTTTTTGTACTCTTCTTCAAGTTGATTAGGGACCGTAGAAACTCTCTAATAATATTTGTGTCAAAGTTATTTAGAGTGTTATGTCATGATGTTATTTTCTAAAATACTTATAAAAGTATTTATATGTTAAATATGATGGAATGTCTGCATGAAATTCTTTTATATTGTCAATTCATGGTAATTAAATCCATAAATCAACAAAAAAGTAAAAGCATTTGATACATCAACTGAACTAAAATTTATGAAAAGATGGAAACAAAGAATTAAATGCCACCCATATAGAAACAAAGAAAATGGAAAACGAAGCGAGAAACTTATTTAACAAAAATAGCAAAACATAGAACACCCATACTCATGGAAAATCTTCAAATAGGCTTGGTCAAATTATTTTTGCAAGCTTATTCTTGAGAAGTGTAGAAATGCCAAGAATGTTGACGACGAATGTATAAAGATTCATTGTAATGTGACCAACCTCTGAAAAGAAGGTATATCGAACAAACAGCATAGAGCTTTTGATTTTGATATTAAAATAAGGCGTCGAAATATTTTGCAAGTTGTTAGATAATTCGACATGGCTCTGGCTTGAACAAGTAGCTAATTGTGGTGAGCACAAAATTGAATGGAATTTCGACATATAAATCGATACGGTTGCAATAAGAGGGAAAACTAAATAAAAAAGGAGAATGACAACAAAAAAAAAACAAAGGAAGAAGAGGTAGAAAAAAATGAATGAAGAGGATCATCTTTTAATGGGGATGAAATAAAGAATTCACGTTGAATGTCATGGGTCTGATGTTCCAACTTAAACACACACACACACTTTGAGACAGTGAGAAAAGAGTGAAAACAGACAAAGGAAAAGTTTTTAATTTTTTGTTATGCAGCATTCATTTCAATCATGATCTCAATGTGTACTTTATACATCTTAATTAGTAGTTTGGCTTATAAGTCACTAACTAGGCCCAATACAACTAAATTACCTTAGTTGGTGGCTTGGATTCGAAGCAGCTTAAGTAACTTGGTAGTTAGTTACATGATCTTCAAGTAACTCAAAAAACCTAACTAGCTTTCTGAATTACAACTCATTCAGCACTTATACAACATTCCTAACCTATTAGTTTGAATTATATCTCAACACTCCCTCTTAATTCAAATTCTCTAGACTAAACAAGTTGAACATCTTCCTCGTATCTTTGATCATCTGTCTTGAAATAGATAAGAGTGATGATGCCTTTAATTTGTTTTCTTGATTACAAAGCAAGTGGAACTTGGTCTCTATGTGCTTGTTTCTCCTATGAGCTATGGGATTTTTAACAAGGTTTATTGTTGATTTGTTGTCTACCATGAGTTGAGCTCTTTCTTCATTATCAATCTTCATATCAACCAATAGAGATTGCAACCGTATGCCTTGGCATGCTACATGCAAGCTGAAATGTATTCAGCTTCACTAGTTGACAAGGAAACAACAATTTGTTTCTTTAGCTCCATGAAATTGGAGAGTTGAAGATTTATAACACATATACCATTGTGCTCCTTCTTTGCACTCTATCGCCATACTGGTATGAGTCACAAAAAACTATTAGTTTTCCTCTTTGGCCATCATTTTTGGATATAGAACACCATAATCACTTGTACCTTGAAGGTATCTAATAAATTCTCATCATATCATGTATTTCGGTATTTTATCGAGTCTTTTTTACACTTTATTTAAAGTTTTTAGAGTGATTTACTCATGATTTAGGGAAAAGTCAGTCTTATATTGAAAATAGTCTTTGTAAGTCATTTCATTTCCCTAACCGGACAACTCTATATCTGTCATTGTCTTATTGTTGTTTTCCGTCAGGTTGATCTGTTTAGATGATGCTTGGTAGAGGTTACGGAGATACGAGACTGTTACATTGAAGAGTTGCAGACCAGACCATATAGGGGGGAATTTTGTCTCGAGTCACAAGACACGTCGAAGGAGAGCATGCTTGGAAGCAAGTTTGAAGATCTACATCGTTGTTCATGTATCTTTCTTTTAACTTTTGAATATGTTGTTTGTTACCGTAATCATGTGTAACTAACTTTCAGTAAATTTTTCTTTTAATGACAAATGTTAGTATATTAAGTGTTATGTAAGTTTTCTCCTTGTTCATATATTTCCTGCATTTTTTTTTTACCCATTTTATCCCTTATATTTTTTTCCGTTGTGAGTTGAGAGTTCTTCTTCCAATTTCATTCAAATTTTATATTGAAGTGTCATAATCTTTTGACGATGCATCCAAAGTGCTTGTTTATAGAATTTCAAAGTTTATGAATTAAGAACTTAAGTTTTCTTGACAAAAAATTAACAACTTAAGTTGTTATCTTTATTTGCCTAAGCTTTTATTTAGCATTATATGTTGGGAAGTTCTATTGGGAAGAAGGCTTAGTTTAACGGAAAATCAAAGTCTGACAACTCAAAATCCTCCAGCCCCTCCTTCATAGTTCAACCTCGCCCGACTAAAATCTACCTTTGTTACCCAAGGTCTCAATACTTGATTTAGTAGCACTGTCTCATGTATGAAAATTTGAGAATTTCATTTTCACCCTAATAACTTTTCACGCTCTCTCTAACATTTCAAAAATGTCTTGGGTTTTGGATTAAATAATACCAAAGGAGGATTTCCCATATATTTTTGGTGGCAAAATGTTTATTTTTCACCAATTCAGATTTTAAAATTAAAAAAGAGTATTTGAATTTTATAATTCGAACACCTTTATACACCCAACTTCGAAACATATAGAGGACACATCCGGGTTATAAAATCTGAAAGTGTTTTTATTTTTGGGTTATAAAATCCGAACACCCACTTCCCTATACACCCTCATGTGCCAAAAAAAATCATGGGAAAAACATATTCGGAATATATTATATCAGCACAAATATTGAATTTGTTTTGTGACAGGGATAACCAGTTTAAAAAACATACTAACCATTATAATTGCTCTAGTGTGTTTCTTGTGTGTTCATATCTTGGAAGTGCATATGTCTAGTTGAATCAATAAAAAAAAATTTGGTTTTCGGGCGATTGAATTGGTTTGGTTTCCTTAAAAACTTGGCGCAGAAAATGAGGAAAAAAAAAATCAAGGAGCAAGACTACAATAAACTTTGTGCCTTCAAAATCCAAAATTCTACCGTTTAGACCCATTTTTGATTTTCTTTTTTTAAAAAAATTCTTAGAAAAAAAAACAATTGCATTAGCCTTGTGTGATTTTTAGAATTTTTTTATTGGTATTTTATATTTTTTGATATTATTTGATAGTCTTGTGTATATATCTTGAGAGAGATTAAGAGCGATGTGATAGATTGATGATGTGATAAAAAAAAAAAGATAAAAAGAAACAGTGTGGAGAGAAAAGCAACGATGTTCAAATCCTAACATGAGTGAAAGGCTAACACAATATCTTTGATTTTAGTGTAGACGGAGATGAAAATCACTTATACTCATTCTCTTGGTGACCCTCCGATATAAAGGTTAACCACATGTGGGCCAACGGCCTGACGAATTGGCACCACGAAAAACAACATATTGTCTTATCTTGTAAAAAAAATATGTTGTTAAAATTTTACAAGAGATAATTCTATAGTGTACTAATTGTAATTGCAAAAAGTAATTTAAAATTTTGAAGATATTTAAAAAAAAACGACATATTATCTTCTCTTGTAAAAAAAACACATGTTGTCAAACTTTTGCGAGAGATGTTTAAAATTTCGAAGATACACAAGTGTTTATTTAAATGCAGAAATAAAAAAGGAAAAAACTTAGGTACAATTTCTTAGGTGTTTTTCGCATGGTTCTTAACTAAATTCACCATGATTTCCTTAAATCCTTAATTTTCTCAAAGTTGGCTATATCCAAAAAATTTGTATTTTTAGTTAAGAACCATACGAAAAGCACCTAAAGAATTGTGACATAAAGTATTTGTAGATTCAAAACTTGTTGAATTTTTTTAGAAAAATTAAAAAACAAAATTTAGAATATTATAAGCACCGACAAACTTATTTAACGATTTTTAAAACTTATCCATTTGACTTGATGATAGCCGTGTGGTTCTAGAGGAGACATGACGGAATTAAAAAATTCCTGCAAATTTCTTTGAGACTTTTGATTAAAATGTAATTCTATCTGGTCTTCTCTAAAACTATAATGTCTCCTTCATTTTTTGAGGGATGTCTCTTTCATCTATATAGTTTGTAATTTGAAATTCATTTTATTAAAATGAAATCCTAAATTAAGTGGCACTGGATCGTTAATTAGTAATATTCTCTTCGGTCTTGAACGTAAGAAACAAGAAAAAAAAAGGCACACCTATTAAAAAGAAAGTGGATTGATTGCATTTAAGTCATTATAAAAAATACCATTTTTTCAATTTTGCCCTTGTCTTGAATCATTTTTTAGTAGTACACATTCAGACATTAATGATAGAAATATTTTATAAGGAAACATGACTTTTGAACTCCACCAATAGAAAATCTTTGGAAAGTGTTAAACATGAGAATGTGAAATAAATTGGATAAAGTTAACGAAGGTAAAATTGAAATAGTGAGATTTAATAGGATGACTTTTGTATACTTTTGCTTATATTTGAGACCACCAATTTTTTATTTTATTTCTTACATTCGAGACCGGAGGGAGGCAACAACCATTTTTCTGTTTTCTTTCTTCCTTTGCTATGACACCAAGAAAGTACTATTCCCAACAAGAATCCTTATTGAAGTACTGTGTTTGTATCTAGATATGAGATATTTTTCCCATTATCGTCTGTATTTATTACTAACATAAATATAAATATAAAAGTGGAAGATGTTGACTTAAATAAAACTTATGCAACTAATATTCCATCCACCTTATTATAAATGTCTTATTTGAGTTGTACATAAAGTTCTTAAGAAAATGAGTGGTTGTGTTCCTTTCGTTGTTAAACTGAATTTTATTTACAAAAATATTGTTATTAATTGGATGGGTTGAGATACATTTTTTTTTTATAAAAGGCCAAAAGAAAATAGATATATTAAAAAACCAAATCAAGCCACTTAAGCATAAGGTGTACCGAAAGAAGTCTGACAAAGTAGTAGACAACATCACACAAAAGGAAGGAAAAAAGATCAAAACTAAACTAGCTAGGTAACTGCAGTTAAACAGTAAACATGATTCAACCTCGATAATTGGTACTCAAAATCGAATAAAACATATTTTGATTTTAACCACCAATATGACTGAAGCTTCACCCTTTCACAAAGAGCCTGCAAAGTTTCCTCTTTTCTCTGAAAAATATGTATGTTATGTTCCTTTCAGATGACCCAAGCAACAGAAAGTCAAATAACATTTAGGGAGCATTGAACTTTATGCGAAAACCCCCTAAACTACCAAACTGGTATATATGATCTAACACCTGCCATTGAAAGCAGTAGAGAAACCAAGCCAACTGGAAATATAATACCAAATTCTGCCAAAAAATTCACAGTTAACAAAAAGATGATCCACATCCTCGTGCACACAACAATTCGTCGTGCAGCCCTGCTCGTTAGCTGCTATGATGCGCCTATGCAATAGATTATCCCTTGCCGGCACTCTATTACGAAAAAGCCTCCAAGCGAAAAGAGAAACCTTGAGAGGAACAACCTTTAGCCATACAACTTTGTGAGAATTTTGGTGCTCGTTACTGTCCACTTCTGTTAATTTGTTGTAAGCACTACTTACAGAATAACAATGGGATGAATGTAAATGTCAAACCCAATTATTAACTGATCCGACCTGCTAAACCACTGACGTTAGCCGCCCAACACACGCCCTCACCAACTCTTCCTCTCAATCGAATAACCTCCTACGCTACTTCCACGCCTCATCATTCACCCCCCACCTCATAGAAAACATATCCTCCACCGTTGCCAACTTATTGTCAGCCAACTCATATAATCTTCTAAAACTACCCTTTAGGGGCAAACCATCCAACCAAGGATCTATCCAAATGATATATTAATATCAAAAAATAATTAATTCTTTATTGGTAATATAAAAACTGATAATATAGACAAATAATGTTGCATTAAAAATTAAAGGAATCTTTTATTTTAAAACAAACTTCTTTTTATAAATAGATCAAACCGTTGTCGGATGGAGGTGGAACTATAAACTATAAAGTAATCAACCAAGTGTGTTGTATTGAAATTTTAAAAATTTAACTGACAGAATGCTCTACAAAATAAAACTAGTTTCCCGACATGATGCTAGTAACCAGTTTAACTAATATCGGCATATGCCATTATCCTGATTCCAATACAAGTTAAAACTGTTGTTTGCTTCTTTCAAAAAAAAATTGTTGTTTGTTTGAATATTGTATATTTGTCGAAAAAGGTTTGGTTCGTTTAATTGTTTTTTTAGATAGACGAAATTGTAGAGTCATTATAAAGATAGACGAAATGGTAGAGTCATCAGTAAACTCACACACATAAGTGGAGGTGGCGGGGTTCGAACCCCAGTCATGACGTCTGGCCTAACAATTTCGGCATATTTGTCAATGGAGCTATGACTTATGGGACGATTAATTGTTTCGTTTTATTGAAGAAATTAAACACATGCCAAATATCTAATCTCACACTTATTAATTATTCCCTTCAACTCCAAGCCCGATCGAACATGTTTTCATGTCTTCCAAATTTTATTTTATAAAAAAAAATCAAAAAAAAAATTCATTCATTCAAATTTATAAAGTACATCAAATAAAACTACAAATGAAACATCACTACAAAATGGAAAGAATGAATCTACGACAAACTCACAACATTCAATTTAACAACATAAAATGACAAAATACCTATAAATAATATGATAAAATCGAAGTGATGATTGGAATATACATATCTTCAAGTGTGCAACGTTGACGTTCAAAATCTTGATTGAATTTATAATAAATTGAAGTTGATCTTTCAATATGAATCAAAAGAACAATGCACCAAGACGAGAAAATATGTCGCACCTACACAACTAACACCATGACGTTGCGCACTCAAACAACAAAATATGAAAAACGCAAAAGAAAAATTTGATACATGTGAAAATCAAATATTTAGATTAAAAGAAGATAAAAAAAAATACTAATGGATTATTTCTGACAAAAAAATGATCCATGGCCACCTTCTCTGATGAGTGAAGAAGAAAGAGAACTTAAAAAAGAAATTTAAAGCAATAGTATAGTTTAACAATTAAAAATAAATTTAAAAAATAACAAAAGACTTCAATAAAAAAACAAGTTTTGATGAGTACAAGATTTGAATCTAGATTAGAAAGAATTGTGGCCCTCGTATTCACCAATTTAGTTGGGCGAACATCTATAGCTATCATATCATATATGACCTTTTTGCTAAAATTACAGGAATTAAAAAGTTGGTAGTAGTATTAAATTTGTATATAATTACTATTATTTTTACAATTTTATCCTTAAGAGAAAGAGATAGAGTAAGTTTATGTTTTCAACATAATATTTATTGTTGATTGAAGAAAAATATGCAAAATAAATAAAAGTATGTTGGTAAAGAAATAATTAATGTAATTGAAAATACCAAATGGATCTTATAAAAAGGGACAAATTTTGTTCTCAAAATAATCTTATAATTATAGACGGAGGTAGTATTTATATAACTAAGTTGAATTTTTTGAGGTGATTTTTGGCCAAAATTATTGACAATATCACTAAAAAATTATTTGTAATTCATTATTGTAAAAGAAACATATTATGCCCCAATGATGACAAGATACACCGGGAAATTAGAACTCTAAGAAGATTTTTTAAAAATTGATTTTGGATAAAAGTGAGTTAAATGTAAAATGATTTATGTAAAAGTGAATTTAGCAATAAATTTAAGGTTAAAATCAATTGTAGAAAGTCAAAAGCTACAAATTGTAGCTTCAAGTAGAATCAATTCTACTTTAAATCATCAAAACATCATAAAATCAATTTTACAACCTCTAGAATCACTTTTGACTAGAGGCGGAGCCCTTCATGGGCTAGGGTGGGTCACGGCCCACCCGGAAAAATTAAAAAATTAACAACTATATGTTCATTTTACGAGATTTTATACAATTTTATGTCAGTTTTAGTTTTCGTCAGATCTAAATCCCGTAAAGTGGTGTAGTGGCCCATCCTGAAAAAAAAAAAATTATAGGTCTATTTTGCGATACTTTAAACAATTTTTCAACAGTTTAATTTTCAACGGTTTCAAAAGTGGCATACGTGATTTTTGTCATGCTTATACTTCGTTAGTTAGCAGAGGCTTATAGATCTTCGAATTTGCAAGGGTTTCAAATCTCCTGTATATTTCCTGTCAATTGAAAATCCCTCTAGTTAACAGTTGTACTATAAAAAAAAATTCATAATTTATAACAAATGTAAAATATGTAATTCATTTTTTGAAAGTATACACCCCAGCTTTTTAGTCAAACTCTGACATTTCAATTTCGCGTTTAATATTTATTACAACTTTAATTTTGTGTTTATATATTATAGTTTGTTTTAGTGGCTCACCCGACTCCACCCCTTCTTTTGACCCTCGCTTAGTCTAATGGGAACATCATTGAAACCAAAGACAGGCTTATTCTAATGGAAACCTCATGATGCTTTGTTAACAATTTTAAAAAATAAAAAATTACTCCTTGTTACAATTACAAGTTATATGGAGAGAGTATGAAAACTACGAGATAGTACAATGTTTTATGTCGATATCTTTAGTATATTCATATAATGTTCCAACACGATATATATATATAGACTGCGACAGGATCGGAACTAAGATATCAGGAATGTTTAATGATAATGATTCAAAATCCAAATCTAACATAGGAGCAGGTTTTAGAGTAATTTCATAAACAGCGGAACAAGTAAAAATAGTAAGTTCTTCTAAAGGTGGACTAATATTAAAAATAATATATTCTTTACGATTAGGACACATTATTAAGTAATCAAAATTATAATCAACGAAAACATAAATATTTTCTAAAGACATGATTTGAGTAAAGACAAATTTTATTTATCAAAATACTTACAATGTTTTTACACAAGGGCTTCGAATTGCTCAGAGAGTAAGAGGCTTATGATTCGAATGCCTTACAAACTAAATTTCAATCCCTTATATAGACGGATTGAAGACCCGGACTTCAAAATAAAATTCAAAACACTTAAAACTATTTACAAATGGACAGCCTAAGTGGCAGACAAAACAAAGTGCCACTGAAAAGTAAAAGTAAAAGCTATAGTAAAACAAAGAAGGTGGCAGCAAAAGCAGATGCCACTAATAATAAAAGTAACATGGCCGACAAGTAGCCAATAATATAGGTTACCTAATTTAAAGTATCAATAATTCAGCATCTCGTTCAATAATGTCTTCAAAATACTAATGCTTTAACAGTCTTCTAGGTCAACACCATAACAGTCATCTTCATTTTCATTTCCTGAAGTGCTTCCGGCATCAGACATGGAGGAAGAAACTTCTTGTAATCGGTTAATAAATTCTTTGGGGTCGGTAATTGCGGATAATGAGGCTAATATCTTTGATCTGCTAGAAAGGAATTCAGAATCTGAATTGTTTCCAGCTTTCTTGCATCTTCCTGGATTGGCTTGTACCCAGGCGTTTAATTTGGCTTCACTAAGTAATTCGGGATTAAACTTAATCCACCACTTAACAGAGTACTTTTTAATTAATTCAGTTGCCGAATAATTTTCCCAAATAACATTTGTAGCAAAGGTCCAAGATGTAATCCAATTAACACTGAACGCTGCACAAAAAGCCATGATAGCAAGATGTGTAGGGCAATCCGTAATGTTGTAGAATTTTGTAAAGGTTTCTTTTGCATAATCTGGAAAGATCTCTAACGTTGGTCCAATTAACTCAAACCATTTAATAAACCAATATGGGAACTTTAATGAAATATCTTTAGCAAACCAAATAAACCAAGTGTGGTTAAAAGGTTCAATGGCTAAAAAGTAATTCCAAGCATCCATATAATCAAAATAATTGTAGCTTTGGGGATTAAAACTTCTGGTGAAGGATTTCCCCATGGAAGGAGGTAATGTCCAATCTGTTGCTGATAATACCTTAACAATTTTAAATTTTGAAAAAGTAATTCTAGATTTATCTGCTGCATCATACTGATGGGTCAGCACGATAGATCCAGTATCCACTAATATAAACTCATAAAATTTTCTGGTCTTTAATAAGCTTTTAGGAACAAACATAAATCCTTCAGGAAGGATTTTTCTAACTTTCTGTAATAGCGAAGTATTTTCTGGATAGTAGGCCGTTTCCAAAGGAATAATTGGTTCAAATAATTCTTTAGTAACAAAAGTACTTCTCGCTGTCGAGGGAGGAGTATAATAGGCTAATTTTGATGATTTATTGGAGGAGGTTGATGGAGTAATGCCTTTAGTAATATCTGAAGGAGATAATAGAGTAAATTTATTCTGTGTAGGTTTTGGGGAGGTAATTTTAGTAAGGTAAGATGGTGATCCTAATACTAAGGCCTTTTCTGGGTTCTCCTTCTTAGGAGGTAATGGTGGTCCATAGTTATCTCTAGGATCCATCTTTGCCCTATAAAAATTCCCTAGTTAAAAAATCTGGTAATGAGTTTTTAATTCCTTCAATATGTTCTATTTCAAAATCAAAACAAGATAATAAAGATTGCCATCTGGCAAAAATATGTTTAGAAACTAAGTTTTTAACATCTTTTTGTAATACACTTTTAGCAGCTTTGCAATCTGTTTTCAAAACAAAATGTTTAGAAAACAAATCGTCTTGAAATTTAGTAATACATAAAACTATACCTAAAATTTCTTTTTTAATAGTACTATAATTCAATTGGGCTGGAGACCAAGTTCCTAGAATAAAATCTGACTACTTGTTCCTTTTCCAAACCCGGTAAAACTTGCTTTAATATACCACCAAAACCGATGTCTGACTGCATCTGTTTCGACTATAAGATTTGCTTGAGGATCTGGAATTCCTAAGCAAGGTAGTTTCTTAACTAATTGTTTTAATTGTTTAACACTATGAGTCATAGACTCATCCCATACAGGAGGATTCTTTCTAAGTCTTTTAAATAAGGGAGCACAAATAATCCTAAGGTTAGGAATAAAGTCTGACACATAATTTAGACATCCTAGGAATCTTTGTAATTGAGTTTTATCCTTAATTTCATCAGGAAATTTACTAACAAACTCTAAAGACCTGCTAATTGGAGTATACATCCCTTGACTAATATCAAAACCCAAGAATCTAATTTTAGATTGAAATAAGTTCATTTTTCTTTCAGATAAAACTAAACCATTATTTTTAATTAATTCATAAAATTGATTTAAATGTTGAATATGTTGATTAATGGAATCTGAGAATACTAATATGTCATCTAGATAAACTATAGTAAAGTTTGAATAATCGTTAAATATTGAATTCATAATATTTTGGAATTCTGAAGGTGCATTCTTCAGACCTAATGGTAATACATTCCATTCGTAATGCCCAAAGGGAACTACAAATGCAGTTTTATACTTATCTTTTTCTTCTAATTGTATTTGATAATATCCTGATTTAAGGTCAAATTTAGAATATACAGCTTTATTATGTAATCTATTAATTAAGTCTTTCTTATTAGGTATTGGATACCTAATACATTGTAATGCTTGATTTAAAGGTTTATAGTTAATAACTAATCTAGGACTACCTCTTTCTAATTCTGCGGCGTTAACAACATAAAAAGCTGAGTAACTCCAAGGAGACTTACTTGCTCTAATTAAACCTTTTTCTAAGTATTCATTAATTTCTTTTTTACAATAATCTAAATGTTGCTTATTCATTTGAATAGGCCTAGCTTTAGTAGGTATGTTTAGTTCATTAAAAGTAGGTTCGTAAGGTAAAGATATAACATGTGTTTTTCTTTTCCAGAAAGCATTGGGCTGTTCTGAACAAAGATTATTAATGAATTTAGTCTTTATTTCATTAATTTGCTTAATAATATTAGAAGATGTTAATTGTTCTTCTATTCTTTTAAAACGTATTTCTTTATTTAAAAAATTAATTTGTTTTCTCTTATTATTAATAAGATTAATATAAGATATCTTTCTTTCTCTTAAATTATTTAGATCTCTAATTTTTGGAGGATCTAAAAAATTAAACTTAATAGTATGACCTAATGCTTGGGTAGTAATAGATTCTTCATTAACTGTTATAGGATAAAGTAATGCCAGGAAAGGAGTTCCTAAAATAATATCTTCATTAATATTTTTAACTAATAAAAACGAAGTATTATAGCATACCTTACCTTTACAAATTTTTGCAGAGGATAATTTGAAATTAACTTGTAATCTAGCGCCATTAGCGCCTCTTAATGATTCAGTAGTTTTTTCATAATATTGGGTAGGGATTAGCCCTTCTCTTATGCAGTTTAAATCTGCACCAGAATCTATTAATGCTATCATTTCGTAAGTTCTATCTGGAAGAACCAGATCTATTCTACTAAACCACTTATGAGAAATAATTCTCTCAATACTATTAAAGTATTTTGTATCATCTTCTGTTTTACTGGGTTCACCAGTTTCAAATTGTATTTCTTTTCCTTTATTGTTTTTATTAAATTGTTTTTCTAGTCGTTGAGTTTGCACTATCATATTACCTTCTAATTCTAATAATTTTAATTCTAATTCATCTTCCCGTGTTTTTAAACTTTGAACTTCTCTTTTCAAAGTTTTAACTTCTTCTTGTAGTTCATTAACTGATACAGGTTTAATTTTATCTTTTTTAAACATTTCCATAACATCTTTAAATTCTACAGCCTTAACTGGCTTTCTTAAATTATCATTATCTTCTATAATGGTTTTTAAATGTTCCATGAAAGCGTTCTTGCTTTCAGATTCTTCCATATTATTAAGAATTGTAATTAAAGTATCTGCTTGACTATTAGTCAGAGCTCTTTTTAACATATTAATATGTTTACTACACTTATTACAATTACAAAAATCTAATCCTAAACATTCTTCATCATAATCTGTAGATTCTTCTGAATTACTAATATAATTAATTTCTTGATATGAAGATTCTTCCGAAGAAGAACTTTCTTCACTATCTGAATATAGCATAATGTTTTCTAGAGTTGGAATTAAAATATCCTTTAATTCTTTAGATAAATCTAGGTTTTGTAATTGATTAATCTTATCTTTAACTTTACATTTATTAGCGTAATGACCATTGCGACCACACTTATAACATTTAATATCTTTTTTATTTGTATTACTGTATGATTTTTTCTTATTTTTATAAGGTTTTTCCTTATAAGGTTGCTTATAAAATTCTTGATTTTCTTTATAAGGTTTCTTATAAGATTTATAATTTTTTCTTCCTTTACTAATATTCTTTTTTCTATTGTTAGGGTGACTAGGAGCTCTTAAAGGAGCACCTCCATATTGTTCACAGAACGACCCTAATTCGCGTTTATTTAATTTTTCATTTTTAATTTTATTTTGTAATTTGTAATCTGTACAAACTTGCAAACCGGTTTCTATGACATAATTTGATAATTCTCCTATAGTTAAATTATTATAAGGAATATCACCATTAAAAGCACTTCTAATATTAGTCTTAACTTTCTCAGCGAATAATCTAGGTAATCCACTAAGAAATCTTTCTTTCCAATAAGCCATATAACCATCTTGCCTAAGACATAATTTTGAGAGAAACATATCTTTATACCATCTATAATCTGACATAGTTGGGCAATAAAGATTCGATAATTGTTCTCCAGCTCTTTGCTGAAATTTAAGGGGTTCCCCAACATAAAATTTAGTAATAGTGTATAGTAATGTGGTAGTACAAATTGGTTCATTAGTTTCCATTTTTAATGCTGAATTTATCGTACTCTTTTCCTCTTCATTACAGATATTATCCCACCATCCTTTTAATGTACCAGAAAATCCGGTTACTAACATATCCTTAGCTTGCCTATCACTATTTCCTTTCATTTTGTGAGCAGTAGCAGCCATAGTCATAGCTTGTATAGTATCTAATATTTGCTGTTCAGCACAGCCGTCTATATTCCACTCGTAAATTGCGTCTCCAGTAAACGCATCTCCTATCTGGTTACCTCTTTCTTCATATTGCACATCTGCAAATGAAGGTCTAGAGTAATAGTTTCTAGTTCTTCCCCTAGGTGCATGACCTAATCGATTAATAATATTCCAAATTTTATAATGTCTTCATACTCTTCTTTGAAAGAAAGAGTATTAATCTTAGAAGGTTGTCCTAAGCTAAAACCACTAAGCTTTTTTACTAATTCTTCTATCTTATCAGTAGGATCATTTCCTAATTTAAATTCTTTTAATTTTTCTGTAGAAGGAGTGTCGAAATTATATATAGGTTTAGTAGGATTTATTTTTTCTTTTTCTTTATTTTGAGTATTTTGAGGAGCTGATAGCTCAATCCTATCAAGCTTGTTGTGCCATAATATGTAATGTTTGATTTGTATAATTTAGTTGGGTATGTAATCTATTTATATCATATTTATCACTAAATTTATCTAAATTTTTGGTCACAGCTTTAAAGGGCGCTGCTTCAATAATTGTTTCCTCTTTTGGAGGAGTAAACGTAAAGGCCTCTAAAGGAGGATGCACTGACTCTACAGTTGCTCCTTTAGTAGTTTTCCACTGAGTATTTAATCTAACATTAATTCCAATAGACTTTTCAGAAATAAAAGGGTTCGTAATATTATTTTCTTCACAGTAAGGCTCAAACCATGCAAAGAATAATACGTTTAACTCGTGATGATTTAAGTAATCATAAAATTCCTGACGGTAATAAGCAGTTTCTGATTTAGAGAAGGTTTTGAAATACCATTCCCTTTTCCTATTATTATAATTAGCATAAAAATCTTCGTTAATCCAATCTTTATCTATTGTAAAAGGTTCTTCTAAACTAAGAGTTCTAATCATTTGTGATTCAGTTGGTGAGGGAGATCTGGAAGATCTTTCACTATATATTGGTCTAGGTATTGGTGGAGTAAAATCCACACCTGATAAGTTTGATCTAAAAGGTAAATCAACCGAAGATCTAGCATCAGAAGTTGATTCTAGACTACTTAATCTATCAAACCTTACGGATTGACTTCTATTCATGGAGATGGAGATAGTTCCATCTGTATCTTGGATAATGTGTCTAATAGTTCTAGATTCTATCTTTTGAGGTGGAACTATATCTTTTAATATCCATTCATGGGGTAATCTCTCTAAAATTTCAGATGATTATAATGATTTGTGACTCGTTCTGATGTGTATATCACCTAAAAAGTAAACACCGATGATTTATCATCCAAGAGTTACAAGAAATGAAAGATACATAATTACACCACTATACAAATGATCTCTGATACTCTCCTTTAACTCTTGGACTGAGATCACTTTGTAATGGTGTAGTTTCTCTTACACAATCTCTGAGACTAATTTAACTAATCAAACAACTAAGGTGGACGAGTATTGTCAAATTTATGGATCATTTAAGAATTTTATTTTAACTGCTAGGACCATGTACACAATTGGCTCACTCCAAATTGTATAATATCTTAGTCAACTCATCATCAAGGAATTAAATACTTTGATCTCCACACCATATTTTGTTGGTAATGATCTATAAACCATTTCTCATCATTACTCTTTGCGTAATGAATTATCAGCAAATTTTAGTTCATATATTCCATAATGAAATACGTATAAGCAAATGTTAACTATTTCTTTTTTATTTAACGATAGTATATATCTCTAAAAACATCCATAATCTAATTACAGAAATTGCATAAATTAAATGTGATCAAAACCTTTTTTTTAGTATGCCCAATTTTATTAATATGACATACAAATATCATAATATAGCAAAATAGATCTTACAAACACACGTGCATTCAGTAGCCATAGATTACAAAATAAAGTACAAAATATATCACCATCCAGCACAAGAGCACATGTATGTGCCCCTAGAAAACACTCTTTATTAGGTAGGATACCTTTCTTATGCAACTTGTCTTAAATTACTTAGAATGAGCTAACAATACCATCCTCTGATGAATCTTTGGTGACTTTGGTAGCGAGACTAACAGTATTAACAAAGTTACAGTGTGTTCTAACTTCACCTTGAGTTCCAGTTAACACTCCAATATTACCCATTTTAATCATCGAAGCCTTAAAAGCTTCAAAGAAAAGAGTTTGGTTGCTGCTAAAACTATTGACAATATCAATGGTATCAGCACCAGTTGTGGAAAAAAGCTCTTGATCACTCTGAAACAAACCATTTCCAACTTGGAGATTGGAGTAGTAGTTTGAGTCGAATGTATTTGGAGTGCTTACGTCCAAATTGGTGAGGTTGGTAGCTTGAACACCAATATTAGGGCATATTGCTTGCAATGATTGTAGTAATGTTGTGTTAAGAGTTGGATCAGGAACTCCGGTGCTATTGAAATCGTACAATCGATCAACGAATAAAAGGCATACACCTCTACCAATCGTATGAGCACCTAAAAAATGATCAAAGCATATACAATTAGAGAGCAAGTATACCTACATAATGAGTTATCAGCTCAATGATTTTAAATTTTTTATAACCTCGAGTTTAAATTTCCTCTGAAACGGTTGTAAAATGACTAATATAATAATAATTTTTTATCTTCATCAGTTTTTTATTCAAGAAAGACACACATATAGAAATACATTTTTTTTTAAGGACACACATATAGAAATATATGTACACATGTTTTGTGTACAGATATAGTTTTTAAGGAGACAAACATTTATACCTGAAAGTGCAACAAGATCAGTAGTGTCGAGACCTTGAGCAGCAAAGGAGGATTTTAGTTGAGTAAGATCCAATCGGGGACCAGGAAGGTTTGAATCAGCAAGAGTTTGACTTGCATTCAAACTATCTCTTCTTCCTAATGGAACTTCCCAATCAGGACCAAGAGCCTGTGAATTGTGTCACCAGGAAAAATAAGACAAGTAAAAAATAATGGTCTCACACTAGTATAATAGTAAAAACGTAAAAAGAAAAGAAAAAATCATACAAGTAGTAGTAGTAATAATAATAAGTCGTGAGAAAAAAAATTAGTTTATTAAAAGGAATTAAACAAAGGCATTTTTTAAAGGTACTTGTCAAATATTCCTTTTAGTCTACTCTATATTAAGACTAAAATCAACAATATGAAGAAATTTTGTAGGATAAAAAAAAATAAGAACTAGAAATAAAAAGTAGTATATTTGCCAGAACTCAAAACAAAACAATAAAAAATGAAGGTTGAAATTTAAAATAATATATTTTAATTTGGTTGATCTTTTTCTATTTAGGTTGAAACTTTCAAGTTACTTACGGTTGGAATCCCAAACATTTTTTAGTACTATATGAAGAAACCTAGCATCAAAGATGGCCGGCTATAAGAGGTTTTCATTACTAATGACTTGTATAACAAATTCATCAACTCATTTTACATTTGTTCTCCCTCCTTGAATAGTTGACAAAAAATATCATATATATGAAAACTTGGTTTATGTCTCAATTACTATTAAAAATTATGGGGTCGTATTGTGAACGAGATAGAGGAAATGTCAACAATATATAGAGGATGTGGAACATACCAGAACAGAGGAAATATTAGCACCAAGTGCAAGAATATCAGCACAAGACACTACACTAGGACAAGCAAGTTCCACTGCGTCTTTGATTTGATTCACAACATCCAAACCTCTTATTGAGTTGTTGTTTGGCAAAGCTCCTTGCTCACTCACAATCGTAGAAGTGTCATTCAACAAGATTGATGCATCACAACCCTTTCATATAAACATAGATATCAAATATATGAGTTACAAATATCCAAAATTTATGATGCATCGCAATTATTATATATAATATAATACATACTTGAACAAAACAATCATGAAAGTGAAGCCTAATGAAACTGGCAAGCATACGAGGATCTGTTTGAGAAACGTTTGCTAAGACTTGTTGGACAATGGAAGTGACATTTGGACAAGTGTCCTTGTAGAAGTTAGGATCAAGTTGTGCATTTGAAGAGAAGGGTAACCCTCCAAGCACAACCACTACACAGCACAAAGCTGCCAATGTGAGATGAAAAGAAGAGTTCATTATTATTTCTCTTGTTTTTTTAACTCTTGAAATTTAATTGTGTCTACCACATATGGGGTTCATATCTATTTATATATAGAGAGAAATGGCTTGTGGATGCAATGTTCATGCATTTCATTTCGTGCTTCGGTCGTTCAAATTATTAATATTCAAATCTTCAATCATATTTTTTGAAGGAATATTCAAATCTTCAATCATGTTGCTCTAACTATAGAGAAAAAAATAGTTCAAATCGCTGTCCATCGTAAGCAGGTCCGTACATATTGACAAGAACTATTTACGTCATTGAAAATTTTAAATATGACGACATTTTCTCATTTAGGGATAAAGATTTATATGTGAGAGAATTTATATTTATGGACATAGGTAGTAGCTAATGGGGAAAAATAATCTAAATTGCACATTAAAACTTAGATAAGTCTCGAAAATACTACTCCGTCCCAAAATATAAGCAAAAATGAGTCAACATAAATTGATGTATTTGGTACAAATTTTGAACCAAATACATTAACTTTTGGTATACAGTCGCATCCCAAAATTAAATTATATATGCTTTCTTGAAGACCGCATCCAGTAACACACATTCAATGGATGTTGAATAATTCCTCGTCGAACTAGATTATCTTTTGTAGCTAACATATATTATTTAGTAAACGCCAAGCAAAAAACAGAAACTTTTAATAGAACTACTTTGTTCTAAATAATATTCTAAAATCCATTCTAATGGGATGGTTCCTCCTTGGTCAGTAGCCTTTGTCATGTGTGAGTTGCCATTTCCACCTATCTACCACCCCAACCTGTAAAAATATGTTAGATAGAAGCTCATTACACTCCCACAACCACCATCAGCTTCATACCTCGTCACTAACTCCTTATACCACAAATTATCATGATCCAAATACAACCTCCAACATCACTTACCTAACAAAGCCAAATTAAATTCTCAAATATTGCCCACACCCAGACCTCTGTACTCCTTTTCTAAGCAAACAACATCCGACAAAGAATTTATAGTGTAATGTCTTTTTTGCTATAACTTTTTTAACAAAGATTTTTTTAAGGAAAGCTTCAAATGCAAAAATCGTTTGAATAGCTTATCTTAAAATGTCATTCTAAATATTTCATCATATTGTCATAATTTATTTTGGATAATAATTTTTTTAAAAAAAAAATCTCTAAAATAAGAAAGCTTTTTCAAATAGCTTTTCATAAAAATCATTTTTGAAAAGAAAAGAAAAAAAAGATGTGATTTTTACTATGTAAATATCTAACAATGAATATTTAAGTTAATGAACGTTAAAATCTCTTTAAGTTATAAACAAATGAGATTGAAATAACTTCTACTAGTTTTGACTAAATTTCCAAAAAGAAAAAACATTTTTAGAACTACAAAGAAAAATCCATTTTTTTAAAATTCATAACAAACGGGTCCATGTGGGAGCCTTCAACCTTGAAGAGGAAAGGAAATAGACTGAGAGAGACGGCATGACAAATTTAAAGAGTATCCCCCCCCCCCCCCCCCCCCCCCGCGATTTTAAGAGCAGACGACCCCCATCGATAAATAACGACTTTTCCAACCAGAATGCCTTTTTTTTAATTACAACGGGTACCAAAACCTTAACCAACGTGAATCTCTGCCGATCGGTAAACCCAACTACATAAAAGATGTGTTACCAAAACTGCCTCGTTTAACCAAGATTCTGAGACATTCACCCCACCAACATGATTTTAAGGAAGTTTGCTTTCAGTCCTGGCATTAACTTCAAACAGAATAAGGATCACATTCAGGGCTCTAGCATTACTCTTTTCACCCAACAATAACGTATCATCAAAAATATTAATATTCTGGATGGTACCTAGCTTGGTTTGCAGTTTTTTTAGACAAATTTGCAAAGTTAACTTTGACGTTGATAACTTTTAAACAATTTAAACTTATATAAAAATTTGTTGACATTTTTATTGACAAAATAAACTTCGAGATATTACTTATAATATAAACTTTCAATCTAAAAATGAGTTCTATAATATGAATATCCAATAAGAATTTAAAATGCCTTTATGCTTACAACTATATAAATTAGACTCTTAAAAATGGTACATACTTTTCTAGAGTATAACGGTACAAAATAGTTTCACACCTCCATCCAATAACAACCCATTATATTGTCATTCTTTAAAATAAAATAAAAACCATTATATTGTCATGTAATGTAAGTTTATATTATATAACGCCTTTGTAAAAGCCAAATACTCGATTGTTATTAAACACCGGCATAATACTAGTTTAATTGACAATATATGTCCAATTTTCTCTTGTTTTGAAATATAATTTTTATTAACTATGTCACATTAAAATATTTCAAAACTAAAATATTTTTTAAATATAAAGTCTTTTTCTAAATAATACTGTAACACCATTTGTCAAAAAAAATATTGTAACACCAAGAAATAGGAAAATAAGAAGAGATATTTTTATAAAAAATAATTAATACATTGAGTAAATTAAAAAAAGACTTGTATGGAGTGTTGTGAGATTTTAATTAATATTATTTTGCAGCCTAATATTTCTGACAGATGGAGTTGGCATTTACATGCTTCCAACAAATATAATGTAACAAGTGTTTATAATTATATGATGTCATCGGTCAACAACTTGGCAGCTGACCCCGCAAAAAAAATATGGGATAAGGAGGTGCCCCTAAAAGTCAGTTTTTTGC
Source organism: Medicago ruthenica (assembly GCA_018208015.1). Taxonomy (NCBI): domain Eukaryota; kingdom Viridiplantae; phylum Streptophyta; class Magnoliopsida; order Fabales; family Fabaceae; genus Medicago; species Medicago ruthenica. The sequence goes on from CM031372.1 coordinate 21,452,155, forward strand.
TTGACGTCTGATGCGTAATTGGTTACCAACAACGGACAACTTAATTAAAAGACAAATTTTACAACCTAATGCTCAGCTTTGTGTGGGTGGTTATGGCATATTGGAAGATGCAGATCACTTATTCCTTTCTTGTGATTTTTTTGGTAAACTTTGGCACAATATTTCTAACTGGCTTGGGTTCAATACAATATTTCATGAACATGTGTCAGATCATTTATTTCAATTTGGTGTCTTAGGCGGTTTTCCAAAAAGTACCTGCTCTGCTTTTAATCTCATTTGGTTTTCATGTGTGTGGGTGATTTGGATTGAAAGAAATGCTCAGGTTTTTCATCAAAAAGATGTCTCGTTACAACAATAACTCGACAATATTAAGCTTCAATCTTATTGGTGGCTAAAAGCGAATCGTCCAAATTTTGCTTTCACTTATCATTTGTGGTGGCTTAATCCTTTACCTTTGTTAAGATATATTATGATTCTCCATTTATTGTAATTATATTGTAATTATGCTAGGAGTAATCAGTATTTATGTGTAATTATTTTTTATGTTTCTTTGTCTCCAATCCTATAATATAAATAGGATCACCTACTTGTATTTGAGACATACAATGAATATACAAATATTTCTCATATCTTCCTGAGTTTCTACATGGTATCAATAGCTTAGGTTTTCTTTCATTTTTTTTCCTCCTGAGTGTTTCCATTTCTAATATTATTTTCACTTGGTTCACTGCCGCTGCCGTTTTCCGATTCAGCCCTCTTTTGTTTTGCTTTCCTTCCGTGAGGTATCAATTTCATCTTGGTCATCGCTGTTAAATTTACTTTCCCTTTGTTTTGCTATTGTTGTAATCCCACCATTTGTGACATCATTCCACACAATTGTTACTCAACGTGGAATTGCGTTAATCGGTCAATCAATTTGTTTGGCTTTAATGGAGAAACTCACTGCTGCTGCCAATGGACCTGCCTTCTCTATCACAAACATTGAGTCTCTTCTTAGACAACTTCTTCCTTATGGTAATACTTCTGCCGCTCTTTCCACCACACCAGGTAATTCTAAATGATATTTTGACTCTACCTGTTGTAACCATATGACATATGTGTCTCACTTATTTTTTTCCCTATCTAAAAATGACATTAACTGTTCTATCCACACTGCAGATGGATCTCTTCTGCATGTAAGCCATACAGGTTCTGTCTCCTTGTCTAATTTAAGTCTACCTAACACATATCTCATTCCTAAACTAAATTTTAACCTTATCTCTGTTGGCCAATTATGTGACCTTGGTTATGAAATTATTTTTCTTCTTCTGGATGTTGTGTGCAGGATCAGCGGACAGGACACTCATAGGGACTAGGCGTAAGATCGGAAGGCTATATGAGCTCACTGAACTGCATATTCCTATTGAGTCCAACATTTGTGCCGCTTCCACACATTCTTCCATTCAACTTTGGCATCGTCGTCTTGCCCATAGTTCTATCGGTAAATTGCGTCCTCTAGTGTCTCAAGGTTATTTAGGATCTGTCACTAATGAGTCTTTTGATTGTACTGCTTGTCAAACTACTAAATAACCAGCCTTATCTTTCAATAAAAGTACTTCCATTTCAGCTTCACCGTTTGATCTAGTGCATTCTGATATTTGGGGTCCTGCTCCCACACCTACTATAGGAGGTTCTCGGTATTTTGTTCTATTTATTGATGATTATTCTCACTTTACATGGATATATATGATGAAAAATAGACACGAGTTTCCTCAAATTTACATCAATTTTGCCAAAATGATTCAAACACAATTTTCTAAAGTCATTAAAGTTTTTCGGCGAGATAATGCCATGGAATATCATGATTCTAAACTCTTGTCTTTTCTTAGTGAGCAGGGTACCTTGTCTGAATTTTCATGTCCATACACATCTCAACAAAATGGTCGTGCTGAGAGAAAGCATCGTCACATTCTTGACTCAGTCCGTGCCATGCTTATCTAAGTCTCTTGTCCAGAACGTGCTTGGGGTGAAGCTGCTCTTATTGTTGTCCATATAATCAATTGTCTCCCTTCCTCTGTTCTTGGTAATGTCTCTCCTTTTGAGCGTCTTTATCTCACTACACCAGATTATAAATCACTTAAGGTGTTTGGCTGTGCTTGTTTTGTCCTCCTTCAGCCGCATGAATATACAAAACTTGCGCCTCGTGCTCGCCTGTGTTGTTTTATGGGTTATGGCACTGAACATAAAGGTTATCGATGTTGGGATCCAATATCCCAGTGCATTCGCATCTCTCGTAACGTTGTCTTTTGGGAACATTTAATGTTCTCTTCCTTGTCGAAGTTTAAGTCAATCTCATCTACTTCCAGTCCTCTATTTACTAACCCTGATGTCGACTTTTTTCCTAGTGACACACATGCAGGTTCTGAGACATATGCATGTTCTTCTAGTGAGCTTCCAACCCCTTCCGATGTTCAATCCACTCCTGATGACGTTGTTCTGATCGTTGACCATGCACCTCCCACCATTGAGTTTCCTCCAAGGGTAAGAAATTCACCCCCTTATCTTCGTGATTACCATTGTTATTGCACTATGCTTCACCATCATGAACCACAATTCTATAAGGAAGCTTTCGCAGATCCTCATTAGCAGCAAGCTATGCAGGAAGAATTACAGGCGTTGGAGAAAACCCACACATGGGACCTTGTTGATCCTCCTTCTGATAAGACTCTTGTAGGATGCAAATGGGTGTACAAAATAAAGACTCTTTCTGATGGATCTATTGAGCGTTACAAAGCTCGTCTTGTAGCAAAAAGGTTCACTCAAGAGTATGGAATTGATTATGAAGAAACATTTGCCCTTGTTGCACGCATCAACTTTGTTCGAACTTTTCTTGCCATTGCTGCTGCTCGCAAATGGGGACTCACTCAAATGGATGTTAAAAATGTTCTCAATGGCGAGTTAGAAGAAGAGGTTTACATGTGCCCTCCTCCAGGATATACATGTCAGGCAAACAAGGTACGTCGACTTCGTAAGGCTCTTTATGGTCTCAAGCAAGCCCCTAGAGCTTGGTTTGCTAAATTTCACAAGACTATCACTCAATTGAATTTCTCTTCCAGTGCTCATAACTCTGCTCTTTTTACTCGAAAAACTGCAAATGGCACTGTTGTCTTGCTTCTTTATGTTGATGACATGATTATCACTGATTATGACTCCATTGGAATTAAAGAGCTCAAGCAATTCTTATGCCAACATTTTGAGATGAAGGATCTTGGACCATTAAGTTACTTTTTGGGGCTTGAAGTATTATCTTCGAGTGATGGCTTGTTTCTCTCACAGGCTAAATATGCTTCTGATCTTGTCTCTCGAGCAGGTCTCACTGATTGTAAAATCGAACACACTCCCCTTGAACCCAACATTCGATTTACTCCTCAAGATGGTACTTTACTTAATGATGCTACTCTTTATCGGCAGCTCGTAGGTAGTATATACCTCACTGTTACTCAGCCGGATATTTCATATGTTGTTCATCTTGTTAGCCAATTCATGACTTCTCCACGTACCACACTTTATGTAGTTGTCCTTCGGATTATTCGATATATCAAAGGTACCTTATTTTATGGTCTTCATTACTCAAGTAAATCCCCATTAACTCTTAGAGCCTACTCTGATGTCGATTGGGCCGGTGATCCTAGTGATCATCGTTCCACCACTGGTTTTTGTATTTTTCTTGGAGATTCTCTTATATCTTGGCATAGCAAGAAACAAACCTTGGTGGCTCGCTGTCGCGATGATTTTCGGAGATCAAGCTATTGATTAGCGTTGACTCACTAATTTTAATTCACGACTGAACTTTTAATTTTTTTTAAAGAAAGGTGGAAAAAAGTTCTAAATTACCACATTTTAAAAGATTAGGGTTCGGGGGTTAGTTACGTTTAGGGAAGGTGTTAGCACCCTAAACGTTCGTAGTACTCTACGAGAACCTCTTGATTTTATTTATTTATTTTGGCTATAACTTGCTTATTATTTTTTTTTTAGATATAATTAAAGCAATGAGAAAAGAAAATGTTTTTTTTGTATTTTTTATGATTTGGAAGGACAGGGTCCTCTGCCTATGTACCCGTGAGGGATCAAAACCTCGTAGTTCGGGGTAAAAATGACGGTTGATTTGTTTTGTGTTTTTTATTGGTTTTAAAAAAAGTTTTAAAGATAAAATAAAAGGCCAAGTGGCAAAATGAGATTGGTTGGTGTTTTTTAATTTTGAAAATGATTCAAGTGTTATTAAAATGGATTAATGGTTATTTAAAGAAAATAAAAGAGAAAAATGGGCACTTGATTGAAAATCAAGGTTTGTTTATGAAAAGATTTTTTGTGATTTTTGTTATTTGCATGTTTTTTTGTTTTTTTGCTTTTAATGAACTAAGACTAAAAAACAAAACTAAAAGCTAAACGCGAGGAATTTCCGTGGTGACGTTGGATCACCACGAAACCCTTTTGAAATTAAACTAACCTAATATTTTTGTATTTTTTCGTAAGGCAAAATAAATAAATAAAGAAATAAAGACATAAAGCGGAATAAGTAAAGTGAGTGTCAGTGCAAATTCTCATTCATTTTTGTTACATTGATCCTAAGTACATTCTAATAAAATGAAAATAAAAATGACAAAATGATAAACAAGGAAAGAAAAAACAAAATTGCAAAGGTATGAAAACAAGTATGCTAGAATAAAACTAAAATGAAAATGCATGAAATAAAATAAAAATAAAAAATGCATGAAAGTAAAAGGAGAATAATAAGAAAAAAATGCATGAAATCCTATAAGGTAAATGCAATGAAACAAAATGCATGAAAATAAATAAGAAATTAACAAGATAAAATGCTAGAAATGATAATAAACAAAAATAAAAGGGAAGAGGGGAGTGCAGCAAGCAAAAGGGGGTGTGAATGATTTTGGTTAGGTTAGTGTTGTGTTGTTGTTGTGTTGGTGGCGGTTGTGTGAAGGTTTGGGTGGGAGGCCGTACGGTTTTATGTGGTTGAGGGCGTGGTGAGTGGTGGCCGTGTTGTTGTTTCTGTTTAGTGGGAGATCATTTTGTGTTCTGATGATTTTTGATGGATTGAGTTCGGTATGGTTACTGCTGGATTTTTGTTTGGTTTTTGAATTGGCTTACTGATGAGTTTTTCTTGTGTTGGTTTTCTGATGGCTCCCCCTGTGTTCTGACTCTGTGTCCTCTTTTATTAAGCAATGCCAATTAATGTGATTTAAAGGCCAATGATGGGCAATAAACACAATTAATCAGCAAAAGACTAAAAAAGCAACCATTAAAATGGTTATTAAAACACATTAAAATCAAAAGTCAGACCTTTTTAAAAAATAATAGAAGAAAAAAACGAAAAATAAAATAAATAATAAAAAAAGGATAATAATAAAAAAGGAAAATAATAAAGCTAAAAATAAAAAGAAATAAAAGGTAAAAATGACAAATAAAAATAATAATAAAAAAAACGTCGCTTTCGGAACCAAAAAAATGAGGTATTTTAAAATACCTCCCTGTTGAAATTTCGTTTGAAACGACGAAAAAAATCCGAACCAAAAGACGAGTGAAAAAGAATTTTAGGTCAAAAATTGGGGTATGACAGATGCCCCTATTTAAGTCTCTTCGTCCGGAGATTCGAAGAGAAAATCTTGGATTCGACGGGTCGAAGGGACTTAAATACAGAGTACGCCAATTTTGGACCTAACAAAAAACATGAAATGCTCGTGATGCAAATGTGAATGCAAGACGGCGAAGATGACCTGACCGGGGTAAAACAAAACCAAAGGATACCCGAGTTTGTTAAAGCAAGGGATCCGACTCCACTGGGGGATAACATAGTTTCACTGGGGAAGGGATCAACTATCGCATTGATAGCTGAAAAAGGAAGTATGATATGGGAACGACACCGACCACAAGCTGCCCGTTTGTAGAGCTTGCCACTTGAGGTAAAGACGGAAATAAAAGTAATATGCCACTGACGACAAGAAACAAAGGTGAATGTCAGTTGTTCGGGATGTTGCCGAACTGCCACTGACGACAAGAAATAAAGGGTAAATGCCAACTGTTCGGGTTGTTGCCGAACTGCCATTGACGACAAGGAATAAAGGTTGATGCCAACTGTTCGGGTTGTTGCCGAACTGCCATTGACGACAAGGAATAAAGGTTGATGCCAACTGTTCGGGTTGTTGCCGAACTGCCATTGACGACAAGAAGTAAATGTAGATGTCAACTGTTCGGGTTGTTGCCGAACTGCCATTGACGACAACGAAATAAAGGTAGATGTCAACTGTTCGGGTTGTTGCCGAACTGCCATTGACGATAAAGGTAGATGTCAACTCTTCGGGTTGTTGCCGAACTGCCATTGACGACAAGGAAAAAATGTTGATGTCAACTGTTCGGGTTGTTGCCGAACTGCCATTGATGACAAGGAAATAAATGTAGATGTCAACTGTTCGGGTTGTTGCCGAACTGCCATTGACGACAAGGAATAAAGGTAGATGCCAACTGTTCGGGTTGTTGCCGAACTGCCATTGACGACAAAGAAATAAATGTAGATGTCAACTGTTCGGGTTGTTGCCGAACTGCCATTGACGACAAAGAAATAAAGGTAGATGTCAACTGTTCGGGTTGTTGCCGAACTGCCATTGACGACAAGAAAAAAATGTAGATGTCAACTGTTCGGGTTGTTGCCGAACTGCCATTGACGACAAAGAAAAAAAAGGTAGACACAAGCTGTTCGTTAAAGAAGCTACAACTTGCCATAAAGAGGGTGACATCTCTGGACCAGACATACTGGGGATGTCACTTGGGGACAAAGAGAGTTAAAAATTGTTCATGACTGATTGATGTGAAAAACAAGACTCAGGGTGGTTAATGCAACCATGTATTGAATGATGTTATGTGCATGTTGTGTATGCATGAATGTGTATATGCATGAATGTATGAATGTATGTAAGACAATACAATTCGTATGACAGTATGGAGGATTGACTTGTGGTATAGTATAACTGATGGACTTGTTGAGACGAGACTGGACAGGTAAGATGGAAAGTGGACCGACGACGCAGTACAAACACTCAGCAATCTTCATTGGGGATGGTGCCACTGGGGACATATCAAAACATTGACGAGGTAAGTCCCGATGTATGCAGCAACTGGTGGGGAGCAAACACTTCCTGGGGGAGACGTGTTAATCCATAGACCTGGCAGAAGAACTGGTGTTTTTGTGGTCATGCTTTTTGTTTTTTTCTTTTTTGGAATCCCTAACTTTTGCCTGGACCGCCCTTTCGGGTTTTCAGTCCACCGGGAATATATTCTTTCTGTATGCCCCTAATTTTTGCCTGGACCGCCCTTTCAGGTTTTCGATCCACCGGGACGCTCATTTTTGCCTAAGCCGCCCTTTCGGGTTTTCGACTTACCGAGCTCTTTTCTTTTTCTTTTTCTTTTTTCAAGCAATTGACCATATTCAACCTTCAGAGTTTATCCGTTTTCAGGACAGATGTTGACGCACCCTTCACTTATTCATGAGTTCAAAGAGAATGTGTTTGTTGTTTATGCTTTCCAAAAATATAAAAAGATTTATGATTTTTTTTTGAAAAAAAGTTTTGCTTCAGGTACTACCATCAAAAATAGAAGAAATTTTATAAACAGAATAAATGGGAATTCCAAATAAAAGGCACAAGCTCAAATTTATTTTAACAGAGTGGTGGCCTGCCAATGGCATGGCTCCACGGATCTCTCAAAAGTTTGGAAAATGGTAAATATAAAGGGGAAGGTACATTGAACACAATAACCGTTATTCTCCCTAACAACTTTGAATTCCACTGTTTAGATACTTCAGATTCAGAGTCTCTTTGACATTTAATGTGCCCTAAGTGAGTCATGGCTAAACTGATGTAGTTACTTTGTCTTTTGATCCTTAATTTTTGAATAGATCGCCCTTTCGGGTTTTCGATCTATCAGGATGATTATTTTCTGTTTCATGTCTCTAATTTTTGCCTGGACCGCCCTTTCGGGTTTTCAGTCCACCAAGACGCTCATTTTTGCCTAAGCCTCCCTTTCGGGTTTTCGACTTACCGAGCTGTTCTTTTATTTTTAGACAAAGTATTTCTTGACTGCATCAACATTCACAGGACGGGGAAGCTCATCGCCTTCCATTGTCGTAAGAGTCAAAGCGCCACCGGAGAAAGTTCTCTTGACGACATATGGGCCTTCTTAGTTAGGCGTCCATTTTCCCCTGGAATCGGGTTGAAAGGATAAAATCTTTTTGAGCACAAGACCTCCTTCTTGGAACACACGGGTACTGCCCGTGACACAAAGCATTCATGCGTTTCTCTGATCATATTTGTTTTGACATCATTCAACCTCTGATAACTTAGGTTCCATTAAAACTCTCATTTATGGAATCTCAATCTCCACCGGGAGTACTGCTTCCATGCCATACACTAAAGAGAAGGGGGTTGCCCCTGTTGAGGTACGTACTGAAGTGTGATGTCCATGTAAAGCATACGGTAACATTCCATGCAGGTCCTTGTAAGTGGTTACCATCTTCTGCACCATCTCTTTGGTGTATTTTCTTTCTTTTTGTTCTTTTTTACTTTTGTTTGTTGTTTTTTGTTTTTTGTTTTTTTTTTTGCAGCCTCGATGGCACCACTCATCTGGGATTTAACCAGGAATACTGTAATGGCAGTTCTTCGGAACCCAAGTTAATCATTTCGAGTGTTTCTTCATGAGGCTGAACGATGTTCTTTTATATTCTAGTAACAGAGAGATCTTTTCGGGAATCTGCTCATCCTCCTCCTCTTCAGCTTCGTGAACAGGGAACTCAAAGTCGGGAGAGAGCATAGGGTTACAGTGTTCAACGGGCTTATTGATGCTTAGTCTGCATATGATTGATGATTGATTTTAGAAAATGAGTGAAAAATGCAGACCTTTTGAAATTGATCTAAAATAAAATATTTTTTTGGGTTTTTTGTGTTACCATTTTTCCAGAAAAAGCAGTAAAATAAAAATAAAAAGTCGCGAAAGAAACGACAATTTTTCATTGATAGTGGTAAATTGAAGACAAAAGTAGAGCCCTACATGATTTCACTTTCGTATCGGGCGAAACGAAAGGATTTTTGAAAAGATAAGACAACTAAAATACATTCCTTGGACCCATGAGTAATTGAGGGAATGTCAACAATGATCCAATTGCAGCAAATCCTTCCTTGTGTTTGCACGACCACACCCATTTTCTCTCTTATGTTTGCACAAGTGTTGTAGGTGCGAGTAGGTTTGTAAGGTATTCGTCGGACCACTTTCTTGGACTAGGCAGATGGACCTTTGGAAAGACAAAATGTGAGACTCGGTTTGGGAAACTATGAATGCGATATGATGCATGATTATGCTTATGCAAAAAAGAAGGGTTTGTTATCGAAGGACTTTATTGAAGTTATTGTAAACATCATGGTTTGAACATTTCGTTTGAGCATCAAGGCATTACAAAATAATTCTTTTTTAGAAACTAAACCAAGGGACCAATTCAAAAGTCCTTTAGTGGAAGCTAGATTTTAATAGGAATTTTTTAAAGACTCCTAGCTTCCTTAAATTCAACAAATCAGGGCTCTTGAAGGTGTACTTCCTAGTGCTCCTCTATGATGTTCACAAAAAAAAACTTGTTTAAGTCCTTCGGTAATTGGATGAAAAAAAATGAGTTTATGAATGAATGCATGCATGCATGATTATGCTAAAGAAGCGGAAAAAACATGGTGAGGTTAGGTCCATAATGTTGGAGTTGAGGGTAAACACGCCATTTGGTAAGGACTATGGTTTCATATGTACCTGTATCACGGGTTCTACCAAGTTCCCAAAGTCATCGACCACTTCCGAATATTGTCGGATTACGGGACTACTCCCGGTCCAACGACGTTCGTAGGAAAGTCTCGTTTGAGTGTAGTATCGCGTATCAACCAATTCAAGACTACTCTTGATTAGTCACCGCACTACGTCCTAAAAGCCAAGATGGGTTAAAGGTAATTCTAAAGGTCCTCAACTTCATAGGCCACTTAAAAATAACAATGTCAAACACGACTACTCATGTCGACATGATATTACTTTTAAGAGACCTCCATTGACTGGGGTTGTATCACATGTACCAAAACCCAAGACTACTCCTGGTATGGCACTTTGATTATACCACCATCCTATCTTATGTTTCCCTCAAGTCCGGGTGTAGGACATATCTCACCACTCACGTAAAAAGGAAAAAAAAACACATATGCACATATTTACACTTTTATTTTTATTTAAGCAAGTTATAGCACGAGATAATTAAATAAATTCAAGTTAGGCTCAACCCTCTTAGGGAAATCCCCAGTGAAGTCGCCATTTCTGTCGCGATGATTTTCGGAGATCAAGCTATTGATTAGCGTTGACTCACTAATTTTAATTCACGACTGAACTTTTAATTTTTTTTAAAGAAAGGTGGAAAAAAAGTTCTAAATTACCACATTTTAAAAGATTAGGGTTCGGGGGTTAGTTACGTTTAGGGAAGGTGTTAGCACCCTAAACGTTCGTAGTACTCTACGAGAACCTCTTGATTTTATTTATTTATTTTGGCTATAACTTGCTTATTATTTTTTTTTTAGATATAATTAAAGCAATGAGAAAAGAAAATGTTTTTTTTTGTATTTTTTATGATTTGGAAGGACAGGGTCCTCTGCCTACGTACCCGTGAGGGATCAAAACCTCGTAGTTTGGGGTAAAAATGACGGTTGATTTGTTTTGTGTTTTTTATTGGTTTTAAAAAAAGTTTTAAAGATAAAATAAAAGGCCAAGTGGCAAAATGAGATTGGTTGGTGTTTTTTAATTTTGAAAATGATTCAAGTGTTATTAAAATGGATTAATGGTTATTTAAAGAAAATAAAAGAGAAAAATGGGCACTTGATTGAAAATCAAGGTTTGTTTATGAAAAGATTTTTTGTGATTTTTGTTATTTGCATGTTTTTTTGTTTTTTTGCTTTTAATGAACTAAGACTAAAAAACAAAACTAAAAGCTAAACGCGAGGAATTTCCGTGGTGACGTTGGATCACCACGAAACCCTTTTGAAATTAAACTAACCTAATATTTTTGTATTTTTTCGTAAGGCAAAATAAATAAATAAAGAAATAAAGACATAAAGCGGAATAAGTAAAGTGAGTGTCAGTGCAAATTCTCATTCATTTTTGTTACATTGATCCTAAGTACATTCTAATAAAATGAAAATAAAAATGACAAAATGATAAACAAGGAAAGAAAAAACAAAATTGCAAAGGTATGAAAACAAGTATGCTAGAATAAAACTAAAATGAAAATGCATGAAATAAAATAAAAATAAAAAATGCATGAAAGTAAAAGGAGAATAATAAGAAAAAAATGCATGAAATCCTATAAGGTAAATGCAATGAAACAAAATGCATGAAAATAAATAAGAAATTAACAAGATAAAATGCTAGAAATGATAATAAACAAAAATAAAAGGGAAGAGGGGAGTGCAGCAAGCAAAAGGGGGTGTGAATGATTTTGGTTAGGTTAGTGTTGTGTTGTTGTTGTGTTGGTGGCGGTTGTGTGAAGGTTTGGGTGGGAGGCCGTACGGTTTTATGTGGTTGAGGGCGTGGTGAGTGGTGGCCGTGTTGTTGTTTCTGTTTAGTGGGAGATCATTTTGTGTTCTGATGATTTTTGATGGATTGAGTTCGGTATGGTTACTGCTGGATTTTTGTTTGGTTTTTGAATTGGCTTACAGATGAGTTTTTCTTGTGTTGGTTTTCTGATGGCTCCCCCTGTGTTCTGACTCTGTGTCCTCTTTTATTAAGCAATGCCAATTAATGTGATTTAAAGGCCAATGATGGGCAATAAACACAATTAATCAGCAAAAGACTAAAAAAGCAACCATTAAAATGGTTATTAAAACACATTAAAATCAAAAGTCAGACCTTTTTAAAAAATAATAGAAGAAAAAACGAAAAATAAAATAAATAATAAAAAAAGGATAATAATAAAAAAGGAAAATAATAAAGCTAAAAATAAAAAGAAATAAAAGGTAAAAATGACAAATAAAAATAATAATAAAAAAAAAACGTCGCTTTCGGAACCAAAAAAATGAGGTATTTTAAAATACCTCCCTGTTGAAATTTCGTTTGAAACGACGAAAAAAATCCGAACCAAAAGACGAGTGAAAAAGAATTTTAGGTCAAAAATTGGGGTATGACACTCGCTCTAGCACTGAAGCTGAATATCGTGCTCTTGCTGATACTACTTCTGAGATATTGTGGCTTCGTGGGCTTCTTGCTGATTTAGAGACATTACAGTCTTCACCAACTGATATATATTGTGATAATCGCAGTGCCATTCAAATTGCCCACAATGATGTTTTCCATGAGCGAACCAAACATATTGAAATTGATTGTCACTTCATTCGTCAACATCTTCTCCGTGGTGAACTTCATCTTATCTCCATTGGCACGCTTGACCAGCCGGCTGATTTATTTACAAAACCTCATTCTCCAGGACGTTTCCGCACTTTAGTGTCCAAACTCAAGTTGATTGAATCTCCACCCACTTGAGTTTGAGGGGGGATGTTAAAATATATTATGATTCTTCATTTATTGTAATTATATTGTAATTATGCTAGGAGTAATCAGTATTTAGGTGTAATTATTTTTGTGTTTCTTTGTCTCCAATCCTATAATATAAATAGGATCACCTACTTGTATTTGAGACATACAATGAATATACAAATATTTCTCATATCTTCCTGAGTTTCTACAACCTTGTTTGGGCATCTTTTTGTAATGGGGTGGCTTTGACCCTCTTATCATTCCATGTTTGTTCCTCGTTGTTTTTGATGTAATTTGATACTCTTTTCGTTGGTCTTTTGGCACTTTTTGTGCTGAAATTTTCAGGTTGTTCAGTAATATATTTCATTTTAGTTTCTTAAAAAAAAAGACTTGTATGTATTTTGTAATAACAAAAAATGACCTGTATTTAGGACCCGCCTGCTCGATGTACCAAACAACATTTATTAATTATTTTTATTATAATTATTTTGGTACAAACTACGGTCACATTTTAAAATAAAAGTTGTCCCTATGTGCATATATGCTTTTGACAACAAGTTCTGCACCCTTTTTTAAGACTCTTTACAAATAATGACTTTTGAACCAAGTGTTCTAAATTATGTGATTAATGAGCTTCATTAAATAATGAATTGTTCGGTAGAATTTTAGACTAACATGAGTTAAACAATCTTTGAGCAGTTTCACTTACTTTTCAATTAATTTTTAGATTACCAAAGCTCATTCTCTTAAGAACCAAAGATTACCCATACGAGTTAAAACAATGGTAGTAGTCGAAAAAGTGCAAACATAATCACAAACAGCGAGTCAAAATTTCTAAGGATTAGAGTACTTTTGTAAATTGCAGACAAAATCTTACTTTCTTTTTCTCTGGTATGGATTCGAGTTAAAAATTAGTGCAGTTAAACCTATAAACTTAAGTGTTTAAGACTCGATATATTGAGTAAAAAAAGACCATTGTATAACCTCATATAAAAGTTCACAGAAAATATAGAGACAAAAAAAAATATACTAGTATAAAGAAGAAAATACAAGTAGGTGAAAGAGACATAATAGTGATCGAGGTCCATTTGGTTTAAGATTTACAATAAAATAAAAATATCCAAATAGTTACAAACTATGAAGATGAAAGAGACATAATAGTTTTAGAGAAGACTAGTAAAATGAAAGAGACATTATAGTTTTAGAGAAGACTAGTGAAATGAAAGAGACATTATAGTTTTAGAGAAGACTAAAGTGTGAAATTAAGGAGTATATTTTAATCAAAAGTCTGAAATAAAATTATAGAAATTTTCTGTAATTTTCATTTCTCCTCTTGGTTCACATGACCATCATCAAATGGAACTCTTACCTTTGTTTCTTTGGCTAAGAAAGACAGTTAAGACTCTCAACTGAAATCACTCGATGCCAAAATCACACATCTACTTTAAAGTTTAAACTTTTGAAAAAACAAATTACAATACCAACCTTGTTTAAATTTTGGGTTAAATATATTTTTTGTCCCTATAAATATTTTAACTTTATGTTTTAATCCTCTAAAATTTTACTTCGACTTTTAATGCTTTAATTTAAACATCACAACTTTTGACCTCTGTTTTTAAATTAACTCATGTTTTTTATCTCTGCTTTGAAGAGTCCGGTTTTACAGAGTGCAAAATTGTTATAGTTATGTTTTACGGACTACATAATTGCATCATTTAAATTCAGAATTGTAAAATTACATTAGGAAATTCACACAATGCATAAAATTCATATCATACATCATGGCATAGTACAGAATACTAATATACAAAATTATCAATATGTCAATATGATGATAATTGGTAGAGTACAAAATACCAATATACCAAAATTATCGGTTTAACGGTTGACATAAAATTCATAAATGGAACATGTTCAATGTCACATTATTAAGACATCGTTTGACCTGACTTTTTTGCAGTTCAAAAGCTATTTTAAAACAAAGTTAAAATTAAGGGCTTTAAGAAATAAGTTAAATTTGTTTTGTTACTTTATAATTTTTTTAGTTTTAAAGCTATTTTTAAGTTAAAAGTTGTTTGGCAAAATATTGTACAAATATATATAAATAAAAAAATGTTAAAATATTTTTTGAAGGGAAAAAATGTTTAAAACATTGTTTTAGTAAGTACTTAATAGATATTGTGTTTGGCCTACCTTTTCCTTAAAATTGTAGAGAAGTAGAAAAAAAAAGTCGGGTCAAACGGTACCTAAATACCAATATACAAAATTATGACTTTTTTTAACAAATACAAAATTATGAGATGAAAACATTAGAATACAAAAAAAATATATATAAAAAAAAACTAACTATTTATCAATGTCCGTCGGTAGTGGTGTTGGTGGCGAGTCTTGTGGTGATGGATATCTTGGTGGTGGTGATGGCACATGTGACAACTCTTCATATTGATCTTAAGCATGTGAAGGCTCCGGAGCTTGTGAAGAGAAGGTTGCATCATCAATGTCTGGATTTTATTGATAGTTGTCATAAGAGCATCTCCAATGTTAGGTATTTTACTTGACAAGGACATCACCATGTTAAGGAACACCATTGAAGGAAGAAAAATTGAGTACCTATTAGTTAACATGTAACTATATAATGACTTTCTCTCTCTCTTCAGTAACTAACGGGTCCTACAATCAAAAGAAGTAATAAAATATGTATGAGTTGGTCTCGCCTTTCAAAAGAAGTAATATTGCTATTAGCAAAGTTATTGGGACTTATTTAAGTATTTTTTATTGGAGTCCCTACTAGTGTATTACCAATGGAGTCATTGGATCCTTAATATGTACTTTTATTAAAAAAATTATAAATAAATGATGTATACACACGAGTTCATTTAAGGAGTTCTTATTAATTCAGTGCCATTGTTGATGCTCTAGTCCCATTCAAAATACAATAGCAAAACAAGTCTTTCTTAAGTACTTCAACAAAGACATGTAGTACAAATATACAAACTTGAAACAAACTAGAAATACCAAAATACAAGTAGGGAAACCTTCCTTCAGGAAAAAAAAAAGTAGGGAAGCCTAACAAAAAAAACCATAAAATATCTCGAATATTAAACTGTTCCATTTTTAAGAAAAATTTTCCATAAAATTATATGAATCAAACGTATAATCAAAAGAACCAAAAGCATAGTACTAATGTAATTTTGTGACCTATTGTTACCAAATAAAATTGCGACCTATTCTTTAAAAAAAATTAATTTTTATGTACTTACTGTGTAATTTTTTACATTTACATTCATTCAAATCATATCAAGTTGATATTGTTAGAGATATTTTAAGAACTACTCTAAAAGAGTGTCATCATAATATGATTTGATTGGATGTATAGGTAAAAAAGTTTTAGTTGATCTATAAGTTAAATTCTTCTTTAATCCAGCCCTATCATGTTATTTTGTGTTGATCTATTATTTCAATTCACATTTAAAATTTTATAAAAAATTTGTTTATCAAGTAGTTTATAGTGGCTAGATTCCCACACTTTAGATGTGGAGAAGTGAGGAATCTCATGTTCGAACCTCTCATTCTGTAAATTATATCCTTGATGACTATTAACTGAGCGACACTTTATAAAAAAATTCTACCTTGCTTTAAGATTAGATTATAATTAGATGCATAAGGGATCATTTCGTTAGTCAAATTTGTACACCCTTATCATAAGTATTACTAAAGTTTCAAAATATGTACATACATATATCATATACATGTGTATGTGAACGATCGTAAGCGAACAAGAAGCTTTTCCAAATATCAACTCCATAAGAGGTTTGGATGTTGTGAACAAAATCAAGACAAAGGTGGAAAGAGCTTGTCCATATGTTGTTTCTTGTGCTGATATTCTTACCTTAGCAGCTGAAGTGTCTTCATTTTTGGTATGTATGTCTCATTTTTGCAAGTGAAAAATGTGCACTAAAATATTTTGTTTTATTTGTCTATAAAAATTTGAATTACACATATTTACAGGCACATGGTCCTTGGTGGAAAGTTCCACTTGGAAGAAGGGATAGTCTGACTGCAAACCAAACTCTGGCTAATCAAAACCTTCCAGCTCCTTTCTTCACGTTAGATCAACTGAAAGCCTCATTTGTTGCTCAAGGTCTCAACACTACTGATCTAGTTGTATATTTTATTTTTCATTTATAATGTATGTGTATGTGTTGCAATTATTTTGTAAAAATAAATGCTACAACAATTATTTATGCAAAACAAAAATTAATGAATACAAATATAATTTTGAAATCAAATCTTTTACAATTTAGCATCTTAATGTACTCTAAAAATTAGCATCTTGATTAATCTTGGCTTGACTTACAAATAAATTTTCTTATTTGGTTGGATCGAGAATTTTAGTATATTACTTGTTAATTATGTTAAAGATTTAAGTCATATGCACTTTCAATCAATCACAACCGTTAAATTATTTAATAACAGGTCATTATAATTTCAACCGACTACTTCTAATTCCGCACATACATGACATTAATGATTTGTTGAAAATGTAAAAAAACTCTATTGACACTCAAAAATCTTATGTTAATATCTGTTTGAAGCTCGGTTATTTAAGTCTTCCGAACCTTGCAACCCTTATCTCAAACCAGTTAAACAATCCAACCCTAAACAATTTTTTAATGAAAATGTACATGTGGTAGTATTGATATGTATGCATGTATGTATGTGTGTGTGTGTGTGTGTGTTTATATGTATGTATCAATTTCAGGTGCTCATACATTTGGTAGGAGTCGATGCCTTCAACAACACTGGGAAACCTGATCCAACTCTTGACACAAGTTACTTAAAAAAAGGTTAATATCGCTTTTGGTCCCTGTAATATGAGCGAATTCCGGTTTTAGTCCCTGTAAAAAAAAATTAGATTCTATCCATATCATTTCAGATTCTTCCACTATTGGTCCCTCACTTAAACTTGTCATCAGAATCTGCTGACGTGTCCAGCTGACTGTGTAATTATATTATTTTTTTATTTTTTTAAATTATAATAAAATGCCACCTGTGTAATTGTTATTATAAACCATTTATTTTAAATCAGAAAACCAGAAAACAAAAATAGAAATTACAAAACCCTAGGATCTGCTTTTAGTCCCTCCATTATCTTCTTCTTCCCGTCAGTTCTTCTTCTTCTCTGCAAAACCCAGTCTTCCTGTCTGTTCTTCTTCTTCTCCTAAACGAACGGCCGAAAAACCCAGAAAACGATTGAATACAGTGAAGCAAAGCAAGTTTCAAGGTACGTTTCTTACCACTTCTTCTAGTCTGTTCTTCTTCAAGTCCGGTCGAACTCGATTGAATACAGTGAAGCAAAGCAAGTTTCAAGGTAGGTTTCTAACCACTTTTTTTTATTATAAAAACAAACGGTCATGATTTATTTCCTTTTTGTTTTGTTTACAGAGATGGGACTATTCAATGTAGTTTTTCACCATGGTGGTGAGTTTGTACGAAAGAAAACAATGTTCTACAGGGGTGGGTTGCAAACTGTGATTACTGGGCAAGATGAAGATTTATGGAGTTATTTTTAAGCTGTAGGTTTGGTGTTGGGATGGAATTATGCTAAATCTACATTTAGGTTGTGGAGGAAGATAGAGGGAGTAGATGAGGGTTTCAAGCATGTCTTACTTGATGATGATATTAAAGCGGTTGGGTCGCATGCAATGAGGACAAAAGAGGATGCACACATATATGTTGAGCACAATGTGAGTAGTAACTGTGAGAAGGTATCTGAACCTAAGTGTATTGGAATGAATGAAGCTGATGACAATTGTGAGGATAACAGTAGTGAGGATGAAGTCAGAGGGATAAGGTTTGATGATAGTGAAGAGGAAAGGGCGATTGGTTTGGATGATGGGTTTGGTGTTATTGAAGTTGAAAGACCTGCAAATGGAACAAACAGGATTGAAATAGGAGGGCAATCTTATAGGTTGAAGAATGTTGGTGCTGGTAAGTTGAAAGTGAAATTTCCAGTTTCATGTACACGTGGGTCTACAAGTAGGCTTGATGAGGAAGATGAGTATGTGTCTGATGAATTGGGTAGTTCTGATCCTGATGCTTCAGATGATGAAAAGGGTACAAAGTATGAGAAATTTAGGAAGGAACAATTGAGCAAGATATATCAGTTCAAGTTGGGTATGGAGTTTAACTCTCTGCAAGATTTTAAAGATGTTATTACTGAATGGACTGTTTTAAATGGTTACCAACTTAAGTTTGTGAAAAATGATAAACAAAGGGTGAGGGTAGTGTGCATGGGCAATTGTGGGTTTTTAGTTTTGTGTAGTAAAGTGGGGGACAGACACACATACCAACTTAAAACGTGGATAGGGGACCACTCATGTTCAAGGGTTTTAGATAACAAGTCTGCTACTTCCAAGTGGGTATCCAAAGCTGTCATCAAGAAACTACAATCATCTGACAAGCTCAACATTAATCAAATTATGAATGATATGAGGAGAGACCATTCAGTGGGCATAACTAAAGGCAGGGCATGGAAGGCAAAGGAAATTGCAAAAGCAGTGGTTGAAGGTGATGCATCAAGACAATACTCTTTGTTGTGGAGGTATGCTGCAGAGCTAAAAAGGGTATGTGCAGGAAACACTTGTAAAATTAACATGGAGAGGCCAGTTCCTACACTACAACCAAGGTTTAGCCGTTTCTACTTTTGCTTTGATGGGTGTAAAAAGGAATTCACTAGTGCATGTAGACCTTTCATTGGTATTGGTGGGTGTCATTTGAAAACAAAGTATGGAGGTCAATTGTTGGTAGCTGTAGGGAGAGATCCAAATGATCAATACTTTCCTTTAGCTTTTGGTGTGGTTGAGATGGAACAAAGGATTCTTGGAGTTGGTTTCTTCAGCTTCTGCTAGAGGATATAGGACAAGACAAAAAATATGTATTTATCTCAGACCAACAAAAGGTAAATATAAATCTGAAACTTTCCTTTAGTTTTTTATGCTTTCAGTATTATATAAGTATAGATTTGTAATAGGGATTTGATTATATCTGCTTCTTCTGTATGATTTATGCAGCAATAGGAATAGATCTAGAATATTTGTGAATTTTTTTTGTGGGTGTGCATATTACATGGACTCATTCCAGTTCTTGAAGAGATGGCTCAGAGTATTGACCATAGGATCTACTTAGGACATTTGTATGCTAATTTTAAGAGAAAGTTTGGAGGGGGAACCTTGATTAGAGACTTGATGATGGGTGCTGTCAAGGCTACATATTACCAAGGGTGGGAGCAGAAGATGGATGAGCTTAAGAAGGTGGACCAAGGTGCATGGGATTGGTTGATGCAACATCCCACTAAAGGTTGGTGTAAGCATGCTTTCAGTTTTTATCCCAAATGTAATGTGATCATGAATAACATTAGCGAGTCTTTTAATAGTACAATCCTAGTTGCTAGGGATAAACCTGTTCTGACTATGTGTGAATGGATAAGAAACTACCTAATGAATAGGATGGCAACTGATGTGACTAAACTTGATAAGTGGCAACATAATGTAATGCCAAATCCTAGGAGAAGGTTAGATAAGGAAGTAGAATTTAGTGGTCAGTGGATACCTACCTGGAGTATCGATGAGAAGTTCCATGTTAATCATAGCTATAATGGTCAGCAGTTCATTGTTGATGTTGGAAAGAAACAATGTTCATGTAACTTTTGGGAGTTAGTTGGAATTCCTTGTAGGCATGTTGTGGCTGCACTTAGTTATAGAAGACTAAATCCTGAAAATTATGTTGATAGCTGTTACATGAGAAAGGCTTATGCACTTTGCTATAGTTTTAGTGTGTCTCCTATAAATGGGGCAGAAATGTGGCCACATGTGGAAGTTGAAGACATGTTCCCCCCTGATTTTAAGAAGGGTCTAGGTAGACCTAAAAAGCTAAGGTTCAGGGAACTGGATGAAGGTGGTGCAAGATTTAGGAGGCCTGGTGTAGCTTATAGATGCACTACTTGTGACAAATTTGGACATAATGCTAGGAGATGTAAAGAAAATCAGAACCCAGATGCACTCAAAAGAAAGGTATTGTTTAATATCCAACTTCATATTTTAATTACTAGTAAGTAATTTTTTAATTCTCATTTTTTAGTTTGACCAAATATACATGCATTTTTTCAGAGAAAACCTACTAAAAATGGTCATGCAGATGGAGGACCTGAAGTAGAAGAAAATGGTAATGCTGAAACTGTGGTTAATCTCACTCCTGAAAATGGTAATGCAGACAATGTTAATCCCACTCCTGAAAATGAAAATGGTAATGCAACTGCTGAAACAATATTAATCCCATTTGTTGATGCTTATGATGATGCATTTTTTGATCAAGTCATTGTTGACAATGTTGATTAACTTGATGCTGCTGTTAACAATGTTGTGTCTCAACCAAACAATGTTAACAATATTGTGTCTCAGCCAAAGCCAAAGCAGCAAAAGCCAAAGCCAAAGCCTTCTGCCAAAGTTAAGGCTCCTCCCTTGAAGAAAAAATGCAGTGAGAGATTGAAGACAGTGAAGAGGCTTAAGAATATTAAGGGCCCAGGATGTTCTGCTGATCAGCCTATGACAATTGAACCTGAGGATGAAGTTGGTGTTATGACTCAAGAGGATGCTGACAATGTTCCTGCAACTGTACCTGCAAATGCACCTGATACATATGCACTTTAAGAATATTAAGTGCTTTATTTTGTAACTAGAATTGTCATATTCTATTTTAACTTGTAATGATACATATGCATTTAAGTGCTTTATTTTGTAATGATACATATGCAGTATTATGCTATATGTTATATGTAGTATTTATGATGTCCTTTATTATGCTATATGAAGTGCTTTATTATGCTATATGAAACTAGAGTCTGAAAAACCTCAGAGTCTGAAAAACAGTCTTATCATTCATCAAACAAATCTTCAGAACTTTCTGAGTCAGATTCTGAACTTTCTGAGTCAGATTCAAACAAAACCTCAGATTATGAGTCAGATTCAAACAAATCTTCAGAACTTTCTGAGTCAGATTCAAACAAAACCTCAGATTCTGAGTCTGAAAAACCTCAGTCTGAAACCTCAGATTCAGAGTCTGAAACCTCAGTCTGAAACCTCAGATTCAAAGTCTGAAACTTCAGACTCAGACTCTGAGGTTTCAGACTCTGAGTCTGAGGTTTTAGAAACCTCAGATTCTGAAACCATAGATTCTGAAAAATCAGAGTCTGAAACCTCAGATTCTGAGTATGAAACTTCAGACTTTGAGTCTGAAGTTTCAGACTCTGAAACCTGAGATTCTGAAAAATCAGAGTCTGAAACCTCAGATTCTAAGTATGAAACTTCAGACTCTGAGTCTGAAGTTTCAGACTCTGAAACCTCAGATTCTGAAACCTTAGAGTCTGAAACCTCAGATTTTGAGTATGAAACTTCAGACTCTGAGTCTGAAGTTTCAGACTCTGAAACCTCAGAGTCTGAAACCTCAGATTCTGAGTATGAAACTTCAGACTCTGAAGTTTCAGACTCTGAAACCTCAGATTCTTAAACCTCAGAGTCTGAAACCTCATATTCTGAGTATGAAACTTCAGACTCTGAGTCTGAAGTTTCAAACTCTGATACCTCAGATTCTGAAACCTCAGAGTCTGAAACCTCAGATTTTGAAACCTCAAAGTCTGAAACCTCAGATTCTGAGTATGAAACTTCAAACTGAGTCTGAAGTTTCAGACTCTGATACCTCAGATTCTGAAAAATCAGAGTCTGAAACCTCAGATTCTGAGTGTGAAACTTCAGACTCTGAGTCTGAAGTTTCAGACTCTGAAACCTCAGAGTTTGAAACCTCAGATTCTGAGTATGAAACTTCAGACTCTGAGTCTGAAGTTTCAGACTCTGAAACCTCAGATTCTGAAAAACAGAGTCTGAAACCTCAGAGTCTGAAATGCAGCTGTTAATGCAACTGCAGTTGTTAATGCAATTTCAGCTGCACCTGCAACTGCAAATGCACCTGATGCAAAACTTGGTGTTATATTTTAAGTGCTTCATTTTAACTGCTATATTTTAACTTGATGCAAAACTTGGTGCTATATTTTAAGTGCTTCATTTTAACTGCTGTTAGTGCAACTGCAGCTGTTAATGCAACTTCACTGCACCTGCAACTGCAAATGCACCTGATGCAAAACTTGGTGCTATATTTTAAGTGCTTCATTTTAACTGCTATATTTTAACCAGATGCAAAACTTGGTGCTATATTTTAAGTGCTTCATTTTAACTGCTATATTTTAACCTGATGCAAAACTTGGTGCTATATTTTAAGTGCTTCATTTTAACTGCTGTTAATGCAACTGCAGCTGTTAATGCAACTTCACTGCACCTGCAACTGCAAATGCACCTGATGCAAAACTTGGTGCTATATTTTAAGCGCTTCATTTTAACTGCTATATTTTAACCTGATGCAAAACTTGGTGCTATATTTTAAGTGCTTCATTTTAACTGTTGTTAATGCAACTTCACTGCACCTACAACTGCAAATGCACCTGATGCAAAACTTGGTGCTATATTTCAGCTGCACTTGCAACTGCAAATGCACCTGATGCAACTGCAGCTGCACCCTTTCCTTTAAGTGCTTCATTTTGTAATGATACATATGCAGTATTATGCTATAATCAATCCAACATTATGCTATAATCAATCCAACAATCCAATATTATGCTATATTTGAATCCAACAATCCAATATTCATAACAATTTGAATTTAGAAAAGTTTAACTTGATTGATGAAAGTTAACTTGAAATTACATAAACAAAGCATTACATAATCACAAAAATTTCTAATTCTCAAGAATTACATCAACCTACAAAGTCATTTTGTTCAACAATTGAACCAGATTGACATTAAGCTAATTTAAATGCAATTGCAAAAAACACCCAAGAAACTAGCAATGCCATGAACAACCAATTGCTCTTATTCTTTTCAGCCTCAAATTTCTGCTTCATCTTCAGTACCTTCTTCGACTGAAGCTCCTTGCCTATTTCTTGTCCACATTCTTTCCCAAAATCTTTCCCAAATTTTTTTCAGAAATTTTGTAGTCATATCACACTGATTACAGCCAAGATTGAAACTAGCATTATCATTCTTTGGGGAAAATCCATTTCTCGCAAAGAACATATCCAATTTGTCATCCCATATGAAAAGTTCACAACTTTCCACATCATTCATGTTCGAATTTCTACATTTCCAGAATCTTCTCTTAGGGTTCTCAACAGTGTTTGATACCCACATCTTCATCACTGCATTACACCCACAAACTGGAAGTGGAAGATTTCCTCCATTTGAGTTGCCAACACTCGAGTTCTTACTCCCACCCATTAGAAACTGCACCTAACCCGAACAAAGGAACAAACAGTAGCGATAAGGAGAAATAGGAACAATTACAAACGAGTATGAATGCAACAAATACGATTTGAATCAAAGGTAAGAAGAAAAATGGCGTTTGGCTTTGATTTGAAGAAGAAGAAGAACATGGGGGAAGAAAAACACGATGGAGAAGGAAGAAGAAATAAGAAGAAGAAGAAGAAGAAGAAGAAGAAGAAGGAAAACGATTTTAGGGATTTTAATTGGTTATATTTATTTTTGTTTTTAGTTAAATTTAAAATCAAATAACAATTACACAGGTGGCATTTTATTATAATTTAAAAAAAATAAAAAAATAATATAATTACACAGTCAGTTGGACACGTCAGCAGATTCTGCTGACAAGTTTAAGTGAGGGACCAATAGTGGAAGAATCTGAAATGATAGGGACAGAATCTAATTTTTTTTTACAGGGACTAAAACCGGAATTCGCTCATATTACAGGGACCAAAAGCGGTACTAACCCAAAAAAAAAAAACTACGCAAAATATGCCCCCAAAATGGAACCGGCACCAACTTAGCAAATTTGGACCCAACCACCCCTAGTAATTTCGACAACAACTATTACTCCAATCTCAAGGGTGGCAAGGGCTTGTTTCAAAGTGACCAAGAGTTGTTCTCAACACCCAATACAGACACTATTGACATCGTCAACAAATTCAGGAATAACAAAAATGCTTTCTTTGATAGCTTTAAGGTCTCTATGATCAAAATGAGTAGCATTAGCGTTCTCACAGGAAATGAAGGAGAAATTCGAAAACAATGCAATTTCATTAACAAAAAATCTAATGAGCTAGATATTGAAATTGCTGGCCTCCAAAGAATCACCAAAGGAGGGTATGGTCAGCTCAATCTAACTAAATTAGGAAGACTTGTGTAAGACATGTATAATACAGTAATTTTTATGTTGGTTATGTTTCTTTTTATGTTGTTGTTTCTGTCTGTGTGAAAATTATTGTATCTTGGTTTTATTTTATTCCTGAACTAAATAAAATTATTGTGCAAACATTTTTATGACTTTATTGGTGTTATTTAGTAGTAGATAGCTTTTTGTCAAAAACATTGAATAAAGTTGTCATGTTTGAACAATCGGGTGGATTTCACTCTCTATTTAATATTAAAAAAAAATCCAAATTCGAAGAAAAATTAAACAAGTTATGAATTTTATTTGTGGATGGTGTGGAGTGAAATTATATTATTTTAGTCGAAAAACTATTAATTTTGATTTAATAATAATCTAACCATTTTTATGATAAAAATTATTATCAATAGAAATCCGTTTGCATAAATTTTCGGTGATGTGTTATATTAGCATTAGATATTTTCTCCCGTGTTTTTGGAGAGAGTAATCCATGATTTGGGGATTTGGCGAGATTAGTTGTCGAAAACCACTTGTGTGACATAGTGGTGGGAATGTTACATGACATTGTCCAACCACAATGTGACATGTGACTTTCTCATTTTAAAATAAAACAAAAAAAGTCTTGTGAAAGAGAGAAAAGAAACAAAAAAAGATATGTGTCACATTGTGGTTGGGCAATGTCATGTGACATTCCCTCCACAATGTTACACAAGTGAGATCTCCCAAATTAGTTTATCATGGCGGGATTTGGGGTGCTTTTCTCTGTTTTGATACTTGATGGGGACGAAAGATCAGCTTACTTCTTATGTTTGGTTTTGTTTTGTTGGCTTTTGTTAAGAAATGTCAAATTACACTATGGGTCATCTCAGTTTAACGTTTATAACTAATTAACTATCTCATTAATCACGAATAAGACATATCATCTTCTTCAAAGAACAAAAAAAATCGATCGCGTTGTAATAAAAAAATCTCAAAAAATCACAACCCAATAATTAATGGCAAAAAAAAAAAAACAAACTCGAAATTAAATCCTTGAAAACTAAACCCAACCTACATTCAACAACAAAATTCAAACTAAACTTTATCATCTTAATTTGTGTTCTTCCTTCTTCATCTCACATATTCATACCTAAAACTTAAAAACCCATTCTTCCTTTTTTCCTTCTACATCTCATGTAAACAACTTTACACAACACGACAACAACGAGTCTTAATTGGTTTCTCTGTGTCTGGGTTGAAATTGAATGAATGTTTGGCATTTTGAATGCATTGTAGTGGTTGAAATTGAATCGAGTTTTCGGTTTTGATTTTTGGGTTGTGATTTGGTTTTCAATGGAATCTGAGTTTTTAGGTTGTGATTTGCAATTAAATCTGAGTTTTTTGTTGTGGTTTTTGTTAAGAATATCAATTTGGAACTTTCTAAGTTTCTTTTTTGAAGATGATATGAATGAAGATGTTGAAGAATACGATGAATCAAGGTATTTGTGATTCTTTTAAATAAATATTTATAAAAATTATTAATTTGTTGATTTGGACAATGCCACTTGAGCATTCGACACTTTGAACGATGTTGTTTGAATTGACTTGATTATCTACTAACATAAGATTTTATGAGATTGTTTGAAAGAGCTTGTAAAAACAGCTTACGACAGTTTTAATAAGCTTTTTTCAACTTATTTTTCATATGTTCTCCAATCTAGCTTATAAAAACAACTTCTAGTATATACAAAAACGATTTTATGTTATTTTATCTTTTAATATAAAAATAGTTTATACAAGTCTATACACAAGTGTTTATCATGATAAGCATTTATGCTATAAGTTGTGTTTTCAAATAAGCCCTTTGAAGCAAAAGGGTAATGATGCAAACTTATTTTAAGTTTAAGAAAAAAAAAAACGTAAAAGATCAAAGTGTTACAACCCTTAAACTTAAAATCCTCAAGTAATTTGATTTTTTTTTGGTTTGTAGAAAAACAATTTGATTTAAAAAATGATTAAATAATAGTTTTTTATTCTTAAAGATGATTAAATAGTAGTTAAAATCTAAGTAAAAAAAAAAAAAAGCATTTGTAAATTCTACACCGTTCAACCGAGAGACATAAACCCACTCATATCTAACACTGTTTCTTCTTTGAAACTTAAACCCTAGCAGCAACCTTTGTCTCTGTCTCATCAAAAACCCTAAAAAACCAAAAATCGCAAATTCCCCAATCTCTGAAACCCTAACCCTAACAATTCAATCATGCCCGCAAAGAACAACCGCAAGAAGAATTCACGTGACCCATTTTTCGACGATGGTCCCACCAAACGCCGCAGAGTCGCCGCCGATGAAGATCAAGATGCTGAGATTGATAGTGATAGTGATTTTGACGAAGATGGTTTTGTTCCATCGAAAGGTGAAGGGGAACAGGAGTCTGAAGAGGAAACCTACAGCTGAAGCTAGGAAGAGAGTAGCTGAGGAGTATTTGAGGAAGTTCAAAGAAAGTGCTAGGAGAGAGAAGGAACAAAGAGATGAAGATGATGATGGAAGTGATGATGATGATGATGAAGATGATGATGGGGCGAGGAATTCGCTTATTTCGACGAGGATGGTAAAGGAGCAGCAAGAGGAGAGTGGTCGCATCCGAAAAGCTATTGCTTCAAGGTTTGAATTTGATAATTTTGATACATCATTCATTAATTGCTTGTGTTATGTTGTGTTTTGATTTTTAATTTTGATTTGATTTCAATGCGACCCTTATGGTTAAATTGCTTGTTATTATGTTTTGATTTTGATTTCAATGTGACCCTTTTGGTTTAATTGAATAATTGAAGCAATGGGTTGTTTTTATTTTGATTTCAATGTGACCCTTTTGTTTAATTGAATAATTAAAGCAATGGGTTGTTTTTATTTTGATTTCAATGTGACTCTTTTGGCTAAATTGATTGATTTGGGTGTGTTATTTAGGGTTAAATTGGATGGTGATGGTGGATTTGAAAATTTAGTGAAGCATAAACAATGTGTTACTGCGCTGGCTTTATCTGAGGATGATTCTAAGGGGTTTTCGGCTTCGAAAGATGGAAGCATTGTGCAATGGGATGTTGAGAGTGGGAAATGTGAGAGGTATAAGTGGCCCATCGATTCGGTTCTTAAGTCTCATGGCTTGAAGGATCCTCAAGGTTCTGCTACAAAGCAAAGTAGACAGATATTGACTTTGGCTGCGAGTTCTGATGGTCGCTATTTGGCAACTGGGGGACTTGATCGTCATATTCATATATGGGATACGCGCACTAGGGAGCATCTTCAGGTACTTTTGCTTTTTCATTCTTTGAAACTTTGTAATAAACAACAAGGTTATATAGTGAGCACATTCAAAAATAAATTTGTTGGATATTTTTTGGGGGTGGAACAGATTAGTACAGCTCTAGGTGCACTGTGAAATTGTTTATTGTTTGTATTTACAGATTAAGGGAAATTTATACTCCTTTCACTTGTTTGGTGACATTCATTCTTCGATAAAATTGTCACATGGCTGTTGATATATGTCTTGCTCTATCGAAGTGTTTGATATATTTGTTGTGAATTGTGTGTTAGTGGGTATTGAGTTGATTCAAACTGAGCAAGGTGTTATATGTTACTTAACATAAGCGGTTAACTTACTTTAATTTGTATTTAGTAATACTTGGCATTTGCAAAATTACAAGCCTATTTATGGCCAAATAGGGTAGGATATTGGACTGGTTAGTTGGGACTTGTTATTGTTGGTGTTTGATTTTGTCTGTTGTTTTTTACAGGCTTTTCCTGGTCATAGAGGTCCTGTTTCTTCTCTGGCTTTTAGGGAAGGAAGTACTGAGCTATTTTCTGGATCGTTTGATCGAACAGTTAAGATATGGAATGTTGAGGATAGAACTTACATGAACACTCTGTTTGGCCACCAAAGTGAAGTACTAAGTATTGATTGTTTACGCAAAGAAAGGGTATTATCTGCTGGCCGTGATCGTAGTATGCAGTTGTTTAAGGTAATCTCACCAAGATGAAGTCTTAAGTATATGGCTGCAAAACCATATTGTATATGTCGGGTGTTCTTTACTTTCTCCCACCATTGCTCTGTTTTTGGAAAATTATTAAGTGTTTAATAATAGGAAATTCTTTTCCTATCATCTAAGGCTGTTTCTTGTGCTATACTTATTTCCATTTCCTCATGAGACTTTTTTCTGAACATTTACTGATGTGTATTCTCTATAATTTAGGTTCACGAAGAGTCACGTCTTGTATTTCGTGCTCCTGCATCTTCTTTAGAATGCTGTTGTTTTGTTAATAATGAGGAATTCTTGTCTGGTTCGGATGATGGAAGCATTGAGCTTTGGGGTGCAGTCCGAAAGAAGCCTATTCATATTTTGAGGAATGCTCATGCTTTACTGACAGATAGCAAGAAATCTGACCAAAACAATTGTGAAATACTCCCCAACGGTAACCTAGGTAAACCTTTAATAAATGCTCTGTTCATATAATTTTTCCTGTAAGTCAAGTGTATTTGAATATTAATAGTTCCTTCATAAAATACTCGCGAGCGTATTTTCTTATCCTTTTACTTTTCTGAATATGCATTCTATTTCCTATATGATTCTGTTTTCATTTACTCCTAAATTTACCTGTCATTTGTGTATTTGTAGTGTGAGTTAGTTATAGTTAGCATTATGTTAGGATCATAAAGTGATACCATTATCTTCACCTTGCAGAAAATGGTCACCGCCATCCCGAGAATCATCATTGTTCGTCAGTACACTCTTGGGTCAGTGCAGTGACCGTTTGTAGGAACAGTGATCTTGCCGCATCTGGTGCGGGTAATGGTTTTGTTAGATTATGGACAATTGAAAACGAGACCAAAGACATTAAACCTCTTCATAATGTACCGTTGGTAAGTAGATGGATAACAACTAAACTCATTTATCGGATTCATATTCATACTTAGCTGTAATTGCAGTTGAAAATTTCACTGGCATTTAATAAATCTTTTCTATCACAGGTTGGGTTTGTGAATTCTTTGGCTTTTGCGAAATCAGCAAAATTCCTAGTTGCTGGAGTTGGGCAGGTACTTGAACTGTTGGATTCTGCTTGTATTACTCTGTTTTTTCTTCGTTGGTGTACTTAATTTTCTCTTAGGATCTGTTTGCGAGTTTGGAGGGAAGGGGAGGGGAAGGCTTTGTGTGGGGGGTGGGGGGGATGGAAAAATAGAGAAATCTTCCATCTTTTTTGAAATAGGTGATTTTGTAGAGAATGGTAAATGAATGTTATTGATTAATATATTTTTAATTTTGAGAGTATTATAACATAGATTGGAATTGAACAAACTATCTAAACCCTCCCAAACCCTTCTACAGTTCAATTTTTTAGTTTCCTCATTTTGAGGGGATTTTGTATTATGAAGAAAAATAAGCCCCTCAAAGCCATCCCCTCCCAAAACCCTTCATCCTTGCACTTTATTCCTTCTACCCAAAGCCCTCCCCTCCCTTCCCCTCTAAACTTGCAAACAGAGCCTTAAATTCTATTGACAGAAAAGCTACATTGCGCCCTTAAAGATTTCGTCTTCGGATGTTTTTTTTTTTTTTTTTTACCGAACTGCTTTAGAAGTTAGTTAATTGTTATGGGATTAGCATAAGCATATTAATATGGAACTAAATTTTCAGTGATTATGGAATTCTGTGTTCTCTTGCTTTGTTTTCCTAATAATCTTACTCCCTAAAAACCCTATTGCTTAAAGTGCATTTGATAGAGTGGTTGTCTTAGGACAATTCTGTGTATGCTAGCTTTTGGCTGTGAAGCTTCCCCATATTAAGTGATTAAAGTGAAGGAATTAGTAACATTAAGGGTCTCAGGTCTAGATTTGGCTTCACTCACACTCAGTTAGGTTTCAGGTTGACCACCACAATTGTATCCCAAAATGGATATCGCCACAGCGGCTGACGGACCTTTAGTAAACTCCATTTAGAAGACTAATTAATTTTCATGACTTCTTTTATACGCCAATTATACGAAGTAGACTTGTTTTATCTAGCAACTATAACAGCCGGCTAGGCGGCCACCAACATGGAAGTGGTTGAAATTATTGTACGAGAACATGGTTTATTGCTTCAATTCTAGGGAAACACCATTTTTACCATTGGATATTGTTTACACTTTTAGACAGATTGCATTTTACGGAATAATTGCAGCTATGTTTTGGTTTTGTGATAACCATCGACGATCAAATTGTTTGACTTTACAAAGAAAAAAAATTGACAATACTTTTAATCATATGCTTAGCTGAACTCAAATGTTGGGAGGGGATATGGAAAGGATGTTTAGGTCTCTCAACATACCATCTCTGTATAGATTGAGGATGTATTATTGGTTTATTCATTAGTTTATTGTTTGTTGTGTGGCAAATGTGCATCTTTTTGTTTTTACTTTTAATACTCTTAACTTTAACTAAATGTCTGATTACAGGAACCTCGTCTGGGAAGGTGGGGAAGAATACGTGAAGCTCGAAATGGAGTTTCAATTCTTCCACTTAAATTGTCATCATCAGATGTGAGGCAATGAGTATTGTACCTCTTCAATTTTGACTAATTGCAAATGCAACATTGAGTTGAATGATCTCTCTGTCCGTGATCTTAATTACATTTATTATTAGTGCCCGATTGTTTGAGAATTTTGAATCATGATACGAGGTTCCTACGTTGAAAAAGACTTGAGGACTCGAGTTGAACTTATTTAGTTTCAAGAAATCAACTGTTTTTTCTTTTATAGACATTTGTTCACTTAGGCATCTATGAGTAAGCGTGGCTTTGGTTCTATAGTAACAAAAATTGATTTGGATTTTGAATTAATCTTAGAAAATCGATCCATGAAAAATGTTGATTTATGATTTTGATAGTTTGGATCAGAATTGTTTGAGAACTAAGGGCACGTTTGGATTAGCTTATTTTAGAGCTTGTATAAAACAGTTTATGCAAATAAATAAGTTTTTAAGGTAGTTTATGAAAAAACAGATTCTGAAGATACAATTTTCGTTAGTGAGAGTTTATAAATTAAAATAAAAGCTAATTTATTTACATAAGCTCAAAATAAGCTCAAACTAAACGGGGTCTGTTGGTCACCGCAGAAGCTAAAAATATTACCTTTTAGGTATAATTGACTGAGGCTGCAATCAATTATAAAGTTGAAAGCCAAACATAATAAATTTTTGTGAAATAAGGTAGATTCAAACATGGTGAAGTGATAAATTGATTGAGTGAATTGATTCCGGTTAAAAGTTAATTGCATGTAAAATGATTTATGTTTGAATACATTTATGTTAAAGTGAATTGAATTATAAATTTGTATATAAGAATTAATTTTGGAATCAAAAGTTACAAATTCTAGGTTTAAGTACTTGTTTGGTTGCACGGTAGGTTCTCAAATACGCACGTCTGGGGCATTTCAACGGGATTTGATCTTAAAAAATATGTTTGGCTTCCAAAAAGGTCAATTGATTCTAGAGGCTAAACTTGATTTTGCGTGAAGCTCACATTTGTGGCTTCTCAACTAAAATTGATTCTCCTCGTTAAACAATTATTTTCTATTACCGGATATTTTGTTTGTCTCTTTATGCCCTTATTTATAAGTGAACATGTTTTTTTTATTTCTCTCTTACGTAACCATTCCTACTATATATTGCACTGTGCTCTCAATTGTATTAGTATAATTTATATATTTTCTTTTACAATGGATAAAATTATACTTTTATGCTTTTTTTACACCCTTTGTTATTTATAAATCATTAAATTGATAAAAAAAATATATATTAACTATAACTCTTATAAATTAATATTATTTCAGAAAGAATTTTTGAAGCAAAAAAAAATTCATTTATGATATGTTGAAATAATTGTCTAAAATGAAAATGAGATATTTAGTTTTAAATACAATTAAAAGGGTGCTCTAAAAAAATACAATTAAAGGGATACTTTGGTCATTACACGTTCAAAATCAATTTTGATTCAAACTATCCAAACAACATCAACTCATAAGAGCATCCACAATGGAAACACTCATTTTTTTGTACTTAAATGGGTCTTACGTGTACACCTCCCTCATTTATAATTTTTAACAGTAGTACTTAATAAACACTCAATCCCTCTAACTCAGCATCTCACACAAATTTCTTAAATGGGGGCCACTAATCAACTATCATTAACTTTATATCATTACATTTTAATTTTTTAATATTAAAAGAGTGTGGGTCCCGCTTAAGATTAGGGGTCTTAAGTGATACCCCGAGTCTTATAAGACCCCGAAAAAGTTTCTCCCCAATGGGGTACCTAATAGGTATTGTGTCTTAAATGTTTAAGACTCTTCTATTGGAGATGGTCTTTGAATCACTTTTAACGAGTATACCAAACATGAATCAATTTACATCAAACTCACTTTAACCAAAATCAATTCTCTCAAACTCAATTCTATAAAAATCACTTCTCGCCGTCGCCAAACCAAACACATACTAAGTAGAATCAATTATGGTGTTCCAATCAATTGTAGTAAAAAACAATGAAACATATCAGAATCAACTCTACACTTCCAAAATCAATTTTAACATCCTAAAAGTGAAACATACAATAAATTAGTTTTTCAGTCATGCAAATTTACTGTAATTGAGTTCACTTTTTGAAGCAAATTTTTTTTCAGCTTTATAAAAATTGTTATATGCAGACTATTTAATTAACAAAATTGGAATGATCAAAACTTTACCCACTATTATAGTGTAAACTGATTTGGGAAAAACTTTTTCCGTTGTATATACTACAAGATTTATGAACAATCGGGACGAATTATAGAACCCGAATGTAATATACAACTATCGGAGTTTGATTGTCAGGTGAGGTAAGTATACTACTTTGTTACAGTTAGAGTAGATACGACAGTAGATAGTTTTAATGCACTGCAGAAATAGAACAGAGATGTGTAGATGAAGAAAAAAATGAGAAGTAAATAAAGGTTTGAAAATAAGTTTAAGTGTGTATGAATCCTTTGGTGGTACTTGTAATGATCATAATTTAGCAACTTAACGAAAACATGTTAAGTGAATTAGTTAGGAAGCTGTCATGAGAAACACTACCAAGCATTTCAAAAGACCATTTAGATATATTATAACCATTTGAAAACAATCTCACCCATCCTATTGTCATAGCAAACTCTCAAATGCAACTTTGATTGAGCAAAATGGATGGATAAATTCATAATAAATTTCATATGCTGTGAAATTTGATTGTTTTTAATAATGTAATAACAACTTATCAATACAGTCAAACAATTCAAATCCACTGCATATTGCATGAATATGCAGACAATGATAAACAAATGCAACATCCAGTGTCGTAGCCAGGACCCCAGTAGTCCAACAGGTGCAATTTATTTTAAATAAACGTCAAGACCATTTCATGTTATGCTTTAAGTCCCTTTGGAAGTAGCATCCAACAACATCCTTATGTCCTAGTGATTCACTCAAGATTAGTTAAAGTCATTTCATACTGAATGTCTAAAGTCAAAGGCCAAGAAATGAATGAAAGGAAAAAATATAACATGAGAATAGAGAGCGATATTGTCGAGACACTTCTTTTATTATTAGAGATAGATTAATTGATACAAAATAAAATATCTCATCCTTAAGTTAGCATTCTCAAGATAAAAGAAAAGAATAGAATATCGAAAGTTCATTATAGAGCTTGCATTCCTAAGGTAAAAGAAAGGAATAGAACATCTAAAGTTCATTATAGCAATGAACTCCAATGATTCCAAGACATTTTTATCATTGCATATTTCTAAAACAATTTCCAATCATCTTTTAATCATGCATCCTATAAAAATCCAAAAACACTTTTTATTTGCACACATAGGAGAAAAAGGTAGCCTTATGATTCACAATCTCCAACAAGCATGCATAGACCAATTGACAATATGGCGAAATTTTATTAATCTTAATGAATTGATAGTACAACAACCTTCTTCATTAAACAGTTGACGAACAAACCAAACATACTCTTTAACTACACAATGTTAACTTTTCCTTGAAAACGTCACTCAGACATAGAGAGTGTTGAAACATTGGTGTGAAGTTGGAAGGAAATTGAAAGATTAAACACCAAGTAATAAAAGACTTTGAGCTAGTGTGATGTGAATTGAAAAAATAGAGAGTGGGGGTCCCACGTAAAATAGAACACACACATTAGTAGTGTTTAAATTGTGGTATTTAATTTTAAATACTTGATAATGATAAAAATAATAGTAGTAATTATTTTTATTCATAAATATCACTTCCCACAATTTTAGTTTATGTTGGTTGTGATAAAGTTTGAGAATTCAACCGAACTTCCTATTTTTCATTCATTCATATCCAATGAGTTTGTTTCCTCCACCTTTGTGGATTTGTTTCTTTTTGATCTCATCCACAAATGTTGTTGAACTGATTAGTGATTAAGTTTCATTTTGATCTTATCCATTAGAGTAACAGTTACAAAGTTGCCGCAATTTTAG
The DNA here is from genome assembly GCA_018208015.1 of Medicago ruthenica. NCBI lineage: Eukaryota > Viridiplantae > Streptophyta > Magnoliopsida > Fabales > Fabaceae > Medicago > Medicago ruthenica. Next base: position 21,487,563 of record CM031372.1, read on the forward strand.
AGGACTCCACTCAGTTCAAAAATCACACCAAAGAGTTCTATTGAGTTGTTGAGAACTCTTTATCTCTTCTCCCTCCAGCTTGTGTTAACGAGTTATTCTTCTCCTCTTCTCCTCTTTCTGTCCCTTCGGATTTAAGAGTGTTCTTAAGACCATAGTCCCTCTTCAGTTAATTGTCCCTTCGGAATTAAGAATGGTCTTAAGAGCATAGTCCCTTCAGTTATTTATGTCTCTTCAAATTAAATAATATTTTAAGAGCATAGTTCCTTTCGATAATTTATGTCCCTTCGGAATAAATAATATTTTAAGATCATAGTCCCTTTTCCGGTATAATTAGAATGATCTTAAAAATATATTCTTCTTACATTCTTAAAGAAGTTAGAATGGTGGTAGTACCATAGTTGAGTGGTCATAGTATCATAGTTGGAGAAGTTAAAAACTAGAATGGTGATAACACCATATTTGAGTGGTCTTAACACCATAATAGAGTGGTCACAGTACCATATTAGAAAGTGATTTCAGTATTAAAAGAGTGGTCTTAGTACCATATTGAAGGTGTAATTCTCGAACGATTTTCTACAGTGCAGTAGTTAACCGCACAGTTGTAGCTGGACTTGTTTTATCCTGGAGGCGGCGTGGTTGATAGTCTGCCTTGCACAATTTTGGGCAGTGCCACGAAACGTCTTAAAGAGAGCGACCTGGTCGTGACTCAACCTAGTAACAACTTCGGTAGATAGTCCCTTTCAAAATAGAATTTGGAAATCCAAATACAACAGTTTGGAAATAATTGCTAAAGAGTATAAACCTAGTTATATGGTTTGTATATTGGAAGAGGATCCATCTGGCCTTCAAGAAGCTTTGTCTTCATTGGATGCTAACTTTTGAAAAGAAAAAAAACAGTAAACGATGAAATGGATTCTCTAGAGTCTAACGAAACACGACTCTTTGTTGACTTGCCTCCTAATTGCAAACCAGTTGGTTGTATTTGAATTTTGGAAATGGAAAACTAAAACCTGATGGTTCAGTTGCTAAATACAAGGCTCACCTTGTAGAAAAAGGTTTTAGGCAAAGAAAAAAAATATAGATTTCTTCGACACTTAGTCACCAGTCAATCGAATCATATCCATAAGGGTGCTAGTCCCTTTAGCCGCTGTTCATAAATTGATAGTACACCGATTGGATGTGAAAGTTGCCTCATTAAATGGTGAACTAGAAGAAGAAATCTATATGGAACAACCATAAGGTTTTGTGATTCAGGACAAGAAAACAAGGTCAGCAAGTTAGAAAAATTTTTGCATGGTCTAAAAATAAACTCCTAAGAAATGGCATGGAAAACTTGACAACCTAAAGATATCGAATGAGTATAAAGTGAATGAAAGTGACAAATGTATTCACTACAAATATGGAAATAACATTTGCACAATCATATGTCTCTGTGTAGACGACTTGCTCATATTTGGTTAAAAAAATCATGCTATAGTTTATGTGAAATCATTGTTTATCAACAACATTGTTAAGAAAGACCTAGACAAAGTTGAAGTAATTCTTGGTTTCAAGATTACTAGATGAAAAAAGAGAATTTTTTGATCAATCTCACAATGTCGAGAAGATCTTAAGAAATGTAATTATTTGACTGTAAACTTGCAAGCATACCTTATGATCCAAGTGTAAAACTCTTCAAGAACACTTGAGATAGAGTTAGACAAATAGAATATGTGAGCATCGTTTGCAGTCCTAAGGTTTTCCATTGACTGTATTAGACCTGACATTGCATATGTCGCGAGACTCTTGTGCAAGTTTACTAGTAGACGGATGAGATGCATTGACATGCTATTGCAAGAGTCATAAGGCGCCTAATGAAAACCATAACTCTAGGATTACATTATGAGGAGTATCTTATTGTACTTGAATGGTACAAGATACAAAATAGAACATCCTTCAGATGAGTCTTAAGCGACCGGTGGTTGCACATTGAGCATCACTGGAAGAGTTGTTTGTTGAAACATATGATATTGACTCAATCCACTATGGAATGAATCTGAGATGAGAACACTAGAGAAAACTAGTGAAAAAGCAAGTTGAGAAAATGCTTGCTAGTTGAGATCCCCTAGTGGATAAAACTGTTGCCAGGAGTGTTAATTCATTGTGATAGTACTGCAGCTATTACAAAATTGAGAATCGTTACTACAATAATAAGAGACGATAATTAAGGCACGAACACATAACAAATTAGAGAGCTAGCTACTCTCAACAGGAACGGTTAAAGTAGATCATGTGCGTACTGATAAAGAATTAGTCAATCCTTTGACGAAAGGAAAAACTAGAAAGAAAGTCATAAACACATCCAATAGGATGGGACTAGTGCCTAAAGATCACAAGTGATGGTAACCCGACCTAAATGATTGGAGATCCCAAGAAATAGGTTCAATGGGTAATAACAAGTCATGAGTGATAGAACATGCTATGAGAAAATTAAGAAAGCATGAATCCTGCAGCGACAGAAGGATGGGATAATAGAAACTCTTAATGAGATCTATACTCTATGTTGAGTGGAGTACATAGCTACAGGAGTACTCTTGATAGACTCACCTATACGAATGTGGAACTGAGGCCGGTTCCTATGGGATTTTGAGGCAGAATACCTAGAGCGTTCGTTAAAACTGGGATAGACGTGCAGGGCCATAAACGCGCGGGCTTTTAGAATACACCTTAGGAAAAGGTTTGTGTGCGGACTCTATGTCTGAGATAGAGTTTAATGTTGTAAGCAACTCTTGTTGAATCGGAATAGTTTCCGCTATGCAAAGGTTCAAGTTGTAGGCGACACCTTTGTTTATTAACAACCTTATAGAAACGTTTTGACGTTATTATTGAAACCATTTTTTAAATTCAAGTGGGGGATTGTTGGAACATTGGTGTGAAGTTGGAAGGAAATTGAAAGATTAAACACCAAGTAATAAAAGACTTTGAGCTAGTGTGATGTGAATTGGAAAAATAGAGAGTGGGGGTCCCACGTAAAATAGAATACACACATTAGTAGTGTTTAAATTGTGGTATTTAATTTTAAATACTTGATAATGATAAAAATAATAGTAATTATTATTTTTATTCATAGATATCACTTCCCACAATTTTAGTTTATGTTGGTTGTGATAAAGTTTGAGAATTCAACTGAACTTCCTATTTTTCATTCATTCATATCCAATGAGTTTGTTTCCTCCACCTTTGTGGATTTGTTTCTTTTTTATCTCATCCACAAATGTTGTTGAACTGATTAGTGATTAAGTTTCATTTTGATCTTATCCATTAGAGTAACTGTTGCCGCAATTTTAGCTAAAACAGTTACAAAATCTCTATATAAATAGAGGACTCCACTCAGTTCAAAAATCACACCAAAGAGTTTTATTGAGTTGTCGAGAACTCTTTCTCTCTTCTCTCTCCAGCTTGTGTTAACGAGCTATTCATCTCCTCTTCTCCTCTTTCTGTCCCTTCGGATTTAAGAGTGTTCTTAAGACATAGTCCCTCTTCGGTTAATTGTCCCTTCGGAATTAAGAATGGTCTTAAGAGCATAGTCCCTTCAGTTATTTATGTCTCTTCAAATTAAATAATATTTTAAGAGCATAGTCCCTTTCGATAATTTATGTCCCTTCGGAATAAATAATATTTTAAGATCATAGTCCCTTTTCCGGTATAATTAGAATGATCTTAAAAATATATTCTTCTTAAATTCTTAAAGAAGTTAGAATGGTGGTAGCACCATAGTTGAGTGGTCATAGTATCATAGTTGGAGAAGTTAAAAACTAGAATGGTGATAACACCATATTTGAGTGGTCTTAGCACCATAATAGAGTGGTCACAGTACCATATTAGAAAGTGGTTTCAGTATTAAAATAGTGGTCTTAGTACCATATTGAAGGTGTAATTCTCGAACGGTTTTTTACAGTGCAGTAGTTAACCGCACAGTTGTAGCTGGGCTTGTTTTATCCTGGAGGCGACGTGGTTGATAGTCTGCCTTGCACAATTTTGGGCAGTGCCACAAAACGTCTTAAAGAGAGCGATCTGGTCGTGACTCAACCTAATAACAACTTCGGTAGATAGTCCCTTTCAAAATAGAATTTGGAAATTCAAATACAACAGTTTGGAAATCCAAAACCAACAGTTACGAACCCGGTAATATAGAATACCATAAAAAAAATCAATGATGTATCTCATCCATATTTGATGTGCTAAACATGGAAAAGTCCTCTATTTTCATGATACGCCGACTCACAATCATAATCTTTGTATTATTGAGTAGTAAAAATTATATATACTAATACATGGATGTAATAATACAAAATTATCTTATATTATACTTTCTTACCTTAAGAAGTATTTTACTAAATTAATACATCTTGGTTTTATAAAATAGACTAGTCTTAAATATTATAGGTTGAATCTAGTATACAAATTCTCCTAGAAGTAGGTTGAATCTATTATTTTTAGAGAACTTTCACATCCTTCTCTTTTTTTGAACACAAAAATGTACTAGCAAAGTACAGAACTGGTTGATACCTTTTCATAACCATACCATTTTGAGAAGTATTTCTAGGTGACAGTGTAAAGGAATCATGTTGTAACCTCATCTCTGATAGAGGTGGGATCGCTCACATCCAGTAGATAACGTTCTGACAAGTTTCAATACATTTAAAGAAAAGATAGTGAATCAAAGGTGGTGTGATGCTTTGTTTTGCTAAGACTAAGAACAAGAAGTATTTCCTTATCTATATATAGAAGTGGTTTCATCGCTTAAACCAACAGAATCCAAACTAAGAATAATCATTTACTTATTGTTAAGTTAAATCATCAAATACCCTCATTATATATCATACACGCTCCGGCTCTCTCATTTACACGACAACCATAATTTAGTACTTTTGTTTTAAGAATATTTATTTTACCAAGTGTATTTCACAACATTCTATACAATAAAAGGTTCTTTGACAACTTGTTAATATTCCAAGTTCATATTTTGGAAATTTATTCTATGTGTTGGATTTGATTTTTAAAAGGGTCGTAATTCAAATCTCCCACCGTTAAGACTATCATTTCCACTTTAGATTTGATATTTTGAAGTTAAAACTTTATTTTTTTGGTTTTATAACTAAACAAATCCCAAACTATATTAATTTTTGCATTCATGGATGTGTCTTGACACTCACACTGATAAAAAAAATAGAGTTTTTTTGTTTGAACAAATGAAGAAGTTAGAAAAAAAATCAAGGAAAGATAATTGATTCAAACTAGTTTGGCACACACAAAAAAAAACTATTACTTTTCCCACTCTATGCGTTTCTCACGCGCCCTATTTTTTCCCTAAAATACCCCTCAGATTTTAAAAGCTGAAACCCCTCCGGATTTTAAAATCCGAAATCATTTAGTTTGCAGAACACAATAAGTTTACAGCAACACTGCATGTTTTTCTGGATTCAACAATTTTTTGCAATATATAAAATAATGTAAAGGACAATGAGGTTATATTTATACCAAAAAACCATTATATATATATATATATATATATATATATATATATATATCAGTATACCAAAAAAGTTGAATTTATATCATTACACATTTCACCTACTGATCTATGATACAATCATCAAGACTAAAGCTTTCATCTTTTTCAATCTTCACACCATCTTCAACCTTCTTCTCAGCAACAACATTCTCTTCAAGATCGAGATTTTCAACAATGTACAAATCTTCGTCATCTCATATTACCTCATAACTCGCCGCCCGACATATTGCATTATACTCAACCATCTGATGGACATATATATCAGGTCATTCTTTTGCATCATCTCGATGGTGTCGTCTCCATAGCGCGGAAGTGGCAGGAATTGGACAACCATCCTTCAAATATATCATCATAAAATGGTTGTAATTCACATGTGTCAAACACATCAATCGGTCTCTATGTGACGGTTCCCCGCATAGAGGAAAAAAGGTTTCTGATCGCCCTTATCCAACATGATCATCCACTTATCCTGTGGTGCAGGACCAATACCAGAAAAGTTTAGAGTGCCTAAGACCTATTTATATCGCATATCCGCCCCAATCAACCGTCGATAGCGCTCATTTTCTTCACTGGTAAGCTTTTTTTGAAGTTGGTAACGGATCATTTGGTGATCATCAACAATCAAGTTACGTAGGCCCGCAACTGCGCGAAACCCACAATGATCATCACCGGCTACATCCACCACCTTTTCAATAAATTCATGCATGAAAGGTGGGATTTGGTCTTTGTGTGGTATGTTGACTTTAACCGGAATTGCCTTAGGAGGATTGGGAGACATGTTACTTTTCCTTGCACTTTTTTTATTTGTACCTGTTGAATATGTCTGTGAAGCCTGTGTATGTGGATCTTGGGAGTCAACATGTTCCCAAAGAGAAGATGATCGCTTTGTCGACCAAATGATATGTTTATCTTTCTTTGGAGCTCCTTTAGTGGTGACCTTTTTTGGCAGTGGACGTATATAGGTTGTTTCCGGCAAAACAAACTGTCGAAATTTTTCCTTGATAAGCACCTTCATGTTGTAATCAGCCTCATTTAACCGGTCCTACAATGTGTAAAAAAACTGTTGGGTGGAATGTTGTAGAAAACTGGGAAAAAACTGCATTTAGTTCTGTGTCTGTGAGGTTTCGGATTATACATTCCGAAAATGAAAGACACATTTTCAATTAAAAAATCCGAAAACCATCAACCACCCCAGATCATACAACTCAAGTATGTCTGCATGGGGCTTAAATGCGAACTTTTTGGATTATAAAATCCAGAATTTACATAATGTGTTCGGATTATATAATCTGAAACGTACCAGCACAGAACAGAATGTAAAAAAAAACAGGGCAGAAATAAACACAGTTTTAAGGAGAAAGTACCTGAAGCAAATCTCATTATGATAATAAAGAGATGTCTTCCTTTCTAGCCTTAGGATCACCTTCATACTCGAACATCAACCTCTTCTAGTGAGTGTGGATTTCATCCAAACAGATGGGGGTGTTCTTTTTTATCTTCAATGCAATCGTACACGCGCACGGCAATCCATAAGTGATGAAAATTAAACAACTGCACTTAGATTTGTCTGTACTAACTGCAACTGCTCGATCAGCCTCGATTGCGAGATAATGCAAAACGTTCCTTGATATGTTTCTAATCACCATAGACCACAACATATTTCCTTTTAACCTATGTTCAAGCATGATCATGGAGATCTGGAAGGATGCATGAATTTGAGTATGTTGTGACTCTAGCATGTTGTGAACGGAGTTCCAATTTGTACTTAAATCACTCATACTACTAGTCGGATTATACATTCCGAAATGTATAAATAAAATTTGGATTCTATAATCTGAAAGTTGTTTCACCTTATTTTTGTCAATGATGTTTGTCAGTCATACTGGCCTTCAGTTCCCTCGGTTTTTTACACATTTCGGATTTTATTATTCAAACTGAGTTCGGATTATAAAATACGGACGAAGGGTAATTTTGGAAAAAAAAATAGGGCGCGTGAGAAGGCCTTAGGGTTGAAAAAGTAAAAGCAAAAAAAAAACTAGTGTTGTGAAGATGGGCTAGGCCCAATATGTCGACCTGAGTGAACCTACTTTAGCAACGATTGGCTAAAAGAACCGAAAATTGCTTTTCTCCCTTTTAAAATTGTTCATTCCCTTAATTATGCCCAGCGAGAGTTAACTCACACTCGGCTTTTTCAACGTGAGTTAACTCACGTAGGCACTTTTAAGATCGGTGAATGAGCAAAAATAAGAGGGAGAAGAGCAATTTCCAAAAGAACCCATGCCTACAAACAAGAGCATATTTTTGCCGCAATATAATTAGGACTATTATTTTTTCCACCCTATATATTTCTCGCGCGCCTTAATTTTTTTACGAAAATGCCCATGTGACTTTCGGATTTTATAATCCGAATTGAGTTTTCCCTTTGTTTTGGGGTGGAAAAATGAGTTTTTTCACCAATTCGGATTTTATAATCCGAACACCCAAAAAATAGGGCGGTTCCTTGTTTTTTTCGGATTATAGAATTGAACACCCCCTAAACACTCTTATTCAGGGGGAAAACAGTTCGGATTATATAATCTGAACTCTATTAGCATAAATTTTGAGCCAGTTTAAGGACCATATTAATCTTCCTAACTCTCATCCTTCTATTTTAGGTCATTATTAGTTTTTCTCAGTAAAAAATTTGGTTTCAAGCTACGTGATCAGATTGCTCCGAAACTTTTCTAGAAAATCAGAAGAAAAAAAATAAGGATCAAGACTCCCCTAGAAGGAACTTCTTACGGGACTCTGCCCCTCAAAATCCAAAATTTCATCGTTTAGACCTAGGGGTGGCAAAAGGGGTCTGATCCGTCGGGCTAGCCCGTTTAACCCGTCATTTCAAGCGGGCTGGGGTGAGGTTTTGAGCCCATCTCCTATAGTTTTCCGGCCCCATTTAACCCGCTGAAAAAGCAGGCCATGCAGGGGTGGTGGGGCTGGCCCGCGGGCTCATTAAAAAATATTTATTTAATATTTTTGTACTAATAAATAGTAAGTGATCCAGTTTTTAAGATTTTTTTCCCTAAAAATAATTGGACAATTCGTTATTAGATAATTGTTTTTCTCTTTACGTGGGATTAGAATGAGAATAAAATGATTATGAGCAAATAAAAACGATTTTTTATAATGTTAGCATACTTTTTCAATAATATTTGTCACAAAAAAAAAGGATTTTGGAAAAAAAAATGTTAGACGGGCCAGTCCGCCTCTTGGCGGAGCGGGGTGTGTGTTTGAGCCCGCCACCTAGAGTTGGCCCGCCCCGCCCACCCCGTTTTTTACAGGCTAATAGCGGGTCGGGCCTAAACGGGCCGGGCTGACTTGCATTGCCATCCCTATTTAGACCCATATTTTATTTTTAGTTTTAGTTTTTCATACTATCAGAAAAAGCCAAAAAAAATTGCATTAGTTTTATTTGGTTTTTAGAATTTTTTTGTCATATTTTTATATTTTTTATTTATTTTATTTGACATGTTTTATCATTTTTTTACTTTGTTTTTTGTTGTTTTTAAAAGCGAAATTCGCAACTACTGAAATGGGAGAAATTCTGATTGCTGCTTAAGTATAAGCATATTTCAGATTATATAATCAGAACACATCCAAATTATATTCGGATTATATAATCTCAAACCTCATGAGCATTTTTGTAAAAAAAATAGGACGCGTAAAAAGGTAATAAGGTTGGAAAAGCAATAATCTCTAATTAGCTCAAATTATTAGCCAGTCTGACGTGATGGACTTAATTTGACTTAGTCCAACTCCGCTTTAAAAAAAATAAAACAAAATCTTGTTAAAAAAAAATCACTTATTAATTAATGAAAAAATAAACACTTGAAAAAGTATGATATATTGAAAATAAAACACAAACTAGGTCTTATTATTTTTGTGAAATTTGATATTAAAATTAACAATTTTCAATTCCTATACACTTTTATTCTAAGTTTATATCCAATTATATCCATATATACTTCTTCCTCCATCAACATTATTTGTTTTCTTTAACCATTTCACACGTATTAGATTGAAAAAAAATGATATAGGAGATAAAGACAAAGATGATTTTGCTATAATCTCTTTATCAGTAATTGTTGTAAACTTATTATTATAAATGTAAAGTTTAAAAAAATAACTTGAGAGTTATACATATGTAATTAATCAGATGGTACAATCGAAAAAATTATAAAAATTTACGATTAGACTCTTTTTGGCATCGTTTTTTTTTGTTGTAAATGTGACAGTAATTTTTCGAAGAAAAATGTGACAGTAATTATGGGACAAAAGGAGTGACATCTAATTTTTTTGTATTAGCTATTACTTTCTATTTAAAATATGTTGGTCTAGTCATGTTGTATTATTTTTACGAAATCATATATTATATACGAAACTCCAGATGATACAAATCTCAGTTATGATTTACTTACTTCCGAGACAAACTCTATATTACTTTGAAACCCTTCCCCTAGAAACCAGATGCTTAAAACTAAACAAAAAATACAATAAAAATATAAAGTTAACAATATTTCATGGTCTGAAGATCATAAAACTTGAAAGTTCACCAAGTAGAAGTTTACTAGAGAAACCAAACTACAATGTGAGATATGCCTTATTATATGCGTAACAATTTTTAAGCGTCAATACATGACTATCAAATTTTAAATTTAGTTTCTCTAGCCAACATTTGCTTGAGACATTTAATGTCACATTCAACAAATTAAATTATTTCTTCTTGCAAGCTTCCAAGCATGAATTCATGATGATATTAACACCATGAGCATCTGTAAAGGAGTCAGTTGTTTTAATTGACATAATCATAATTTATAAAAAATATATATATAATAATGTAAAATGAAAGAGATAAAAGTAAAAGTGTGAATACCAGTATTGACGTTAATGGACTTGGAAATGGCACAACCAGTTGCACAATCATAAGCACCTTTTGATGTTACATCAAGACATAACAATCCACACGAAGCAACACAAGTTGCATATGATGATATTTCTCTAGACATTTTACTACATATAAAACCACACTCTCCAAGACAAGGGATTACACTTAATGGATTGTGAGGTGGTGTTAAAGATGGTGGAGAATCATCAGCTTGGACGACAACAACTATCATCATCATCATCAAAATTGAAATTATCTTTTTAATTTCATACTTTGTCATAACTCTGTGTATAAATTTTGATAATCAAATTGTATTAAACTTGATTTCACAGTAAAGTTGAATAAAAAACCTCAATTTATAAGCATATTAATCAATGCACATTTATGTATATTTTTTTAATCCTTAAATAAATCCCATATCAATTCGGACATTTATGTATATTTTTTTAATCCTTAAATAAATTCCATATCAATTCGGTAAGACTTGTTGACTTTTTGTCCTAGGGAATTTTTTTAGTACTACAACAAATTACAAAAATAAAAAATTATTAATCTGGTGTGAAATGCGACACAAATTAGTAAATGTTTTTAGTTTGTAAAAAAATTAAAATGGATTAAAAGAATGGATAAACATTTTATCCAATAAAGGTAAGGATCTAAATAGAATTAATTTTGGGTCAAACTTGTTTAACAAATGTAACATCTAAACTTGGGTCAAATTTAAGATGACAAAAAGATAGTTTGAAAATATGAAATTAATTAAAACTTCAAACTATCCAAGAAATTTTTCCAACAAGTATTAAAGAATGCATAGACCAATTGACAATATAGAAAAATCTTACGAATATTAGGCTCTGACATTGATTTGATAGTAAAACAACCTTTTACATTAGACGGTTAATGAGCAAACCAAATATACTCTTTAACTTTTCAATGTTAACTTTTACCATGAAATATCACCACTGACGTATAGAGTTATGAATCCGGTAATATATAATATAATAAAGAGTTTAATGATGTTTCTCATCAATATTCAATGCACTTTTTTTTCGTAGTCAATATTAATGTATTAAACATGGGAAAATCCTCTATTTTCATTATACGCTAACCCACAATCATAATCATTGTATTATTTTGTAGTCAAAAGTATATATAGTAATACGTAATGCGAATTATCTTATGTTATACTTTATTACCTTCAGAAGTTTTTTACTAAATAATACATCTTACCTTAAGAAGTTTTTTACTAAATAATACATCTTGATGTATTAAAATAGACTAGTCTTACACATTATAGGTTGAATCTTGTATATCAATCCTCCTAAATGTGAATAATAACTACATAGGCTTAAATATGTCTATAGTCCCTGCAAATAGGGCCCGTTTGAATTTTAGTCATTGTACCTACTAATCCTTCCATTTTGTCATTGTAAATATTAATCATTTGAAATTTAGTCCTAATCACGTTTTTTGATGAGGTGGACTATCATTAGCGACGTGGCGCCCATGTGGCAAGTGATGAATGGGCAAAGCGGTTGACACGTCAGCAAACCAGATTATAAAAGACATTTTTGCCCTTAAAGAGAGAAAGGCTTGGCGAAATGACCGTTTTGCCCTTTTTCATTTTTTCCTTTTTCATTTTTTCATTTTCCTTCATTCTCATTTTCCTTCATTTTCCACCTCTGCAACACACAACAACCACCGCCACCGCATCATCCATCGCGTCTTGTTTCTTTCTTCCGATTCATTTTTTTTCTGTTATTGTTTTTCAGATTCGTTTAAATAGGTGATTCTATTGAAATTTTTTGTGAAATTGAAGTTCTGAATTTAGATTAATGGTTTTTATTTAATTTATTCGTTTGAAATTGTTGAGATCTGGGTTTTTTTGCTTGTTTTTAAAAGGGAAGAAAACGACGGCAGTGAGGATGAGGATGACGCGACGGAGGGAGTTGATTGCGGCAAGGAGAGCGGAGGAGCAAAGTGCTGCTGTTGTTGTTGATGGCTTCAGATATGAGATATGTCGTTAGCTTCTATGAAGCCAAGAGCTGCTATGCTTCAGTAGATAAACCAAAATAATCCAATGAACAATTATGTTGATGTCTTGAATAAGTTCAATGTTACATATATTGTTCTTTATTCAATTCAATGTTAGTTTGCATAATATGGGATTAGTTCAAAGGGATATATTCTGATCAAGAGAGAAAGGGGTAGAATGGGTTTTGGAGATTTGACGAAGATAGATATGGGTTTTGGAGAGGGAAGAGGAAAAATAAAGGGGTAGAATGGTCATTTCACACTTGTCTAGCTTCATTAAGGGTAAAATGGTCATTTCAGGTGGAATTTGATGAGCCATCCATGTCTTTTTCCGGTCATCTTCTGTCACGTCACTAATCAGTGCCACATAAGTAATCAAATGAGATTAGGACCAAAACTCAAATTATTAGTAATTGCAGGGCAAGTTTGGAAGGATTAATAAGTACATGGATTAAAATTCAAACGAGCCCTATTTGCAGGGACTATAGACATACTTAAGTCTAACTACATGTTAGCTTTACCATTGAGAAAGGATTCCCTATTTTTGGAGAACTTTCACATCCTTCTCATGTTTTGAAGTCACTAGAGGACAAAAATGCATTAGTAAAGTATAAAATTGGTTCATACATTTTTCACAATAACCCATACACTTTTTAGAAGTATTTCTAGGTGGCAATATAAAGAAATCATGTTGTGACACCCACTTTGTAGAGGTGGGAATGTTCATATCCAATATATAATGTCGTTATAACTTATAAGTTGCAATACATAAATGGAAAGATCGTGAATCAAGGTAGCATGATGTCTTGTTTTGTGTGAACAACTTTATTCTAGACGACAATCAGAAGTATTCCATCATCTATATATAGAAGTGGTTTCATTGCTTGAACCAACACATTCCAAACTAAGAATACCTATTCAGTTCACTTGTTGTTTAGTTAAAGTCATCAAGCACCCTCATCAAATCATACACACTCCGACTCTCATTTAGTTTCGCGAATTATTTTTTTTTGCATGTGTTGATTTTTCTTCTTCTTAAACTAGGTGTAAAGTTTAATAACAAGATCCAAAGGGATTACGTTTCAAAACATCCACTTTTTAAGTTAAAATACCACAATCTCTTCATCTTTGATACATCCGGCTAACAACAGATTTATGAATCACATATTTTGGATGTGTTCATATCATCAAATTCTCAAACACAAGTTTAGTGGTAATTAGAACCCAACCAAATATCTATTTATTGGTACAATGCTCAAGCGTTTCTATTTCAAAGTTAATATTGAATGATTTTTGTGTAAGCTTGATAAGGTTCAGAAATAAAATTGGTAAAGTTATTGAGGCTAGTAGAATTCATGTTGTAAGATCACTGAGTGATCTAAAGTAAAAGTTCTTGTTAGAAAAGATTCTATAAGAAATATAGTGAATATTTCACAATTAGTAAATCAACCTGCAAAACAAAACAAGAGGTATAAAATGAAATACGAAAACAACTCTCAAAACACCTAAATGAACATTTTTTTTAAAGGACCTAAATAAATATATAGTATGCTGATACAGAGCGAGTACATTAGTACCCGTATCCACATTCATACCAGCTCACTTCTGCGGACAAATACACATAGTTGAGTTAGTATCCGTCGTAAAAATTTCTACAGATAGCCAACCGGTCCAATACCCATTTCGATCTCTAGTCACAATATCTGAAAACTTAATTACAGATTGTGCCAAGGAATCATTTGAATGAAACTAAAAAGAGATGTATTTATATGAACAACTAGACATTATAAAGGGGAAAATTCAGTATCACCTAATTGGGCGAGCTAAATATTGATATGAACAGGTGAAGAATTCAGTAGCACCTAAATAGCATGAGCTAAAACATCATCGGACATTGAATTTCTAGCTTTAGAAGTAGGTGGGGAAAAAATGATATTCCTATAAGAAAAAAAATATAACAGCGTACATAGGGGTACTAAATACTCCTGCCCAGCCAGACTCCAAATTTCATCTTCCCACCTGGTTAATATTGTTGCACAGTCAACCATGCCAATTCAGAGGAATTTACATTAGCTACTCATTTGTTCAATTCCTTTATTGTCATCTGCTGTGTCCTTGTTACTGTCTCCTCCAACTTCAGCCAGTTTCTCATCCACAGAACTGGATGCAGACGAACTTGGATTTTCACTTTCTGTTTGAGTTGGTTCAGAGGATCCAACGCTGAGCTTCTCATCCAGTGATGCTAATGGTGCAGCATCCGTCTGTTCATCCTTTGTTAGTGTAACATTGGTTGACGGAGATGATGATTCAGGCCGCATCAAGATCATTGTTCCCTGATTCTGACTCAAGTTCTCCATTGGGAAGAACCTCAGAAGGGTCGCTGGCATCTAAAGACTCCCTCCATTCAACCCACTCAACAGGTTTTTCGGTTCCAACAGGTTCTAATTTTGGTTCTGCCTCTGCTTCTGGAGAAGACGTCGCAGTATCAGCCAAGTCCTCATCTTCATTAGCAGTCATGTTATAATCTTCATCGGCGTTTTTGACATCCTCTTCAGCATTAGGCGACGGAGAAGCAAGAGAAGCCAGTTGACCGTTCATTGGCTTCTTGATCTTTGTCCTCCCCAAAAGCAAACCAATTGGAATTTGTGAAGAGAGAAGACCCACTGCTTTTATGATGAAAGATGTAAATAAACAGTACCAGGCATAACAGCTCAATTTGAAGTAAATAGACACGTGAATGATCAAAAAAGGCACAAAACATTTACCTTTCATGGTCATCTCCCAACCGCAAAGAAGATATAACAACTTCTGCAGATTCATCATCAAAATAGACATCCTGCAAGATATATACTATATCAGATGTTTTACAATCACCAATGAAAATCTCAGCCAAAGATCCTATGTAACATTAGAAATCACCTCAAACAACAACAAATAAACATGCCTAAGTGTGTGATCATCTGCAGGCTTGGTTCGCAAAAGTAGAAGATAAACTAGCAATAACTAATAAATTAGCTTATTAATGACAGCTTGTGGCTAGAACTAATTATTTGAATTTAAATTAAAAAGATATTACTTCAAATATTGCAATTTACTTCAAATTTTATAATCTTAAAAAATTTAAAAAAATTATTTTATATTACTAAATTAACTTAAAAGACTGAAAGAAAATAATCCCAAAGAAATCCTTAGTTCAATCATTCCACTTGTACTCCATTGCTCTATATCACCTATGCTCATGGACACCAGATAAATACCCATCTTCATTATTGTATATCATTACTTTCCTGGTTTTCCCACTTCCATAATCATTGGTTCAATTGGGGCTCCTCCTTCTTCCCATCAGGTTCAGGCTATTACAATTATTAATGTATGGCTGCAAACTACAATGAAATTATTTCTAGAAAGAAAATGTATTCAACGATATGGGTTCAACATGGAGGAAAAAGCTTAAATCCCTCTAATATACTTGAGAAAAACATTGCTCTATCAAAAGCTTCATAATAATTCAAGAAGCTACTAGAATTTTATAAGCTTGTGAAAGAAGGGAAAGTCTCGGGATGTCAAAAGATTTAGAAACTGGATGATCATAACAACGGCAAGTTATGTACGTACAGTGTACTGCTCTTGCAATCTTTGAAAAATTGCTTTAAATGAGAAAATGTATCAAAGTATTAACCACTACAGATTCAATCACGTGATCACTCACATCAATTCCAACATTCCAAATTACCATTTGATGGGAGAATAGAAGTATACCTCTTCATCTCGTTCAAGAGACCCGTGAACCTGAAACACAGGCATACAAATCAGAAATCCAGAGCTAATGACACAATCATGATAATCAATAGTCGCAAACCAGCAAAAAAAAAAAACATAATCGAAGAATCAACACAACCAACACTTAGGTCGCCAGCAGGAATATATCTTTCTATAATAAATTAATAGTTATGAAAAATGAGTGAAGTGACACTCAACCGCTAAGGAAGTAGTAACCAAACTCCTAAGCTACACGTAAAAGATTATATTGTCCGTTTGTTGTAGGACAACATCTGCAGCAGAAATTAGCATAAAAAGTAGCAGCTAATGTAATAGAGTTTGAGAGCTGATTGTGTCAACTGTAGACAAATAACATCATTCCTATAAAAGCACCTTAAAACCAAGTAAACTCTCGAGCACGGAAAAAACTAACAGATATTACTCTGATTTGTTTATCCTTGTTCCCTAACAAAGATATTACTTTTTTATGTCTTCTTCAACACAGACCGAGTCATTCCCTTTTCAGAAAAATATCCTGATACAATACTCCACACAAATAGGTATCTTTGGCTATTATGAAGAAAACTGTTGAGAGCCTTTACATGAAGTGACTGCTACGACACATCAAGAATCAATTCCAACTGAGATGGGACAACTAATCCTCCAATCTCAATGATAATTTCAAATGTTTCAGTTTTTCCATTAAGATCCATAAAAAAATGACATTATAAAATGCCATACAGCTGCTCACAAAAAAGATTGTACCTCTTCCATGTCATCGTCATTATTATAGATGCCATAACGGAAGGCCTGACTTAAGTTATTTGCCAAGGCTGCAACGTCATAGTCCCGATCCTGGAAATCATCCTCATCACTATCCCTATTTCTGTCATGCAATGCTGTCGGTCTCCTACAAGATCGATAATTTTAAAATCATCATAAGAATCTTCTAAAGAAAACAAAAAAATGTTCCGAGTTATGACCAATACAGAAGATGCTCATTAAAGTATCACAATGAAGCTGCCCCAAAATAGAAGCCTTAATAAAACAGGCACATACAATTTTTTCTTGAAAATGTATGCATCCCTCTATAAAACCACTATCAGAAATTTTGGAGCCCAATTTATCTTGGAGAACATCAAGGTATAAGGTTCTATCAATTGCTATCATGATAATTTTTAAAATTTTGCTGAAGAAATGAGGATATCTTTTCACTATCGAGCGATATTCCAAATATGCTCAACAAAATTTTTTAAATGCATATGCAATTCAAAAGGAATTGCTATTTTTAATATTTAAGCCCATTCAGATAGTGCAAATGGAGATCAAGTGATCAACCATGGGATAGAAAAAGATGCAGGTCAAGGAATATGACATACCCACACGCCCATTGAGAGACATTTTCCACAGCATTCCGATTTGATAGAACACTCATGTACCAATCTGTCCATTCACTAACTCCCTGTAGATTTGAAAAGTTTGAAAATGAGCTTCATGACTACACAGTTAACTTCTAACATACATTTTCTGTAAAATATAATAACAGATGGCAACTACTTATTGGGATTTGGGAAGAGAACAGAGCTGATCAGCTGATACCAAGTAGCAAATAGTATAGAAATTTGAGTTTAAACACTAGAACATCCTCACACACAATAGTTACAGACCTGCAGATGCTCCTGAATCACACTGTTGTTATTCCCTAACTGGATAAGTTTGTTAGATATTCGGGTCAAGTGGCCTATGCTTCCTATTCTGGGTGGTGATTTACCCTCAGCTGGTGATGTTGGCTGCATGAAAATATTTTGCAAAAAAAAACACCATCAACAAAATATATTGAAGTTGAGTAATTCATTCATGCTGATAAAATTTTATTTTTTGAGAGAGCATGGAAGAGATCTCGACCTTGTTTGTACCAGCTTCCAACGTAAAATTCTTTTCTGCTTGAATAATTTTCCCAACAAAATCACAATCACGAAGAATATGTTCCCGAAGAGAAGAACTCTTGCTCTCCAAGCATGATATTATAATGGTTTCCACATGGTGATGCAGAAAGTTATTGTATGGATACCTACGACATTCAAAAATTGTATCAAGGCGTGAGATCATCAAATGACTTCAGAACAAGATAACAGAATTGTTGAACGTACTCGAAGAACAAGTTTATAATTCTTTGTACAGCTCCAAAATCAATCAATTTCTTCTCAGCAGCTTCGCTACCAACAGTTAATAAGACTGATATGAACTCTACAATCTGAAATAACAAATATCAAGTTAATAGAACGGAAATGCTGCAATATAACTTTCCAACATCTATAAAAAATTAAAAATCATGAATAATAAATATATAAATTATAAGTTTTATGACGTAACATATCCAAAACTCAACAACCGATTACCAACATAATTAAATGGTCAAATGCAATAAGTCCAATTAATTTGTTAACCTTCAAACGATGTTTTCCAAGAGGCGGTTGTAACTTGCCGTAAGTAGTCGGCAAGAGATTTTCAGCGGAAGAAACATCTAAAAGCTTTAGTAGATCACCTGCAGAAGAAGCGTCTGTATAGTTACTAAAGACATTCAACCAATATAAAGATGCATATGAAGTTGCAAGTTAAATGGCATTTTGTTCATTTACAAACTATCCTCCCCCTATTACATAATGTCAAGCTGCTCAGATATGGTTCTATTATCAGCAATTGTGCACATATTAGAGTCAGCTTCAACCCAAGAGGGTATATTATACTCCGTATTTGCATAGGTCGTCTAAGCATCCATGTAAAAAATGAAAACTTGCTACAATGGCCTAGGAACAGCCACTTTCCATTTACAACATTTGCCTAAGATGGGTATATTATACTCAGTATTCCCTAGTGATCATATTACACAAAAGTCAAAAAATAGATGAGCACATTGGCGCCCACTTCTTAACCCTCTGCTATTTGGCAATCATCTGTTGACATCGTAAAATCAACCTACCATGGGCAATGTGGCTGAAATCTGACACCATTATCTGCCATGTGGTGACAATATTAATGCTGAAGCCCATATACTCCAAAAATTGGAAAGTATTCCAACATGTATCCAATACAGAAACGAATCTGATACTTCCCGATATGTGCCAAAAAAATATCCAATTATTGGTTTGTTTTATATTTTTTTTTTTATCCCAATACTTCTCAGATACTTCCTCAAATAAGGGAAAGGCTCTAAAAAGGAACCGAGACTTCAGAGGTCGCACTGTCACAACAAGTATGATTCATGCTCCAGAGGTGGACCTTGAAACAGTTGCTAACTATAAATGAACCTGCTCCTAAGGCATGTGTTGAAGCTACGATTCAAAGTTGTCATGAAATTCTTGGTAAGTTTCCTTGGGCTAATACAGGACATATTAACATCAATGTCCCTCCCAAAAACTGTGATAACCAAATTCAGGAGTTGGCTCTTGAGGATTCTAACAAGAATTTAGTTTCTTGTGAGTGATTCTTGCCGGTCGATGCCTGAGGGTGATGCCAACCAAGGTTCATTGGAGCATATACCTAATCGTAAAAAGGAGCACTCAAGTCCAGTGATCAATCATGTGAATCAGGACATGTGTGGAACAGGTATGGCTTCTGCTAGCCAATTTGGGCTGCAGCACAAGTAATAAATTGGATGACACTATTGTGAACCCCCTGTTCAAATGACATTCATGATATGAAAGTGCTTGCTAAGATTTGGGGAAATGGTGATCAGGAAGATAGCATCTCTCTCTGCAGAGCCGTTGACTAATGATAATTCTACTGAGGTTGATAGTTTCAGTGATTATCTAAAGTCTCGAAAGCATAACTTGAGAAGAATAGAAGAATTAATTTTATTGTTTATTTTGCACTGGTTTTGGGTTATGTCTCATGATTTTATTTTCTTATAGAAGACTTAATTTGATTTAAATGATTCTTGTTTACTTTGCATATGTTTGGTTTATGTCTACCAATGATTTAATTTTTCTTTCATTTTTCTTCTTTATTTTCAATAAATTTATGGTGAGATTGGACCACCTTGCCTAAAAAAACACTTCCATAAATATGGATTCCTAGCTACAGATAGCACTATCACCTGTTTTGGATACTTCTTAAATACATCCTAAGGTCAACTTCCCAACTAAGGATAAGATTATCACCTCTCACTCGTTATCAGTACTTTATTGGTTCTCCTGTTAGTGGGTAGGAAGAAAAAAGGTTCTAGATGAGGAAGAAACCTTTGGTTAACATATCTAGACTGTGTGGTAAGTTGACAAAAATTTGATCCAACTTGTGCAATGCATTTATGTTAATAACCTACATGAGTGTGCCCATAGGTGTGTGGATGTGTCTTAAGATATCTAGGTTGTGTAGTATCTTGATTTTATAGAAATTTATCATACCCATGTATCAATATTGTGTCGTACACGTTTTATTATGCATATGGGATACTTAGAAAATAGAGCTCATACATGATAATACTAACCAGATGATAAAAGTTTGTAAATTGAGACCTAAAAATAAAAGGTTCTTTGAAGATGATAGTTGATAAGGAGGAGTCTTACCTAGACTTTCTAGCATGCCTTCAACAGTCTCAGGATTTGCAGTTACAGCAGATCCGTTAGTGATTTGACGGTTATAGGAATGATAAGCTCCAAAAGAAATTCTACTAGGGTCTAGCAAAGATATGCATATAGATAACGAGTTAACAAGAACAGATTTTGGCCGAGAGTCTTCTAGAGCATGACAGAATAATCTTCCTATAAAGCTGCAAATAGAATATGATATCAGTTATCACTCGGAGAAATAAATGCATCAACTTCAAGTCATGAGAAACTGATGTAGGATTTTATTGGCAACAAGGAAAAAACAACTTACCTCGGGCTGCAAATTTTGGCAGAAAGTCCTGCTGGAGCAAATCGTGTAATGGCACAGAGTGTTTCTGCTGTATTAGCATGCACTTCTGGAGAATCCTATGCAAGCCACACCAAAGGAATGTACAGTTAATGTGAAAGTATGTTCTGCAACTGGCCTTCTCAATAAAGAGAATCTGGTTATACACAGTATTCCTTACACCATTTATCTGTTCATGTATCCTAGGAAACTATCAAAACCAACTACAATCTGCATTTGTCTTTATAGATCAGAGTGGGTTTAAAGGAAAAAATTTATCATACGAAAGTGATAGTACATAAACCAGTAGGGGAAAAAAAACTTCAGCGCAAGTGAATATGCTCCTCTTCACAGGTAATACAGTTATTCAATCCTATAACCCAGAAACGCCAAGGAGAATCCTAACAACCTCATGACAGCAGTAAGGGGGAAAAAAATATACTCGGTACACGAGCATTCCAATACAACCAAATACATCACATGAAACGTACAATACCACGAGTTTTCCCACAACCACTGCTGTTAAAACCACTAAAACTAATACAAAGAACAGTCACAAACTCAAAAGACAAAGATTCGTGAAAATCCCACTGTTCTATGAGATGTGTATCACAAATATGCTTTTAAATTTAATCTACATGATCATTTGCTCTCAACTAAGGTATAAGCTTTCATAATCCCGTTTGGCGTTTTCACTATTTAAAGCTTCCATTGCTTGATCTCTAATACTTCATTCAGACTTGATTCAACTTGTTATTTGTCATGCAGAATTTTTATAAATAGAAATTTAACCACGTGAATAGAATATATATCTATGAAATTAAAAACAGACAAGTGTATAACTCAACCATCCAGTAATAGAACAATTGTTATTGTTCATTACAACATATAAAGTATAAAATAGGCGGCGGCAGATAAAAATTATACAGCATCGATGCATATTCAAATACTTACTACTTATTTGCATTACATGAGAACTTAATTTACAAATATTAACATACCAAATCATGAAGACATTTTTTAATTAATAATACTTACAGAAGAACTAAACTTGTCCACAATCATCTCAAGCACATCAGTCTCTTCAATCCACTGCATCGCATCCACATGATTTGCATACATATGCTCATCCGCACCAATCAAGCGAATCAAAACCTGGTTTGTCGAAGAAAAAAAAATAACCATTAGAATTAGCATGCAGGCACACACGTAGATGTAAATAAAGATGACTTGTTTTCTTATTTAATTTAATAAGGGTTTTAATTTCAAAATAATTATGGTTTCGACTTGGGATAAATCTTTTTTGATCAAATAATTTGTTCTCCATATGTGCATGCTTGATTTCTACATCATAACATATGCCCACACAAGGAAAATTTGTGGATATTCTCGCCAAAGGTTGAGCAGACCGATTTCTGAAACAATTGTATTCAAGTATGAAATGGAGAGCATCTATCTATTTATTAAACAGCTTGAAGGGGAGTGTCGTTAAGCCAGACTATTTCTGGAATACATATGTTAGGAGCTGAAACTGTGCATACTCCTCTTGTAATTAGTAAATTACCTAAATCAAGGGATGATAACATTAACATTATTATTTATTCGAAAAATCATTGTTAATATTCGAATTAATTATATAATACTGGGAATCCTGTATAATTACGTTAGTGTTT
Source organism: Medicago ruthenica (assembly GCA_018208015.1). Taxonomy (NCBI): domain Eukaryota; kingdom Viridiplantae; phylum Streptophyta; class Magnoliopsida; order Fabales; family Fabaceae; genus Medicago; species Medicago ruthenica. The sequence continues at coordinate 21,510,397 of CM031372.1, forward strand.
ATATCAATCCTTAGGCACCAAATTAGGGAAGAACAGACTTGCTGAAAGTAGGGAAAGGGAAACTAGACATTTGAACCAATAGATGTGTTAAGAATGATGAAGGAAGAACTTTTATCATAAACTTTTTAATGAAGGACGTGAGTGTTTTTTGAATTCTAATAGACTTAAAATTAGAGAGGAGGGTCGAATTTACTCCTACTAGAAACGAATGTGACGTTCTAAAGACATAAGAAGCAAGTTATTGCTCCTCACCAGCCTATTGCTCTAGTGCCTTTACCCATTTCTTTTCAAACCTTAGACTCAAGTTTTTGCTCCCATATTATTTACCTACTGACCTCGATTGTAAGCTCTCTAAGACTATAAGCTAGCTTTAATGTGCATTGTGCTGCTCAATCGTTAAATATGGGTGACTCGCTGATTATGTTATGGCACGCGTTCATCCAGAGTGTTTGATTTGAGATTGTTTATTGTTGTTTGATATTTAGGATTTTTATTCTATGTTGGATCTATAAATAGTTCATGTAAACATTTAGACATTTTTTTTTATTTGATTGTGCTATAGAATCTCCTCCCTCAAACAGTGTCTAATGTCAGAGTCATTAAAACACTACCCTGGAGAATCAATCGGCAATATTTGAGGAGTACCCTGCAAAGGAGTAATATTGGATTGTCTTGCACCACACTCACCCACACACTCACATGAAAAGATAATACAAAGAGTAACAGAAACTCAGTCACCAATGAAAGTAAACAATCATCTAATATTTTATAATAATAATAATAAGAACAACAATTCTAATACACATGTACTGGCAATGGGGTTCTTCATTTGATTGACACTTCCATTTGGCGAGAAATAGCCTCATGGAATAAAATAATATTATTTTATTCTCTGAGTCTAAATCTCTCCAAATGGAAGTGTCCATTAAATGGAGAGGATCTTGATCCCAGACAATGAATACAAGTAAAAAGATAATATACAGCAAAGCAAGGAATAAATGTTGACAAAAACCAACCTCCATGATAGATGTAATCCCAATCAACTCAACTAGTTTCTTCACAATTTCCTGGTGAGCCTGGATAAACATTTAGCAAATTGATAATTGCAACTCAATGAAAGACCAACACAAAATAAAAAAGCAATCATCAGTCCATTATCAGAATATAGATTACTATGAAAAAGTATAGAAGTTGTTTCAATCTAGCAACTTCTTTCAATATCCACACTTATCATCCTTTTCTTCAGACGTGTTATTATAGATGCCACAGAAGTGGGGAAATCTGTAGGGTATTTTTCAAATTCACACAACACGCATATTACACTTTCGGCTTTAGTAGTTGTGCTGTTTTAAAAATAAAGGTAAGAGCAAGGTAGTCAAAATCGCGATCCAACTCGTAGGATCGTACGATTTTGCGATCTTGTCACCCCTTGGCGTGCTGGGGTATGGTCGGAATCGTAATCTGATGAACGCGGTAAGGATCGCCGCGGAAGATCGTGAAAACTGTGAAATCGTACGCGTCGGCCGCTTCTGTTCATGCTGTGCAGAGTTGTTGTTCACGGGTCAGATCTACAACCTGTTTCCTCAAACAACGCTGTGATTACTGAATCCCTAAAATACAACACGTGAAAGGCACATGCACTGATGTTTCCTTTTTCTTTTCATTTTTTTTTGTCGTTTTGCCTTTTGTTTTTTTGTTATACACGGAGGCTTTTTTTTCATGTTTGGTGTTTTTTTTGTTACACACTTTTGTTCTACTCCTTTTAGTTTTACAATACAACTTGCTTTCTTTTTTGTTTTCAATAATTAATGATTAATAATTCTTTCAAAAAGTTAGTAACTAATAATGTGATTTAAAAAATCCATACACATAAACACAATAAAATTCCCATAAAAAAACAATAAAATTAATAATAAAAGAAAATATTTTGTTGTATTATTTTTAATTTATAAGGTGTCCTAAAAGAAATTAATTTTTGTTTTTCATCAAGTAATTAAGGTGTTGTGAAGTGTTTTTTATGCATATACATGAATTTATAGGCATATATATGTCGATTTGTGAATTTTGTAGGATCTTACGATCCGTGTTACGATCCCCCGATTTACGATCTTGTGACCTCTCTTTGATCTTGCCTAGGATCTCGATTTTGACTACCTTGGGTAAGAGTGACGTAAATTTTATTCACAAGCTTAACATCTAGTCAAATTGTTATGCATGTAGTCCAACAGAGAATAGGAGAAATAGACAAGCAATATTTGGCTTGGTTCAACCTACAAGCTATGTTTGTTTTGAGAGAAAATAAGAGGGAAGAAACTTAAAATTTGGATAGAGTCTAACTCAACAAACCAGCATGTAAGGTGAGTGATACAAAACCATAAGTTGTATCATATCCAATGTGGGACTCTCAACACACACACCCAGTACACAGTACACACACATATACTGGACATGTGACGTGCGGCCAAATAAAGGGTGGTCCAACGGATCTAGAATAGATTATAATACCATCTTAGATTTGGATTGAACCAAACTCAATCCCCACAAAATTGAACTGTAATGTGAGGGATGCCTACCACAAATAACACTTTTTCAGACCATATCACATCCAATGTGAGAATCTCAACAAAGAGGAATGCATCATTTTCACTTGTTTCCTTGTGCAGAAAAAATATGAAGGTGAGGATGAGAGCAAGGTGGGACCCACATCAAATTTCCCTATCCTTGAGCGGAGAGCAAACACAAATCTTAAGAGTACAATTTTACAAGACATTTATTTAGCATTATGTAAAAGAATATACATTTTATTCTCCAGTGATAATTTGCACAGCACAATTCAATGTGGAAACTGCATGTCATTGCGGGAAGAAAAAAATGTGTAGGAATGAAAACAGTTGAGATGTTCTGAACTTACTTGAACATATTGCATGAAGGGACCTGTCTTGCGTAACAACAGGCATACAACTACCTAGCAGCATAAAAACTTAATAAAAACAAGGCTGAGGATCATTTACAATAGAACTAAATAAAAACAATAGCGGGGATTATTTTTAAATATTTAAGAGAAGGGTAGAAAATTACAAAAGAATCTAAGTTCTGATTTCAAAGGGTAAGTATTGGCCAACTCAAGCAGGATTTGTTTTCATTTCAAATAATTTGAAGAGTCAGAAAGCATGAGTATTGGCCAACTCTATCCACACCAAAACTAATTCTAAATCATAACCAAATATGCGGTGTACTTCAAAAAATTTAAAATCAGTACCTTGCTAAAATATCCAGCTAGTAGGTTACCATGGGAGTTATTTGGCTCCAAAAAAGAGAAGAGCAAACTCATCAACTGCCAATGTGTAATGCAATTAGTTCTTTCAAGGATTAATGCCATGTAAAAAGAGTTAAGAAAATAAGTTTTTGTATCTTACTTCCTCATCCTCCACCAGAGTTTTGAGTATGTTATCAACTTCACAGGTAAATATCTCACAAGCAATAAAAGGAAACCTGTTACAAAACGATAGCAATTAAGATGCATCACAGCAAATATACAGCAAAACAAGAATTTAAATCAATCAGCAATTTGAGCAACCTACTTAAAAGTCCGCTTCTTTTCAGCATCCTCAGGAGCCTCTTCAACAATGTATCGTACCAATTGTTCAACCTGTGCTTTTCCGGACAAACTACAATAGATAATATAAAACTGCAATAAGTGCAATATAAAAAACAATACTAGTGTAGTCAGCCGATAAGGGAAATTAGGGAATAATGTTATCCCAAACACAGGTGTGCTGTCAGTATCCAAGTCAAAGAGCTATATAACTAAAATCTTGCAACAAAAAAAAAAAAATATTCCATAGTTTATTACATGAAAACAACAACTTTCCACCAACAATCTCTTACAGGGAGGAATTAACTGTCCGCCTAAGCATAACCATAGATATTTTAGTACAGAAATGAAGGAATTTTCTTTAAATCTTCAGGAAATACATTATTAATCAGAGCTACAACAAAAGAATATTCCCATTAGGCAGGGTCGGCAGTAAAAGATCAACCCTAACCCTTTGTAACAGTTAATGAAGACTGAAATGCACTTACATGATTAACAGTGGGAAATAGGGATGTTGCAAAATGTAAGCTAAATTAAGTTTTTTTTATATGTTTTCACTGAAGAATTTGGCGACAATCCAGATGACAATTTTTTAAGTCCTTGAGTCAGATAAGCAAAACTTAGGTCCTTGAATTACTGTAGTATCTTAATTTTTCTAAATCAGATTTTTCCTAACAATCTGATCAACTTTCTTGATCAACAATGGAAAAGTACGATTAGTTAGAATACAAGGGATCACTTGAGTGATTTAAGCAAGTATCTTATTTATATCATTCTTAGGTCTCACCCCTGATTCCTGAACAATACTATGAAGTCAAAAGTATTTATCCTCAAGTCAGTTAATAAACTGGTCTGATGAGTAATATTATAATTCGCTTCATAAGGATAATTTCTTCAACAAAAAAACAAAACAGTAATCTTTAATAAAAAATAAATTTGATGGTGAAAAAGAAGACCATTACAAATTTATAAGGCGACTATTAAGAGCTTTGCATTCTTGAATTATTTCGTCCTCATCAAGTAGTTCTTCCATGGTGAAATTCTCCCTATCCAAAATGGTCTCCACCTGCAGGATAATAATATACCGAGTAAGAGTAAAATCAACCAACCAAGAGGCATCCAAATTTCATATTAAAAGTTAAATCAAGTCAATATAATGTCATTCCATCACCCAAAGAAATGTCAATAAATAAAAACAGAGTTGCGGAAAATAGCAGAACGCCAAAAATTCACCATGTGAAATAGCATCGAGTGTTGCGGGCAAATAGAATTCTTTACTTGTTTGGAATATCAAATGAAACGTTAGAAATGTGTATGGTAGTGGTACATTTTAATTCGAGTGTGGGACATAAATGCCTCCTTAGAAATTTTGAGGTTAGGTATTACTGCACGTCTGGCAGGGGATAAGAAATCCTCCCAAATAGAAATAAAAGATAATTGAGTCAACATGACTTAAAATAAACCATCCAAGATTTCAAATCACTTTCGCATATCAGTGAATGAAAAAAACTCTAAAGTAACAAAAGGCATAACAACCAACCGAGGCCAAAAACAATGTTATCTGCCAAGTCCATAAAAATGCACGCAAGTTCATAAAACCTCAGCCATACTTGTGCTGGCAAAACCTCAAAATACATCATGAGAAAATGTTCAAAGGGGACAGGTCAGACTCAGGCCACCTGTCGTGATTAAGGAAAGGAAAAGCTTCTAAGAACAGATATTCACCACCCAAAGTCCTGAATATCTTCCCAAAACTTGAAATACAAACGGTTAAGTAAATATTGTTATTAAATTTTAAAACTGGATAGTTTAAACAGATTATTGATAAAATCAAAGTCATGGACAACAGCAAATCAAATCTCCTCGTTTACATCCAGACCTCACACCAGCAAAAACCGTTACTAACACGGATCATGGTAGAACTTCAGTCATTCATCTACCCACAAACAACATATATCCTAAACCCTCCAAAATTCATTAGTGTCATTCATCTCCCCAAAAACAAAACGCATCCTAAACCCTTCACACTGCTCCATTCATCATCTATGTCCATTACTTCTTATCCACCATTATTTATCTCAACTAGAACGGTTCAAATAGTTAAAAAAAAATACCCCCCCCCCCCCCCCCCCGCGCGCGGTGTCTCATTTACAATATTTGTCAATCTCAAATTAATTGTCAGTTTAAAATACCAATGGAGCATCGGTTGTTTTTTTCCGCTGATATACACTTGCTCCCTCCGGTCTCCATTATAAGAGAAAGTTCATTTTTTAGGTTCATTCAATAAATGATGTATCTGATTCCTAATATAGATCAGATACATCATTTATTGAATAAATTTTAAAAATGAATTTTCTCTTATAATAAAGACCGTAGTAGTATTTACTGCATTTCAACCCACTTAACTACTCCACTAAATGCTTATCTAGAAAAACTACTCTCATAACAACACTTAATAAGAGTGTTTTAGTAAGTGAAACTCTCTTTATTATTCAAATTAACGCAACTAATCATTTTCTTAAATACCGTGCACAACTCAACTGAGACACTTATAGTTACGAACATATCAACTAACAACAATCTCGTAATTCCATTACTACACGTCTACACCTAGATTTTCAAAAATCTCAAACGCAAGTATCAATCAATCATAGACAAATATTTTAACTATATAATCAAACTGAATAATCAATCAGAGAGGTACAAGCACCAATTAAAAAAATCCTAATCCAAAAAAAGACGCTATAGTAACTTTTGATGCAAATCAAATACAACAACACTTCATTTCAAAAAAAATCTCGGAAATCAAATCCAAGCAAAAACATGAAGAAATTCAGTGTTCACCAAACTTAAACGTAACAAAGTGAGATTGAAATTGGAAATTGAAGAAAATTGAGATTGCGGAACTGACCGGAGAAGCGGTGGATAAACCAGCCATTCGCCAAAACATGATGAATTATGGTGAAGGGAGAAGAAATTGAAGATGGATCTGGTAGCGGAGAAACCCTAGAAACGAAGCGAATTGAACAATTGAAGGATTTGGATGTGAAACCCTAAGATCCAATCGAGAGAGAGAGGAAGAGAAGCTTCAATCGCGAGAGAAAGATTGTTTACAAGTGTACAAGAAAATTACAACCAGTATCGTAATATCGTATATATATTTTCTCGAATTTGAATGTAATATAAATATAATATATTAAAATTTAATTCAGTCTTAGACCAAAAAAAAAAATTAATTCAGTCAAAATAGATATTTAATTTATTAACTTTTTTATTATAATTTATTGTTTTTTGGTAGACTTTTTTACTAGGATTTATTAATTCAAAGGCAAAAATCGGCGCAAATATTTTTAAAGGAAAAAATAAAAACAACAGAAATCATGTGTGAATATAGTCATCATTTGGTCAATTATGTTGGTATGATTTTATTTTATTTTTGACAAAATTATGTTGATATGATGATTTGAAGATATTAGTGTTAATCATTCATAATAACCGGTGAACGACGTAACATTGTGAAAATTATATAAAAATTAATTATTGTTAATATTGTAGAATGTTTATAGATATTAAATGAAAATTATGATTAATGTAATGATTTTATTAAAAAAAATTCTCTTATATAAACAAAAATTTGTTAAATAGTTGAGTTACACCAGTTATGGATTTTATTTGCTTATATATGTGAAAACAAATTTTTATGTACATAAAATTTTGAAAACTCGTGACTATTTTCAAAAAAAAATATTAATGTAGTGTTTTTATTAAATAAATTTTTACTTTATATGTAAAACACTGTTCAATGTTTGCACCGCACCCGTTGCAGATTTCATGTACTTATATCTAAATAAACGAATTTTTATATACATGTATGAAAAAGTCAATATGATAAACTTTTGGAAACACATGACTATTTTCCAAATATCAACATTAATGTGGTGTGTCTATTAAATAAATTTTTATTTTATATTTAAAACACAGTTAAATATTTAAACTGCATTCGTTGAGGATTGTATATGCTTATATATGGAGAAGAAAATTTTTATGTACCGATATGTGATAGTCGATATAATAAAATTTTGAAAAGTCGTGACTATTTTCAAAATATCAACATTAATGCAGTGTTTCTATTATTTAAATTTTTATTTTTTGTGTAAGACAATGTTCAATGATTGCACTGTTCCCGTTGCATGATTATTTTTAATATATAAACATTATCCGTAATTAATTTTTTAAAAAACAAATAAATTAGTTTCATAGTTATCCGTAGAAATTGCTTACACTTGTGATTAGCATTGTCCGTAATTAATTTTTTAAAAAACAAATAAATTAAATTTTGCAAAATGACCATTATGCACGTAAAATTAAGGAGATCATGAGTTTTAATGAGGACGAATATGAAATTTTGTTGTATTTTGATTTTTATATATTGTTAGTAGATAAATATTTGTCAGAAAAATGTATTAGTAATACTAATCTAAATATTTGACTAAAAATTGATATATGTTATGAATAAATAATTTAGTGGAGGTTCATCCTTAATCTTTCACCTTCCTGTAACTCTCATAAGTGAATGGATGGTTAGTTGTCCTTAATTACTTTGATCATTCACTTGCTCATTTTGTGTCCTATAAATAGGACTCATATTTTAGTGTAAAGACACACTTGTGAAGAGAATAATACACTAAATTCTCGTCTTCTTCATCTTTGCTCTTGTCCATTTAATTTATTTTAGGCTTATTTGGTCATTTGGTCCCCTAAATAATTTTCAGTTTTCATTTTGGTCCCAGATCTCGAAAAATCAACATTTTGGTCCCCTTGTTTTTTCTCCGTTATTCAAAAAGGTCATTGGCTGTTAACTTTAATCTCAAATTTCTGTGGTGGACCAACCTTAAGAGTAGTACACCATAGATCTTATTAATTAATTTAATTTAAACCGTTTGATCTTTTTTTAAAAGGAGAACCATTGGATTACGCAGGTCTATGTTATCTTACGACGAATCGACAACAGCTAATTAATTCTCCCTTTCTTCATCTTCTTCCCTCAACTTCTTCATCATCTTCACCAATATTCATAAAAAAAATCCAGAAAAAAATAAAAAACCCATAATTTTCCCTTTCTTCATCCATATTTTTTGTGCATTTCCTTTTCTTTCATTTCATTTTCCCTTCCCTCTTCTTCTTCTCTCCCGTTCCATTTCTTCCCTCTTCTGCTCTCCCGTTCCATTTCTTCCTCACTTTGAATCCAATCCCTTCACAACATCAATAAATTCCCCCCTCTCGAATTGATCTAATCCCTAATTCATATTATTAATCTCAAAAACCCATATCCTTTATTATTGTCATGGTGAGGTTTAGTTTGTGCCATTGAATTTCTGGGGAGATCTAAAACTGATTGGGGAGAAAGAACTCGATGAACAGTAACCTCTTGATGGATCAAACACCGCCCACCGCCGGTTCTTACGGTGGCTCACCTCCCTCCCCCATCGTTGCTTCCGGTTTTCTGCCTTTGTGTGGTCATTCGCTCAGAATGCTCGCTCTGGTTTGTGTTCGTCCATGCACGATTTCGTGTTTCATGATTTGTGGCTGTTGATTCATGTTGGTTTGTGTTTGGGTTTCGTTTTATGGGTAATTTTATTGGGTTTTGATCTGGGGTTCTGGGTTTGGTGTTGTTGTTGTGCGACAGTACTGGGTTTGGATTTTGTATTGATTTTGATTTGGATTCTTCATCTTTGTGTTTCATGATTCAAATTTTGGATTCAACGTGAGGAGAATTTGGGGTTGTTTTTGATTCAGAATTTTGGATTCATCTTTGTGTGTTTGTTTTTGATTTGGTTGTTTTTGGATTCGATGGTGATGATGTTGATGTTGTTGATGATGATGGTTGATGTTTCTGGATTTTTCTGGGTAAATGATGAAGATGATGATGGTGTTGATGAATGTGATGTTGAAGATGATGAACAAGAGTGAGGAAGAAGATGAAGAAAGAGAGAATTAATTAGCTGTTGTCGACTCACCGTAAGATAACATAGACTTGCGTAATCCAATGGTCCTCCTTTTAAAAAAAGATCAAACTGTTTAAATTAAATTAATTAATAGGACTTATGGTGTACCACTCTTAAGGTTGGTCCACCATAGACATTTGGGGTTAAAGTTAACAGCCAGGGACCTTTTTGAATAACGGAGAAAAAACAAGGGGACCAAAATGTTGATTTTTCGAGACATGGGACCAAAATGAAAACTGAAAATTATTTAGGGGACCAAATGACCAAATAAGCATTTATTTTATAACACATTATCAGCACAAAACTCTAACAATGAGAGGTAATATTGATTCTTGTATGCTTATATTGATTCTTGTATGTTTGTATGTGTTCCTAATATTGATTTGTAATATCCTTGCTTGTTTTATAAGTATTGGTTAGTGTATTCATTTTCTCTATGATGAGTGTTTAACTATACAGTATACACTGTTATGATAAGTCTCGATTCATGTAACAATTTGTTTCTTATCGGATTTGATTTGCTTATTTAACTATACACTACTATATATAAAAGGTATAATCATATATATTGCTTTTGTAATGAAAGGCATGATGAAAGAGTTGTAGATTAATGCATAATTTTCTTTTGTTATTAGATAACAAAATCAAGGAATTGTAACTTAATACCAATATAATTTGATTATTATTCTAAAATGCATGTAAAATTATTATTTTTCTTTGTTGTTGTTTCAATCACTCCATCAATAGGACAATTTGATATTACTTGTTGTACTTTTGTGTTTATTTTATTTTGATTATTGTGTGCATATCTATCTCAATTATATATTTTATCACAATTCTTTATTTATTCTTGAATCATATGTGAAATTATTTTTCAAGTTTAACTTGATTGTATTTGTTTAACCAATTTTATTTTCTTCGATAATGGTTAACTTGATTGATCTATATTTATATTTTTATAATTTTTGTTGAGAAAATTTTATGACTTGTATGGTTATCATATATTTCTTTGTTTATTCTTGTCAAATTTTGGAAGAAATTGCGTTGAAGCATCCCCGAAGGATTACAAAAAAAAAATGGTTATCATTGTCATTGTTTGAAGATCATTTGGAATATAGTTCCTACATAACTAAAAAAAAAATAAGCATCCTTGCATGATTGCTTAAAAAAATATCAATTTTCTAGAATCATTGATTATGAAATTTTGGGATATAGTTCTTGAAGAACTAACAACTTAATGTAAAGCATCCTTGAAGGATTGCAAAAGTTATGATTTTTTTTTTGTCATTATTTATACAATTTTTGTTTGGTATAGTTCCCGGAGAACTATGCTTGACCATGATGGAAGTCTTTAATTTATTTTAATATCACTAGAATATGCTCTTGAAGTAGCAATATTGATGATATATTTTTAAAGAATATTTTGAAAAATTAATCACATTTATGATTAAACATAAGAGGGATTATAATTGACTGATATATGGGAAAATAGTAAAATTATATTATTATGACTTATGATTATGATTATGGTAATATGGATGTTACCCACTTAGTCGTTGTTGATTCCTTTATTGATCTTGATCGAAAAAAAATAAAAAAAATTATTCACCTTATTGGAGATAAAAGTGTCAAGAAATAGAAATCGAGTAATAAATAATCATGTTTAAGAGTGTCTTTGAATTTCCCATGATAATAAAAGTTTTATGTTGTGTTTTAAATTTCTATGCTAATAATAATAAAGTTTTATTTATAAGTGTGTTTTCAACCTCCATTGCTAATCATGATAAATATTACGTTTGTATATTTTTGTTTTTATACTTATCTTTTGTTTATTCATTTTTTTTCATAGAATGAGTATTAACATTAACCTTAATAATGGAGATATGTGTCTCGCTGATAGTACAACTACTCATACAATTTTTAAGAAAAAATATTTCTCTTATTTAGTAAATCGAGAAACTGATGCTAGTACTATATCTGGAAGTTCAAAAAACTGATGTTAGTACTATACATGGTGATATTTGTGGGCCAATACACCCACCATGTGGACCATTCAGATACTTTATGGTTTTAATTGATGCATCAATTAGATGGTCACATGTTTGTTTGTTGTCAACTCGCAATCAGGCATTTGCGAGGTTGCTAGCTCAACTAATTGGAATAAGAGCTCACTTCCTTGATTATCCCGTTAAGAAAATACGACTTGATAATGTTGTTGAGTTCTCATCTCAAGCATTTAATGAATATTGTATGTCCATTGGATTTGACATTGAACATCTTGTAGCACATGTTCATACACAAAATGGACTTGCATAATCAGTTATCAAGCGTATACAGATAATTGCAAGACCACTTCTCATGAGATGCAAACTTTCAATTTCCACTTGAGGACATGCAATTTTGCATGCTGCATCATTGATTCGCATCAGGCCAACAAGTTATCATAACTCTTCTCCTTTAGAATTGGTTTTTGGTCGAGAACCTAATATTTCCCATTTAAGAATTTTTGGATGTGCGGTGTATGTTCCAATTTCACCACCACAACGCACTGAGATGGGTCATCAAAGAAAGTTGGGAATATATGTTGGATATGAATCTCCATCTATTCTAAAGTATCTTGAACTAACAATGAGAGATTTATTTACAGTCTGATTTGCTGATTGTCATTTTGATTAATCAAATTTCCCAACATTAGGGGAAGAGAATAAGCAGCTGAAAAAGGAAATTATTTGGAAAGAATTATCGTTATCTCATTTTGATCCTCGAACTAAATGTGAACTTGAAGTTCAAAAGATAATTCATTTGCATAGCTTAGCAAATCAACTACCAAATGCATTCACTGATCCAAAAAGTGTGACAAAGATAAAATAATTTAGTGGATGTCCATCCTTAGTCTTCCACCTTCCTATAACTCTCATAAGTGAATGGAGGGTTAGTGGTCCTTAATTACTTTGATCATTAACTTGCTCATTTTGTGTCATATAAATAGGACTCATATTTTAGTGTAAAGACACACTTGTGAAGAGAATAATACACTAAACTCTCATCTTCTTCATCTTTGCTCTTGTCCATTTAGTTTATTTTATAACAATATACTCTCATTAATGATATATTTATTTACTGGTCAAATGATATATTTATATTTCTTATTAGAGTTTAATGGAAACACAGTGTCATCGTAAATTTATATTAAAATCTCATGTGAACTCGTAATATTATCCATGTAAATTCGCTTTGTAACTCTGATATAAGAAGTCCTTAAAAAAAAACTATAATTTTTTTTATTCAAACAAACGACCATTAAAATTTTGCTATTCTTATAAAAAGTCTTACACTTATCAATTCTTTTTTTTTTATGTGTGGTTCAGATATCTTTTATGTGTAGTATTTACAAGAATGACAGAAAATAAAATTAATATTTCTTTTTGTTTTATTTTTTGCTACATACACTACCATACGTGTATTATTATTTTTTTGTTAGAAGGCAAAAAGAAAAAAGAAGAAACAACGTAAACAATACAGAAAGAAAGAAAGAAAAAAATACAAAGAAACTACTTTATAGAATAGTAAGTTCCAGTTGTGACCATCCTAAGGAGATATAAAAGATCAGCTGAAGGAGAAGCATGGTAAAGCAGCTCAATATCCGAATAAGCTACAATAGTAGGTTTCGGCTGCGTCCATCCTAAGGAGATAAAAGAGATCAACAAGAGGGGACGCACGGTAAAGTAGTTTAGTATCTGAATAAGCTATAAGCTTGGCCATAAAATCTGCAAAATGACTACCCTCTATAAGAGTATGACAAACATTTGCATTACTCTACCCAATCAAATCATACACATCTTGGATAAAACTCGTATAAACATGATACCGCATTGTTGGACCTTTGAGGAGGTTGATACAGTGCAAGGAGCCGGTGTAGCAAACAAGCTCAATTATATTCAAGCTTTTTGCCAATATTAGACTCTGATAGATAGCGTATAGCTCAACATATAGGATGTCAGATGAATCATCGATATAACCAAAAAAACCTGATAAATAGAATCCTACATTATTTCGAAGGATGCCACCAATGTCAGCTTTCACGGAGGTGCCCAAACAACTACCATCAACATTGACGTTGGTACAAGAGTGATTATCATTATTCCACTTAATGAATATGCCGATTTGTTTAACATGAGAATTGTTTGTGAAACAAAAGTTGAAAGAATCTACCATACTGGGATTGTTGTAGGAAAGGTGACTGAGAGGTCAGTTCTCATTGTTTAAACACATAATGTTTCGATGACGCCAAGCTCAGCAAACACTAGCCGCAAAAATGAAAGATCGAGGTCCTCCAAATTTGGTAACAACAACAACAACTCATTTAGTGATATTTATTTACCGGTGGAACTTGGGCTCGTCCTCCAAAGTTGTAGGACTACGGTTGTCCACTTGTTGGTGGGAACTGCTAATAACATAGTATTGGACCACATTTCTTTTGAAATTTATTATCTACAATAATCATGTTTTTAATATATGTTTTGTTAGTATAAAGGTAGTCGTGGAAACTCGAACACTACAATCTATCTCTTGGCTCACTACATTAACTATCAATTAATTCGAACTTGTTTTATTTCATAAAAAAGACTGACAAAAAGTAAATATATAACAAGTGTCTTTAGTGCACTTTTAAAAATTCAAACAATTATTTGATAAATTTTATATAGAATAAGTTGTTTTACGGTTTTAATGTGTTGAATACACAACTTCCAAGATAAAAAATCTTCATTAGATCTGTTAACAACATTTCCCTTAACATTGTCTAGTTTTTTTTTTTTTTTTTTATATAATTACATACATGGTTAATGTGATTTGTCTAATGTGCACGAATAATCTTACATCATGCATAAGTGTGTTTTTCACCATTATATCAAGAAGTCTTATTGTATTTTATTTAATGTAACGATGTCATTTATTGATCCAATTGTGAAAATTAACTTGTGCATGATGAAAGACTTGGCTCACTTATGTACCATAAAATTGACCGATTAATATTGTCCATGCACTTCTTCTAAGCCTTCAACACTAGCACGACCCAGATCGTTAGGGCATCTCGTGTCCACATGAAGGACAAAACAATTTTCTTTAGATGGATGCCAAGAAACTCACCTTAGAGCTTTATGATGAGCAATTGATGTAGGGAAGAAAATCAACATGATTAAATCACGTCTTCCATCAGTCAAGACTTGAAACAAGTGAAATCCTTATCCACACAAACAATATTTTTTGCACTCCAATTCCACCAAATGCTTGTTGTTGATCTCGTTACAAAACATCTCAATATTTATCATCAGTATTCTTTAGTGACTGCCAACTTCAAAGAATTCATGAGTTTCTATTGGAAATTGAATCTTTCCCCAAAAAAGGAATGTGTTAGTGTATATTAGCAAAAATTTGTTTTAGTAATGACATTAAGAGTTTAAAGACTTTGAAGTCTGACTCCTTGAGGATACTACATCCTTGGCCTTAGTTTTTTTTTCCTTTTGTTTTCTTGTTTTCTTTTCAACTTTAGCAAATGTAGCCAAAAATATATTATCCATGCAGCATGTTATAAGTGTATTTCAAAAAACAAAAATTACCAGTGTATTTTAGTAAATAGCTTAATTGAGTACTTAATGAGTAATCATTTATTATATACTTTGGTCACCTTATTAAGAATTGTCACGTTTGTTTTTCAAATAAAAAGAAGTGTCAAATTAGATTAATTATTTATTCACACACAATATGTGTGGTGGATGACATTACTCACAATACTCATTGATAATTGAACATTTTGATCCACATGTGGACTTAAAAGAAGACACAATGACATGCAATTTACATGTGTAAAAACTCATCTTGAT
This sequence comes from Medicago ruthenica, assembly GCA_018208015.1. Taxonomy (NCBI): domain Eukaryota; kingdom Viridiplantae; phylum Streptophyta; class Magnoliopsida; order Fabales; family Fabaceae; genus Medicago; species Medicago ruthenica. Next base: position 21,525,879 of record CM031372.1, read on the forward strand.
ATTATTGACGGTCGTTGCAGAACACAAAGTAAACTAGCATTATTGAATTTTTAAGTGAGACATTGATCTCTAATACCATAAAACTTTATGTGAATTTTTGCTCCAACATGAGTTCACATTACAACTTGTGCACCAACCACATTAAACTCTTACTCGACGATAATTAGTCGTGTTTCGTTGCAGATTCATACTGACACATAAATAACACACATATATCCTTCCTCTATTTGGCAAAATCAATGATCTTATCAAAAACAAATACATCGTCAAAAAACTTGTCTTTGAGGGGGAAAAAGCATTTTAACATTTTGAAATCGACTTTTCAAACACCTTTTTCAATATGAGCAATAAATTTTAGATGCCATCAATCAAAGAAATTGGCCTACAATTCTTTAAGGAACATGAATGCTCGATTTTAAGAATTAGAGCTATAAAAGAAGAAATTACTACCTTGGGTAACTTCATATTTCGATGAAACTAGTGCATGAACCTACAAATATCACTTTCTAACAAATCTCAACTATCTCCTTAATGAAGTTGAAATTGAATTCACAGGGTCTTGAACTTTTGTTTCCATCACAACATATCCATTGATGGATAACAAGATATCATAAAATAAATCAAAGGTAGAAAAAATTAACAATATGATATTCCTCCCAAATATCATTTATAAGTATACTCTCTTCAAAACTAAACAATACAAATTTACTAAGCATGTGTTTAGTAACACATTGAAACACCGTAACACATCAAGATCCAAACCCATCATGATTTTTGTAAGTTGGGATATTGATGAGGTTTCCAAGGTGCAAACAAGCTGGTCGGTATAAAGTGACTTGCAAACAACCTCAAATTGCAACTAATGGTGAAACTGCTCCTGGAGAGAGTGTTGAATCTACTAGTGAGGTAACTACTTATGCATCTTATGTTATACCACCTACGGATAAAGTACTTGTTTGATTTAATATTGTACCGTTTAATGTTGAAGTAAAGTTATTGGAAGAGGGAAGATGGAATGGTAGAGGGAGGGTAAGAGGGTGTGATAGATGGAGTGGCATATATGCATAACTCCTACCTAAAGCTATAACTAAACCTACAAATAATACTAAGGTTTAGCTTTATTTTATTCCCTTGCGAATCTGACATGCTTTAATTATGTTTCTCATGTATTTTAATATGAAGCTAATGTTGCAACAACTATTTTACCTCACTAGTGCAAAAAAAAAAACACTTTTTAGTAATAGAACTTAAGTCGGTGGTTGACTTCCCACCTGACTTAAGAAGGGACGCAGTGACATTTTCATTATTATTTTGAACTTTGTTAAGTCGGTTCTATTTTTGCCCGACTTAACATTGATAAAAATAATATATTCTCACCTAGTCAACACATCAAACAAATTACAATCCCAATGTCCCTCTCTCACCCCCACCTTTAAACATGTAACTTTCGAGCACTTATCTTCGCTTATTAAGGTTTATTGAGATATTGAGAAGAAATGAAAATGAATCAACTACATAAACTTCTCGAGAAATTAAATAAATGAATTAAGTTGGGAGTGAAAATTTATGAGAATGGGCTACGATGCAAGAATGGGCTACAAGAATGAGAAAATGGCAATGAGAATGGGCTAGATTAATAGAATTGTTTAAACAAAATAGACTACTCTCTTTTAAGAAAAAAGTCTTCGAGAATTCGACAACGAGCATATCCTCGAGACCATGCGATCAACAATCACAAATCAAGAAAAAAGTCTTCGAGAATTCGACAACGAGCATATCCTCGAGACCATGCGATCAACAATCACAAATCAATAACCAATATTAGAATAAGCACCAAACTTAGCCATGAAATCAACACATTGTTTACCGTTGTGAAAGGCGAGAGAAACTCTATTACGACCATTTTTAAGAACAATGTCTTTTATGTATTGGATCAAAACAACATAAATATGGAACCTATGAATTGACTCCTTGACGAGGTTCATACAAAAAAGAGAATCAGTATTGCAAACAAATTCTTGAAAGCCCGAGTATTTAGCTAAAAAGGGACCCCGATATATGGCTTTAAGCTCATCTCGGATGATATAAATTAAACCTGCCATGACATCAGAGAAACACATTAGCCAAGTACCGAAAGGGTTACAAACGTCGTTGTAATATCCCTCTCAGACGTAACTTTAATTGATGTTGAGGATTAATGTGCAACTAGTGGCACAAATGTAATTATGGAAGAGAAGGATTTAAATAAGTGAAATATGAGATATTTCTCATTTATCCTCATCCTCTCTCTCTCTAGAACCAGCTGAATTCCTCCTCCCTCGCTCTCTAATTTTCGATCATCATCACCACCATCCTCCTAACCATCATCCAATCTTGTGGGAACCTTGGCTAGCAAGTTAAAGTTGGAAGAGTAGAACAAGAGGAAGTTAAGAAGTTAAGGAAAACAAGAAAAGATCAAGAGATCAAGCTAAGGTTTTGAAGCTAAAGCTTAACCAGCACCAAATCAGTTCTGAGGTGAGCTCCTAGGGGTTTTAGAACCCACTTTGAGAGATTTTAATGAGTTTTGTGTATTTTGAGCAAAGTTTGCAATTTTGTACCCTAATCCCTTTTGCTTGCTAATTCCTTGTTCAATCATGTTTTAATCAATCAATTTATAGTTGTAAATCATTTCTTATGCTGTTATGATGCTTGGGTATGCTTAGATACGTCAAAAATGGTGGAAAATCACGTTTTGAACTATTTCTGGGCTGTCAATTTCGCCCAGCGAGCTCGGGGCGAGATTACAGCGATTTTCAACAATTTTTCCCTGTCTCAAATCGCCCAGCGAAAATGGTGCTCGCCCAGCGAAATCAGACAGACCTCCCAGGGCTGTTCTGTTTCGTTTTGTGAGCTGCATACGCGTCAGGCGAGGCATTTGGTAACCATCTTCAAAGAAAACCTTATTTTCTAAGATAAACACCATTGTGGACATATCTGTGGGGCATATAACACATAAGGAATAGATGAACAAGGGTTTAGCGACGCATTAGGAGTATAAGGGTTAAGTGAATAGATAAGCCCTAAGAACGGCATATGATAACGATATGTCGAATCCTTTGATAGGAAAGCAAGATTATAGATGTATTCGGTTTAGAATACAAGAGTAATAGGAAAGTTTCAGATAAGATTATAGTGTTGGTTCTCCAACAATTAATAGGTGGCTTATGAGAATGATAAACCAATAATCACAGTATTATAGGATAAGTGTTATGTGATTGTTATTATATGATTAATACATCAGATATGTATATGTAAAAGTTAAAGAATTATATGTCACAGTCATAGGCATGTTCAGCAGACTCCTGGATACGCCGGATGGGACTTCACCGAGAGGGTTGTCCACATGCAAATTAAAAGAGGAGTCCGGTGTTAGCCTGATATGATAGGAATTTCACCGGGTCATAGGGAGATGTACTTCGGGGTTACTCCACCCGGACTGCACTCCGTAAAATGAACTCAGATAATAATGTTTGTTCAACGCTAACATCTAACATAATATGTGTTTATATGAATTATGTTTTACAGTTACAGTTATAGTTATAGGCAGATCACAGTTATAGTTATAGGAAGTTACAGATATAGTTACAGGCAGACTGATAGTCATAGGCAGATTTATATCCTTTGTGGATAAAGATAAGACTTGGCGATCCTAGGAAATCCCCAAGATTGCCAAGGTAGGCATGGCGACCCTAGGTTCCCTGAGGTTGCCAACAGTTGGTTGGGTGGAGCTCACTGAGACATTATGTCTCATCCCACTCCTTCTGGTGCAGGTTTACAGGTAAGTCAGAGGTTCGTGATGGAGTTCTTCAGAGAGATGCTGGATGGAGTACAGTTGCTTGTCGTGCACCAGCTCAGGAGCTTATTGGACATTTGTATATGTATTGTTATGGTATTGGATTATTTGTAAAAACGAGTAAACTTGTATTCTTTCAGACGTGATGTAATATTATTATTGAAAATTTTAAATGTATCCAGTATCAGTTTAACGCGCATGCTAATATTCTAGATTAAATTAGTATGGGTGTTACAATTGGTATCAGAGCAGGTCGATTCAGACCGTGCTATGAGTCATTAAAAATTCAATAAAAGCAGTGGAATCATTGGGTTCCGGATATTGTTCTAAAGGTCACATCTAGTTGAGCCTGATCAACTCAATCTAGTATATGGCAGTTAGGACAAATATCCGAGAGCTGAATGTGACCAAGGAGGAAAGAAGTGTGCGAAGGGTGAAGGTTAAGGCGTCAGATTTTAAGACGGAAATTGGCAAGGTATTTAATGCCAAAGGATGGTTCTCTAACAGTGAAGTAACTGAGCCTGTTAATCGCAAAATCTCAGGAATATAAGAGGTATTTACGAGTAAGGTCAAGTACCTTAACCAGTTGGACACATCATTGAGTGATGCCTTCTCCGAGGAGATGTGTAGAGTAAAGAATTATGGAATACTCTAAGGAATGATTTGGAATCTTAACGGGAACCGAAATTTGAAAAGTTAAAGTGAATTGTAGAATGGAGTTTTAATTCCGGGTACAGAGGTAAAGAATTACGGTACCAAACCCAGCGACTTGGAATAAGGAATGATCAGTTAATTATTGGAAGCTCTGGACTTCCAGTAAGGATATAGTGTGTAAGGATGGAAGGACTTGCGCACTTGGACCGGATGAGATTTTAATATCCGACAGGTAAGAGATTTATTTTTGGATTAAGCGAAATATTGGACAGATGAAACAGATTACCTTCCTTTATTAAGGGTCATCAAGATGCTTTGTATGAGGAATGCAAGCTTAACGATAAGTGAAGGAAACCCCTGGTAAGGGTATGAAGTAAAGATTGAATCGTATGTTGTCAGATTATAGTAGACCGGTTTCGAGGATTAAGCAGGAATTGGCCAAGAACTATTGTGAGGCTCTAGCAGCATGAAGATCGTCACTAACGTACAAGTTACAGTTAAAGTTATGGCTAATGTTAAGGAGTTCTATGTTTTCTTTTGATGGGTTTCTTACACAAGTATTCGGGTTAGCCGACAAAGATCACCTTATGTTGGTATGTGTTAGAGATGGTGGAAATACAGACCTTAGATTACTCGAAACCATATGAAGAGAGCCTTGGATGAAAAGACCTATGGAGAATTAATCAGATAATAAGATTAGATGTGAATTGTTGGTACAGTAATAAGTTACTGGAAGGATCCAAATGGGAAGTGATAAGTGTTGAAGTTAAGATTAATTAATCGGGTACTCGAAGAGGCGTAACATGTGTTTGGGCTTACAGAAGAGCCGGTAAAAGTTGAGTCTTATCCAGACGGATTATTTTCGGAGAAACCAAGGAGTAACCACGAGATATGATAGAGTTACGTGGACCTAAGTTGTCTTGGAAAAGGTTGTGGATGTGAAATCATTACGGATAATTATAGAACGGAACTCGATTTATTAATGAATATACATGTTGAGCCAACCACGAGACGATTATAGAATTCAGAATATGAAGAGTAAAGCTAGAATTAGTGTATAAGTTGTTTTGACAGGAGCATTGTTGGGCTCGTAATTATTGTTAAAGACTGTTTACAGGTTTCGGCGTATTTTCGTGAAAGTAAGTATATTGTTTATGTCTGAAAGGAAACACAAAGTTAGATGACGAACAATCAATAAGTTAAGCAGGTGGTTTAAGCCATTAAGGAATGAGTTTAACGAGGAGATCTAATTTGGTAATAGTGGTGTATTACTTCTATCCCAAGGTGAATTGTTCAATCGGAGTTGCGCAGCGGAGAAGTAATCCAAGGATGAGATAACGAACAATTCAAAGCTAAAGTTTAGAGAAAAAAAATGATGTTTGTAAAATCCTTGCCGGATGAATTACAAGAAAGGTATTCAGTGATTAATTCTCAAGCTACAGAATATTTGTAAGTAGTGATGACTTGAACTTATCATCAGTTCTAACAGGAAATTTTAAGAGATAAGTCGATGAATGCTTCAGACCTCGAAACTCATGAGAAAAGAGAATCGAAGCAGTTTGAGAAATTTAAAGGATGTGTTTCTAGCACAATAAGTACATAGCGAAGAAAGCTACATCTAATACGGTAATCTAGCTGTTTTAGCTCAGTAACTTCAAGTTAACTTGAATAGTAAGTGTTAACTGTACAAAAGCAAGTATATTTTTATATCGTTTCCACAGGAATTATTGCGATATCATAAACCGTTCAACGTCGATTATCGTCTTAAGTTAGGGTTTAATCTTTTTCATTACTAACACTACTTGACATTAAAAGCATTATAAATAAAACGTAGAGTAATAGGACATAAAAGGTGTTAGGATTAAAGTTCGTCAATCAAACGTCGATTGTATTCGATTGATCATAAATATGGATTCTAGCTTTTTCTTATATACGACATTATCACGTATTACTCGACAACGTCATTCGTGTCCAAATGACGTCGTGAGATCGATCGTATCGTTTAATCGACGATTTCTCAATCTATTAAACGATTTGAAAGCTTTACGATCCAACACTTAGTGTAATTATCAAAACCAAATCCCATTTCTAGAATTTCTTATTTTGATAGAATCTTATTCTAAACCTAGATCCAAAAGTATTTTTCAATATCATTTAAATCAAATATAAGAATGGAAAACAAGAATAAATTCAATGGTATATAAAAATGCTAGAATCATATATTTAAAATATCAAAGGTTTACAACTAAGAGTGATTGATTACCTAATAATCCCAACAAAGGAGATTAGTTGATCATTCTCATGACAACTTTGCAAAAGTAGAAAGGAAGATGAAGAATATGCTAAGACTTGATTTCTCAAAGCTACTTAGTGTAATCTTCACTTGAATCACTTTTGATCTATGAAGTTTGCCTCCTTTTATGCCTATTCTCTCTCTAGAAATTAAAGATTTCAAGCTCTGGAAATATTAAAAACTGGTATTCAACTGATAATGATGAAAAAATGAGCTAAAAAGCTTTTATATTTTTGAGATTTTGCACGCTCGCTACAAGCGACCAGCCTGTCGCTGTAGCGAGGAAACTTTCTTGGCCAATGGGAGAGCTCCACGTCATCACTTAGCATTAAACCGCCCTTGGTCGCTGTAGCGACGAGATCTGTCGCTACAGCGATGGACCCTGCAAAATTCCCTGCCTAAGCTCGCTTGAAGCGTCCAGTCCATCGCTTGTAGCGATGAACTCTCAATTTTCCCTGCCTAGGCTCGCTTGTAGCGAGGAATCTGGCGCTGGTAGCGATGAAGTCCTGAAATTCCCTGCCTATCCTCGCTTGTAGCGATGATGCTTGCGCTTATAGTGATGGCTTTAACAAAACTTCATTTTCTTTGCTCAATTCAGGTCCAAGCATGAAATTCCTGCATAATTAAATGGGGTAAGACATAGGATCACAAATTTAGCATTTTAACCACAAATATGAGCTTATCCTAAGATAACTTGTAAAACAAGTAACATAAGTGCCTTAAAATATATCAAAAGATAACTACTTTTAGGCACTTATCAAACTCTCCCCAACTTAGCATTTTGGTTTGTCCTCAAACCAAAGAATCAAAAGGAAATTTTCACAGCTTTAAACCAAAGTATTGAGCAATTAGCAAAAGAATCAAAAATTTGAAGAAACAAGCATCAGATGAATGATTCAAACGTGACTGCGCAGGTTAAAGTTAAGTTTCTCATTAAACGAGATACATACTATGAATGTGAACTAGTTCTAAACACAAAGCATCAAATCACACAATTCTTAACAAACAACATGTTTAAATTTGAACCAAACCTAACACACTTCTATATAAAGTATATGAACACATTGAAATCTATTGTGAGGGTATGAACACTCATCCAGCAAACATGATAACATTCCAATCAAATTATGTGTCCATCTAATTATCATTTCTAAAAGCATAAAAGCAAATGATCACAAGGTCTTTAAGGGTTGTAATTGGGCTTGGTTACAAAAGAATTGTCATATGTGAGATATTGAATTCAAATGGCCAAGCAAGAGGAACATTCAATCTATTTACAAACTTCCTCCTTATTCCAATACACTCTTGGTGAACTACAAATTTTTCTTTTCTTGATTGATCTTGACAACTTTTCTTTGATTTATTGCAAACCTTTTCTAATTTTCTCTTTTCTTTTTCTTGGTTTGCTTTTCTTTCTTTCTTTTTTTCTTTTCTTTTTCTTTTTCTTTCTCTTTTTCTTGTTGTCAAGATCAATTATCACAATTCACCACTACTTGACATTAACACAACCTCCCTTTTCTCCCCAACTTGGTTCAATGATACCCTAATCGAATGTTCCTTTATCATTTTGGCAAAGGTCAATAATCACGAAGGATAAGGGTTCAAAAGAAAGTAATTATCAGAATTCAATAATGAGTTAACTATGAACTAGATTTTTTTACAAATTCCGGCAATTTCAATAAGAAATTGAGCTTATGAAAGTTGACAGTTCATGGCTAACAATTCTGATTCAATAGGCTCAGAGGAGTTAACAGATTCTCACTTCTCACAGGGTAGGCTATATGGTCAAGTGTTTCACTCATATTCAAAAAATTGCCTTGATCATTTCAATGCTTTCATGCAATTTAAAACAACAATAGATTTAACATAAAATAACTGAGTTAAACATGAAATGCTGGTCTCCTGCATATATATACAATGGTTGAGGATTCCTCACATTTCGGCTAGTTCTAATTGGTTCAAAACTAAACATGTGCTTGCGTAAAACTGAATAGATTAAATTTGTGTGTAAAGAACTTATTCACATTCAAGAATATACCTAGAAAAACAAGAAAACGAGTACCTTAGTTGCGCGCTTTTATCACTCATTCTATCATTATCACTCATCTGATTCATAGCTCAATGCTTTGCTTTCAAACAAGCACTTAGCTTTTGAATATTTGTCATCTTTCTTTCCAATGTTGGGTAAATTTCAAAAAATTTAAAAATAAATAACAAAATATTTTAAATAAAGCATAATATACTAACATAATATCCAAAGTACATAAACATAAACATAATTAAAAAGTACAAAGCATAATAAAATTGTTCAGGAATAAATAAAACGAAAGAAAGGTAGAACAAAAAATTTCTGCAGCTTGCAAAGAGATCTCAATCTGAATCCATGTCTGAATCCATCAAGTCTGCAGCCTCGTGATCAATGCTCCGTGTGGCCTCTGAGGAGTCATCACCATGGTCATCATCATCACCTCCAGCAGCATCATCACCAGCTGCATCTGCACCCGCCCCTCCAGAATAAAATGGCCTGTCCCCAGGCCAAGCAATATGCTCCTGGAAATAAGCTGGAGTCCAAGTGGAGTAGCCTACCTCGTGCATATGACTCTGAATCGTCGTCAGGGCTCGATGGTATGACTCATTCTGAGCCATGATGTGTGAATACGCAGTCATATGATAGGGATCCCAACTAGAAAAATCTAAAGGTGGATAGGTTGGGGCCTGAGGTTGGCTGGGGTCCTGGGGCGCAGTGGGTGGTACCGTAGATGGTCCGGCAGAAGAAGAAGGTCCAGCAGTAGAAGGGGGTGGAGCAGTAGGAGAGGGGGTGGAGCAGTACCTATTGATGTATCTATCATCAACAGGGTTTTTAATCTCCTCATCGACTTGGCTGGGCAAGTGGATCCTGGCTTTTCTACATAATCCCATAATCAGGCCAGGAAAAGGCAATGGGCACTTAGGTTTACCCGGTGGCAGGATACCACTTTCTGCCACTATCCTCATTTCATTAGCTATTATCCTCGCAACGTCAACCTGACGGTTGCTGAGGATATAGTGAAGCAAGGGTGTGACGTCCAAGGTAGTGGAAGAGGTGTGAGATTTAAGCCTAATGTTATATAAGATAAGGGTGAGGATAACCTGAGCTGGGGTAGTCATGTCATCCCTAAAAGCTCTAAAAGGCTTACCCGAGGCCTTGCTCACGTCGTAGGTTTTACCCTCCTGGAATATCTCACGTGCGATTAAATCGTGATCCCAGTTTCCCCTTGCCTGGTGTTGGTGGAAGGCACACAGCTCCTCCGACTCTAATGGGTTATCAGAATCACAAAGTACCAGTGGTTTACCCAAGTAAGAGTTGATGGACATCCTATCAAAAGCGATGGTGCGCCCTCGTACAAATGTAGTCCAGGTGAAATCATCTCAGGGGTCTGCTGGAATGGCATTTGCGTAGAACTCTCACACAATGTCATAATTTATCTTCGTCGGAGGATTGCATAAGATTCCCCACTTCCTCTCGTTGAGCATATGAGCAATGCCTCCATAGCTTCCTTCCTAAGCTATCTTGAACTGCTTCTCCGACCATATTCTCCTGGTTTTAAGCTCAGCGTAACGCTCCTGGTTACGTAAGCTAAAAAACCGGTTTGGATCATGGGGTTGAGGGTTAGGTTTTGGTATTGAAGAAGATCCCTCAACATTACGTTGCCTCTTTGATGATGTTTTGGGTGCCATGCCTACAAAATAACATTAAACATACAAAACAGGTAGGATTCAAGTCAGCATTAGACAAAAAGAAAAATAAAACTGAGTCTGGGCTTCGTCGCTACAGCGACAGGATGGTCGCTTGTAGCGAGCGAGCCCAGAAATTGCTGGTTTCCTGCGCTACAAGCGCTATGTAGCGAAGAACGACCCTTTTTCAAAAATGTGATTTTTCTCCTATCTAAACTACTTGTGGCATGCGAAATCAATCCTAAAGCTAAAACAAATGAATAAAAATCACTAAAACTTCTTAATCATCAAAAACCTAAGTTTATTTTGAATTTTTACAAAATAGGTTTTTCAAAATACGAATTTCATGCAAAAGATGATGATAGGACAGTTTGTGTGATGATTCTAGTTCATTTTTGACAGCTTAAACTATTGATTATCATGGGTATTGCAAAAGAAGAACAACCCTAAGTTTAAAAATTGAAAATGCAAACCCTAATGTCTCAAAACAAATTGGCATATTCAAACAAGTTTAAAGCTTAACAAACAACACAGAGGTTTACAAAAATCATACCTGGATTGGAGATTGAGTGCTGGATTGAACAGATTAAGGATGATTTGTAGAAACTTAGCAGGAAAATGCAGAAAAATAAAATGTAAATGTTGCAGAAGAAATGAAAATGGAATGGTGTATGTTACTGTTGCTAGGGGTGCGAAAATAAGAAAGAAAAACAGATATGGCATTAAATGGGTGGTTGGGGGGGAGATGAAGGGTTTATAGTGGCTTTGGAAACTGAAATGTCAGTTTTTCCTGTTGTCGCTACAAGCGCGCGATACGACGCTACAGCGGCAAAGTCTGAAAGTCATCGCTACAGCGACCATACGTCGCTACAGCGACGGAGAGTGTAAAGCTCATCGGTACAGCGATGGAATCTGTCGCTGTAGCGACCATGACAGAAAACAGAAAAATGAAATTTTCAGCTTTTGCCATTATCCCTACATGCATGAATGGCTGTACAGAACTAAAATACAACTTAAAAAGCAACATACTTACAAAATTGGGGTGCCTCCCAACAAGCTCTTGTTTAACGTCATTAGATCGACACCTGTTTCGCTTTTGCTTACGAATTGATGAGTGAAATCGTCGTCGTGTGCCGAACAACTTCACCGCCAAAATACGGCTTCAGCCTTTGTCCATTCACTGTCCACGTTGATTTAGTGATAGGATCTTCTAGCTCCACAGCTCCATAAGGCTTGACTTCTTTGATCATGAACGGACCGGACCACTTGGATTTCAATTTACCCGGAAATAGCCTTAGCCTTGCATTGAACAGCAACACCATTTGACCGGGCCTAAATTCCCTCTTCATGATCTTCTTGTCATGATACCTTTTGACCTTTTCCTTATAGAGCTTGCTTGATTGATACGCTTGGTCACGCATTTCTTCGAGTTCATTCATCTGAAGCTTTCTCTTCTCCCCTGCTTGCTCTTGATCAAAGTTCAAAAACTTTAGCGCCCAAAACGCTTTGTGCTCCAACTCGACCGGCAAGTGGCATGCTTTCCCATACACCAACTGAAATGGTGTGAAACCCGTAGGAGCTTTGTATGCGGTCCTATAGGCCCACAATGCTTCGTCAAGTTTCATCGACCAATCCTTTCTTGATGATGACACGGTCTTCTCAAGTATCCTTTTGATTTCACAGTTGGACACCTCGGCTTGACCGTTGGTCTGCGGATGGTATGGTGAAGCTACCTTGTGTTTGACTCCCTAGTGCTCAAGTGCTTTTGCCAATTGTTGATTGCAGAAGTGAGAACCTCCATCACTTATAAGCACTCTTGGAGTTCCAAAACGGGAAAAGATGTTCCTTTTCAGAAACTTGACCATCGTCTTACTATCGGCTTTTGGGGATGCTATTGCTTCTACCCACTTTGACACATAATCTACGGCCACCAAAATGTATTCATTGGACATGGAGGATGGAAACGGCCCCACAAAGTCTATCCCCCAACAGTCAAAAACTTCGACTTCAAGGATGCTTTGTAGAGACATCTCATTCCTTTTTGAAATACCTCCAGTTTTCTGGCAACTCTCGCATTCCTTCACATGCTCATATGCGTCTCTGAATAAAGTGGGCCAATAGAAGCCTGCCTGAAGAACCTTTGCACCAGTTCTTTCACCGCTGTAATGCCCACCATATGGCGAATTGTGACAATGCCACATGATGTCTTTGGCTTCTTCTCTTGCAACACATCTCCTTAACAGGTGGTCTGCTCCAATCTTGAAGAGATACGGGTCATCCCAAATAAATTGAGTTGAGTCTCTCATCAACTTCTTCTTCATTTGCCATGTATAATCTTCCGGTATGAACCCCGTTGCTTTATAATTGGCCATGTCAGCAAACCATGGTCTTTCTTGCACCATAAGCAACTTTTCATCCGGAAACTCTTCAAGAATATCCCTCTCGTTCTTCGTTACCTCATCGTTCACCAATCTTGACAGATGATCAGCCACAAGGTTCTCAGTCCCCTTTTTGTCTTTAATCTCCAAATCAAACTCTTGGAGTAGCAACATCCAATGGATGAGTCTCGGCTTGGAGTCAGGTTTGGTGATTAAGTACTTGATGGCTGCATGGTCAGTATAGATAACAATCTTTGAACCTATGAGATACGAACGAGATTTTTCTAATGCGAACATAATAGCAAGTAATTCTTTTTCAGTGGTAGCATAATTGATTTGTGCATCATTTAAAACTTTACTTGCATAGTGTATAGCATGAAAAATTTTGTTTTTGCGTTGACCTAACACCGCTCCTACCGCATAATCACTTGCATCGCACATAAGTTCAAAATCAAAATTCCAATTTGGTGCGGTGATTATGGGTGCGGATGTCAAACTATCTTTCAAACTTTCAAAAGCGTTCAAACAATCAATATCAAAATCAAAAGACTTATCTTTGTTGAGCAAATTGCTCAATGACTTTGCAATCTTTGAGAAGTCTTTGATGAACCTCCGATAGAACCCGGCATGGCCTAGGAAACTTCGGATGCCTTTGACATTGACTGGTGGTGGAAGCTTGCCTATCACATCGATCTTAGCTTTATCAACTTCAATACCCTTGGATGAAATCTTGTGACCAAGGACTATACCCTCGGTTACCATGAAATGACACTTCTCCCAATTGAGTACCAAGTTGGTTTCCTTGCACCGTTTCAGTACCGTGTCCAGATTCTTCAAGCACAAATCAAATGATGAACCGAAGACCGAGAAATCGTCCATAAACACTTCAATGCTCTTCTCTATCAAATCCGCAAAGATGGCTTGCATGCATCGTTGAAATGTTGCTGGAGCGTTACATAATCCGAACGGCATGCGTCGATATGCAAAAACTCCAAATGGACAAGTAAAGGCTGTCTTCTCGTGATCTTCTGGATTCACAGAAATCTGATTATAACCCGAATATCCATCAAGGAAACAATAAAAAGCTTGTCCTGACAGTCTCTCTAGCATTTGATCCATGAATGGTAGAGGAAAATGATCCTTCCTTGTTGCCTTGTTAAGCCTCCAGTAATCTATACACATCCTCCAACCGGTGACGGTTCTTGTCGGTATGAGCTCATTCTTCTCATTTGTGATTACCGTCATACCTCCCTTCTTAGGGACAACTTGAACCGGACTAACCCAAGTACTATCCGAGATCGGATATATCATGCCGGCTTCAAGTAGTTTAACCACTTCTTTCCGGACTACTTCCTTCATGTTTGGGTTTAGCCGTCTTTGAGGTTGTGCTACCGGCTTGTAATCTTCCTCCATCATGATCTTATGCATACAATAGGATGGACTTATCCCTTTCAAGTCAGATAGTGTCCAACCTATTGCTTCTTTGTTGTACTTCAAAACTTCAACCAATTTGGTTTCTTCATTGTTTGACAAGGAGCTACTAATAATGACCGGTTTGTTACCCTCTTTTTCAAGAAATACATACTTTAAATGTGAGGGTAGAATCTTCATCTCCGGCTTCATTTCTTCAACTTTGGCTTCATTCGTCAATTCCTCAATTTTAGCTTTGTGAGGAGGAATTTCCTTCAACGAATCCAGCTCCTTCAAACACTCTTCTATCTCTTTCTCATCTTCTTCTCCTATGATACTAAGTGCATTTGTCAAGACTCTTTCAAGATGTGTCATATGATGCAGCTGGTCCCTCGTATTAACAATCAATTCTTCAGTTGCATCCATCTTAAAACAGGCACCTTTATCACTAGGATACTTCATCGCTTCATTGATGTTGAAATTGACTTCTTCATCGTCCACACGGACTTTCATTAGGCCTCCGTCAAGATCAATCATCATCCTTGCCGTTTGCATAAACGTTCTTCCAAGAATTAGCGGCACATCATCATCTTCAGGTATGTCCATCACTACAAAGTCGATGGGAAATAAGAACTTGTCGACTTTCACCAACACATCTTCAGCTATCCCCAACGGACCTGTGACAAATTTGTCGGCCAATTGCAACGTCAAGTTAGTTCGTTTCACAACCAAATCACCAATCCTTTTGACAACGGAAAGTGGGATTAGATTGATACTTGAACCTAAATCGATGAGTGCTTTGCCGACATTAACATTGCCTATGGATACCGGTAGTGTAACTTTACCCGGATCTCTCTCCTTCCTTGGCAATGTTCTCTGGATGATTGCACTACAATTAGTATCAAGCTGAATTGTTTCTTCTTCATTATACCTCCTCTTCTTGGAAAGAATCTCTTTCATGAACTTGGCATATGTTGGCATTTGCTCTAAGGCTTCCGAGAATGGAATGTTGATTTGTAAACGTTTGAATATATCCAGGAACCTTGCAAACTGCCTCTCTTTATCCTATCTGGCTGAAGTAGTTGGATATGGTAGATGTGGTGTTGGCGCATTCTTCACTACTTCTTGATTCTTGCCCCTCTCCTTCACCACATCTTTCTTCATCACTATGTTTTCATTTTCAACTACTTCCTTATTTTTTTCGACTTCATCCTCATTATTAACTCCCTCTGTTTCCTCCTCATTTCCTTCATCATGATCTTTCTCCTCATTTTCAACAACTCTCCTCTCAACCTCAAGGTTGTCTCCTATACCTCTTCCAACTACCTTCCCACTCCGAGTAGCAATCGCCTTGCAATTATCATTGTCTCTTGATGCAAGGTCATCTTCATCAAAATGACTTAATTGTCATTTTGATGTTGATGCATGGTCTTTGGGGTTAGTTTGTGTGTTGGCGGTAAAGGTTCCGCCTTGCTGGGTTGCTTGAGTAAACTGTTGTGCCAACTGGCCTACTTGTGTTTCCAGGTTTTTGATTAAAGCATCGGTATTCTTTTGGTTCGCCATTGACATTTGCATGAATTGGTTAAGAGTTTCGTCGGTGTTTTGTTGTCGGTTTTGTTGCGGAGGGTATTGATTGAACTGTTGGTAAGGTTGTCGGTTTTGTGGTCCAGCTTCTTGCCTCCAACCTTAGCCATAGTTTGGATTGTTCCCTCTTGGGAAGTTGTTATTATGACCTTGGTATTGGTTTTGAAATTGTTGTGGCCTTTGTTGATTTCCAACATAACTTACCTCTTCGGTGGGTGGTGGACAAAATCCGGTGGGGTGATCGCCCGAACAAAGTTCGCATGATGCGACTTGATGGTGTCTCCTTTGTTCGTTTTGAATATCCTTCATTTGTAGTGGAAGGTTGGCCATCTTTCTAGTCAATTCTTCCACTTGTTGTGTTAGCAACTTGTTTTGAGCAAGGATTGCGTCATTCGTCCCCAAGTCCAATATTCCCGCTTTTCTTTGGCCTTGGTTTCTATTATGGTGAGCCTGGTGGTCATTTAATGCCATTCTTTCAATGATAGCAACAACATCTTCGGCACTCTTGGCCATTAGTGATCCACCAGCAGCAGCATCAAGTAGTAGCTTTGACTGTTGTTGCATCCCATTCCGGAAAAGATGAATTTGAGTCAAATCATCGAATCCATGGTTAGGGCATCTTCTAAGCATAGACTTGAAACGCTCTCATGCTTCACATAGAGTCTCACTTGTGCCTTGAGAGAATACAGCGATAGTTGTCTTAGCCTCCATAAAACGATTCTGAGGAAAGAATCTCTCAAGGAATTTCTCCTCAAGAGTGTTCCAATTTGTCATCACTGTTGGCGGCTAATCCAAATACCACTCCTTGGCCTTCCCAATCAAAGAATAAGGAAACATTCTCATGAATATTGCCTCCTCATTGTTCTCCGTCTCTCCTAGTGTACCGGCGATCTCATAAAACTTTGTGAGATGTTGGAATGGATCCTCATGGTCTAACCCCGAGAAAGGATTAGCATATAATATTTGAAGGATTCCTGTCTTCATCTCAGTTTGCTTTGTTGTCCGTGGCGTCTTTCCCAATTGTGCCAAGCGGCGTGGGCTATTGTGACAAGGCATCCCACTTCCGCCTGAACCTCCAGGTACCTCTCCTGTAGCAGCCATTGGTATCTCTTGAATTGGAATTGATGAAGGACTTGAAACAGAAGTTTCCTCTTGTTGCTTTTTCTTTGTCTGCTGCCTCTTTTTCCGATTCTTGCTGTTATTTCTTCGAGCAGTCCTCTCTATTTCAGAATCAAAAAGCAGTTGGTCTTCCGGTATCTGACCTCGCATATACAAGTTTCAACAATCTGACCAAAAAGAATTAGCAAACAAGATGGATAAGGAATAATAGTTATATACATAAAAGAATTTTGTGCAAAATTGCTTAAGACAATAATTAACGCTGCAATGATTATAATATCTAAGCGTTAATCCCCGGCAACGGCGCCATTTTGTTAACTGTACAAAAGCAAGTATATTTTTATATCGTTTCTACAGGGATTATTGCGATATCATAAACCGTTCAACGTCGATTATCGTCTTAAGTTAGGGTTTAATCTTTTTCATTACTAACACTACTCGACATTAAAAGCATTATAAATAAAACGTAGAGTAATAGGACATAAAAGGTGTTAGGATTAAAGTTCGTCAATCAAACGTCGATTGTATTCGATTGATCATAAATATGGATTCTAGCTTTTTCTTATATACGACATTATCACGTATTACTCGACAACGTCATTCGTATCCAAATGACGTCGTGAGATCGATCGTATCGTTTAATCGACGATTTCTCAATCTATTAAACGATTCGAAAGCTTTACGATCCAACACTTAGTGTAATTATCAAAACCAAATCCCATTTCTAGAATTTCTTATTTTGATAGAATCTTATTCTAAACCTAGATCCAAAAGTATTTTTCAATATCATTTAAATCAAATATAAGAATGGAAAACAAGAACAAATTCAATGGTATATAAAAATGCTAGAATCATATATTTAAAATATCAAAGATTTACAACTAAGAGTGATTGATTACCTAATAATCCCAACAAAGGAGATTAGTTGATCATTCTCATGACAACTTTGTAAAAGTAGAAAGGAAGATGAAGAATATGCTAAGACTTGATTTCTCAAAGCTACTTAGTGTAATCTTCACTTGAATCACTTTTGATCCATGAAGTTTGCCTCCTTTTATGCCTATTCTCTCTCTAGAAATTAAAGATTTCAAGCTCTGGAAATATTAAAAACTGGTATTCAACTGATAATGATGAAAAAATGAGCTAAAAAGCTTTTATATTTCTGAGATTTTGCACGCTCGCTACAAGCGACCAGCCTGTCGCTGTAGCGAGGAAACTTTCTTGGCCAATGGGAGAGCTCCACGTCATCACTTAGCATTAAACCGCCCTTGGTCGCTGTAGCAACGCGCTACAACAATGGATCCTGCAAAATTCCCTGCCTAAGCTCGCTTGAAGCGTCCAGTCCATCGCTTGTAGCGATGAACTCTCAATTTTCCCTACATAGGCTCGCTTGTAGCGAGGAATCTGGCGCTGGTAGCGATGAAGTCCTGAAATTCCCTGCCTATCCTCGCTTGTAGCGATGATGCTTGCGCTTGTAGCGATGACTTTAACAAAACTTCATTTTCTTTGCTCAATTCAGGTCCAAGCATGAAATTCCTGCATAATTAAATGGGGTAAGACATAGGATCACAAATTTAGCATTTTAACCACAAATATGAGCTTATCCTAAGATAACTTGTAAAACAAGTAACATAAGTGCCTTAAAATATATCAAAAGATAACTACTTTTAGGCACTTATCAGTAAGTTTAACCAAAAAGGATTAGTTATGAGGTAACAACGGTACATGTTGCACTTGCAAGTCGATGTTTTTGAAATTGAAGCTTGATTAGAAAACAATAAAGCAGTGGCATGAGGTCATTCCACATCGTACCCACGTTTTGTAACAGGTTATGATTAGTATTGTGTATACTGATCAGTCAGAGTTTATGCTACTTAGATAGTAATGTAACATATTTTTACAGTCATGTGACATGTATCGGTAACCGTGGTGCGCAGTCAGTAATGTTTAACAGGAAAGTCTTAAGCAGAACAGGTTTGTTGTTACCGAACATATCTTAATTGAGGAGTTCGGAATTCTTGAACTTAATGTTCACAGTTAGAGGAAGGAAATGTTTTACACAGATCAGAAGATTACTCATAGTTTACAGTAAAGGGCTACATGAATTCAAGTTATGAATAAAGGATTCAGAGTTTAAGAGTGCTATTTGGATAGCGATCAGAATAGAGTTTTCTTTTCGAACACAGAGAATGTCCTTGAACGAAATAGGTTTATAACGCCAAAGGAACGTAACCATAGTTTACGTTATGGGATTGTGGATACTCAAAGAATACAAGCATGAGTGAAGAGCAAGAAGAGTGACCTTAGTTGGCGTGGTTTTGTCTCTAGTATATGTTGACTAAGTATGATGTCCCGTTAGTTGGACAATGATGATGCAGGCGTACTGTGTACCCGATAGTAGTGTACACGTACTCGATCATGTATGGAAGCTATGTGCTATGGACTGTATTATATGATGATATGTGAGACGACTTATGCCACACGTCGCTTGTACTAAACTTTCATAAGTTGGAAATTATTGGTAAAGGAAGTATTAGTCCCATGAGTAAGGAATATCTTGAATGATGCAAGATTGTCAGAGTCCTAGAAGGAATAAAGCTCCTAAGACCTTTAGCTACGCGTTATCGTTGATTAATTAAATCGGAGCACGAGTGGCTCATACGATTTCTCGATCCCTTAAGAATTCCCGCAGTGGGAATGTGAGCAATGCTCATGGTTGTGATAATAGTTACACCAGGATGTCAGGAAGAAAGGAACTTGTACCATAAGTTCAGCCACCACCTTGTATTTGAATCGTGGAGGTAGTTGTAATAGACTTTACTTCCGTTTGAGAATACTCAATATCAGATGTTTTTCAGTGCAAGACTGAATCTATATAAAGAATGTTACGAATGTAACAGTAAAAGGTCGTCTTACGAGGCGAAAGTCAAAGACAAGAATTCTTTCGAATTAAAAGTAATGTAATAGATTCCTCGGAAAGTTGGAATAATTGAGGAAAATCAGATCGACCCGACGTCTTCAGGATAAGATTGAACGGTCAATGAAAGAAAAACGGATAGAATTCAGTAAGGGAAATCCAAGACTTAATAATTTTAAATTGGATTTGTAAGAAATATGTCGAACATAGATCATAGTCAGATAAGATGGATATGTTGGTTCAGATAACCATACGTCCTAACAGGTGAGAGTTATGTAACATGCATCAGACTTTTCGGCTGGAAAAAGATTGTTCTATGTTGACTCACAGAGATGGAAATCGTGGCTAAAGAACAAGTTTTAACCAGTATGGTTTAATCGAGGTGCGTGATTAATCTACACGTCAGACTCTAGAGTTGCCATGGAATCCCAATAAGCAAAAGAATTGGAGATTTGCATAGTAGAGAAAGAGGTAGAAAGGATTTACCTTTTCAGGATCTCAGAAGGATTTTCTAAATTTCGAGGACGAAATTTCTTTTAAGGGGGGTAGAGTGTAATATCCCGCTCAGACGTAACTTTAATTGATGTTGAGGATTAATGTGCAACTAGTGGCATAAATGTAATTATGGAAGAGAAGGATTTAAATAAGTGAAATATGAGATATTTCTCATTTATCCTCATCCTCTCTCTCTCTAGAACTAGCTGAATTTCTCCTCCCTCTCTCTCTAATTTTCGATCATCATCACCACCATCCTCCTAACCATCATCCAATCTTATGGGAACCTTGGCTAGCAAGCTAAAGTCGGAAGAGTAGAACAAGAGGAAGTTAAGAAGTTAAGGAAAACAAGAAAAGATCAAGAGATCAAGCTAGGGTTTTGAAGCTAAAGCTTAACCAGCACCAAATCAGTTCTGAGGTGAGCTCCTAGGGGTTTTAGAACCCACTTTGAGAGATTTTAATGAGTTTTGTGTATTTTGAGCAAAGTTTGCAATTTTGTACCCTAATCCCTTTTGCTTGCTAATTCCTTGTTCAATCATGTTTTAATCAGTCAATTTATAGTTGTAAATCATTTCTTATGCTGTTATGATGCTTGGGTATGCTTAGATACGTCAAAAATGGTGGAAAATCACGTTTTGAACTATTTATGGGCTGTCAATTTCGCCCGGCGAGCTCGGAGCGAGATTACAGCGATTTTCAACAATTTTTCCCTGTCTCAAATCGCCCAGCGAAAATGGTGCTCGCCCAGCGAAATCAGACAGACCTCCCAGGGCTGTTCTGTTTCGTTTTGTGAGCTGCATACGCGTCAGGCGAGGCATTTGGTAACCATCTTCAAAGAAAACCTTATTTTCTAAGATAAACACCATTGTGGACATATCCGTGGGGCATATAACACATAAGGAATAGATGAACAAGGGTTTAGCGACGCATTAGGAGTATAAGGGTTAAGTGAATAGATAAGCCCTAAGAACGGCATATGATAACGATATGTCGAATCCTTTGATAGGAAAGCAAGATTATAGATGTATTCGGTTTAGAATACAAGAGTAATAGGAAAGTTTCAGATAAGATTATAGTGTTGGTTCTCCAACAATTAATAGGTGGCTTATGAGAACGATAAGCCAAGAATCACAGTATTATAGGATAAGTGTTATGTGATTGTTATTATATGATTAATACATCAGATATGTATATGTAAAAGTTAAAGAATTATATGTCACAGTCATAGGCATGTTCAGCAGACTCCTGGATACGCCGGATGAGACTTCACCGAGAGGGTTGTCCACATGCAAATTAAAAGAGGAGTCCAGTGTTAGCCTGATATGATAAGAATTTCACCGGGTCATAGGGAGATGTACTTCGGGGTTACTCCACCCGGACTGCACTCCGTAAAATGAACTCAGATAATAATGTTTGTTCAACGCTAACATCTAACATAATATGTGTTTATATGAATTATGTTTTAAAGTTACAGTTATAGTTATAGGCAGATCACAGTTATAGTTATAGGAAGTTACAGATATAGTTACAGGCAGACTGATATTCATAGGCAGATTTATATCCTTTGTGGATAAAGATAAGACTTGGCGATCTTAGGAAATCCCCAAGATTGCCAAGGTAGGCATGGCGACCCTAGGTTCCCTGAGGTTGCCAACAGTTGGTTGGGTGGAGCTCACTGAGACATTATGTCTCATCCCACTCCTTCTGGTGCAGGTTTACAGGTAAGTCAGAGGTTCGTGATGGAGTTCTTCAGAGAGATACTGGATGGAGTACAGTTGCTTGTGGTGTACCAGCTCAGGAGCTTATTGGACATTTGTATATGTATTGTTATGGTATTGGATTATTTGTACAAACGAGTAAACTTGTATTCTTTCAGACGTGATGTAATATTATTATTGAAAATTTTAAATGTATCCAGTATCAGTTTAACGCACATGCTAATATTCTAGATTAAATTAGTATGGGTGTTACAGTCGTAACAACCCAATTGTTCTCTATACGTATTCCTAGAACCCACACAAATGAATGTACGCCACAAACTTATAAAAATGCTCTTGAGAAGCCTTTGATCGGTCTTCAAGAGACATTTGAGTTTTAGGTGTCTTAATCTTTTGAAGAATCACAATTACTCCCTATGTCACATAAGCGACTAGTATCCTCGCCCACACGCGATTATTATGTCTTCCTTTGCGTGAGCGACTCAATTATTCATCCATGTAGAGTTTTTGTGTCCTGTTCATGTACTCGAGCAAAGAATTTACGCACACACGAGTGGGTTGTTTTCCTTATTTATGATAAATCATACTTTCGCGCACATGACCATCTACCCCGTTCACACAAAACAACAAAAATCCTAGTTTCCCAATTCAAGATGGAAAGAATCATCTCAACCCTGACTTTCCTCCATTTTTCTACCATAATTCTCCTCCCAACCTCTAAAAACCCACATTCTCATATGCACCTTGAAGTCTTCTTTGTTCTTTAACCACCTTGCAACCATTAAGCTCCATTGAACCTTCTTGTCCCTAAATTCACCCACTGCAAAAATCTACTCCACAAACTCTAACCCTCACCACCATTTTCTCCACCCTTATCTTATCTTTGTCAACTACATGCAGTTATATGCAATAGACAATCCTTTTCATTAATCTGTAATCAGACTATCTGAATCACACATTCATTAAAACAACCTCAAATAATCACAAACAACAATAAAGATCGGTAGGTCAATAACAATTTTACCGTGACACATTAACCTTATATTATTATTATAAAATTAAAAATAAAAATAAAATAGCAAGTGATGTGATGATTACTTAAGTTTAGTGACTTGTAAAAATCCTCAAAACGCAAGCCATTGATTGATTTATTTACAGAAGCAGCTTCAAGGGTTTTTCTTGGGTTTTTCTCTTCTACTCCTAAGAAATGAAGTCACCTTAATTTTATTTCCCTCTTCTTCAAACAATGCATCGACATCGTTTCACTCTCTCCACTCTCCGCCATCTCATCCACACGAATCCCTTCCACTCACACCCTCCTTTCCCTCCCTTACATCCCCCTCGCCACTTCTCCACCACCCCCTTCCGCCGTCCACCACCCGACCCAAACGACCCTTCCACCCTCCTCAAAGAAGACGCTTTCTCCCTCATCTCCAACCTCTGGATCGAAAACTTCCGCCAACCCGATAAACTCATCACCAACCTCTCCTCCACCCTCCGCCGCTTCGAACTCTGGCTCCTCGCTTACCAGAAAGTCACCACCGATGAAACCGGTTCCTACACCCCTCGCTCCTCCATCCAACGCTCCGAACTCGAAAACCTCCTCGCTCTTCGTAACGCCGTCATTGACGGCAATTTCAAATGGGGCTCCCGTCTCAAATTCCACATCAAATCACCAATCGATAAAACCGATCACGATTCGTTATCGAAAAGAAAAATCAAAATCATCTTAAACACCACACAACCTACACCTTTTCAAGATAAAATTGTTCAGGAGGTTTTATTAATGATTCTTGAACCAATTTATGAACCTAGGTTTTCGGAGAAGTCGTATGCTTTTCGTCCTGGGAGGACCCCACATACGGTTTTGAGAGTGATTAGAAGGAATTTTGCTGGCTATTTATGGTACTTGAAAGGTGATTTGAGTACTTTGTTGGATGGAGTGAAAGTAGGGTTAGTGATTAATGCTGTTATGAGAGATGTTAGGGATAAGATGGTAGTTGATTTGTTGAAATCGGCGTTGGTTACGCCGGTTGTGACGAGTAAAGTTGATGATAGGGAGGTGAAGAAGAAGAAGAGGAAGTATCAGAAGAAGAGGGTTTTGAATGAGGATGAGCCGAAGCCAGATCCTTATTGGTTGGATACTTTTTT
This sequence comes from Medicago ruthenica, assembly GCA_018208015.1. Lineage (NCBI taxonomy): Eukaryota > Viridiplantae > Streptophyta > Magnoliopsida > Fabales > Fabaceae > Medicago > Medicago ruthenica. The sequence goes on from CM031372.1 coordinate 21,550,144, forward strand.
TGGATTTGCGCCGGAGGAAGCTGAGAAGGTTCCGAGTTGGGGGCATTGTGGGGTTTTGAGTCCGCTTTTGGCGAATATTGTTTTGGATGAGTTGGATCGTTGGTTGGAAGGGAAAATGAAGGAGATTTACGTTCCTTCTAAGAGTGATGTTATATGGAATTGTCCCGAAGGGGAAGCTGAGCAAGGGAACACTTCTTGGCCGGAGTTTGTGCCGACTAGTGGACCGGATAAAACTAGGAAGATGGATTTTATAAGATATGGAGGTCATGTATTGATCGGTGTTCGGGGTCCTAGGGCAGACGCAGCGACGTTGAGGAAGCAGTTGATTGAGTTTTGTGATCAGAAGTTCATGATCAAGCTTGATAATGAGTGCCTTCCTATAGAACATATAACTAAAGGTATAATGTTTCTTGATCATGTGCTTTGTAGGAGAGTTGTTTATCCGACACTTAGGTACACTGCAACTGGTGGTAAAATCATTAGTGAAAAGGGTGTAGGAACACTTTTGTCGGTCACCGCGAGCTTAAAGCAATGTATTAGGCAATTTAGAAAGTTGAGTTTTCTTAAGGGTGATAGGGATCCTGATCCACAGCCTTGTTTTAGGATGTTTCATGCCACTCAAGCTCATACCAATGCTCAAATGAACAAGTTTTTGTCAACCATGGTTGAGTGGTATAGATTTGCAGACAATAGGAAAAAGATTGTGAATTTCTGTTCTTATATCATAAGAGGCTCACTTGCAAAGCTCTATGCTGCTAAATACAAGCTTCGCTCGCGTGCGAAAGTATATAAGATTGGTGCTCGAAACCTGAGCCGTCCACTGAAGGAGAAGAAAGGGCAGTCTCCTGAGTACCAGAATTTGCTTAGGATGGGTCTTGCCGAATCAATCGACGGGCTCCAGTATACAAGGATGTCTCTTGTACCCGAGACGGATTACACCCCATTCCCTGGTAATTGGAGGCCTGACCATGTAAAGGCATTGCTAGAATACATAAAATTAGCAGATCCAAAGACTTTGGAGGAGCAAGCAGAGTTGCATCAGAGAACAAGGTCTTGTTACACCTCAAGATTATATTTCGATGCTTGTTTGGAATTACAAAAGGAATTCTCTTCCTATGGACCATCTCTCGTTAGCAAAGAGCAACGAAAGTGTTGTAGGGAATCAGCATTTGCTAGCTTCCTCAAACCAGGACGACACAAGCAAAGAGGAAGAAAATGATGCAAGGATTAATGAAGCACAAATGTAACAAAAGGGTTCGTAATGTGCACTTGCATTGAAATGCTTTTTTTAATACTTTTTTTTGTATGTGTTTTTTTAATAGGATCTTTGAAGATACTCTTGTTCTTTTATCCTTTGCCCTCTTCCTCTCTGCTTTCTCTACCTTCTAATCTTATGCGTAGTCAATAAAGTGTGTTACAAGAATGATGAATGTTACAAATGTAAAAGCCATTCACATGTTTTTACTTAATCGCTTAAGCTTTCAAGAGAATTAGCCTTTGATTTGATACTAGAACCTTTATTGCCCACAGGTAAAGAGTTATATCCTTGCTACCTCCCATCTATCTAAAAGAAAATTAAATTTCAGCACTAGGTAAACTTGTGCAGTATTCATGCTGCAAACTGATAGGGACTTGGGTATTATACGGCGCCCAAGTCCCTCATCGAGTATTATGGGATGCTCGGTGGAGTATTTAAGTGGCTTGGTTCTTCTCCTTTGATAAACGCTTTTTAAGGGTGGGTTCCTCAGCTGTTTGGATACTTATCACAAACCTGAGGGTCTTTCATGTTTGGAGGTGTATTAGCCATTTAGAGATTGAATTATTCTATGGTTTCACTTAATAGCTAATTTTTTAGGAGAGTTGGTTTTGATCTTGACCTCTATTTCTCCTGGGTAGTTTATCATGAATGAGGCAAAGTTTTTCAGAAGTTTCATAAACCTCAGTGCTCTTTGCAATCTTGGCTGAAATCTAGTGTGTTGCATCCGTTGGAGCACATGAGTATCGTGTTGCTATACGGTTCATATTATCAGGGACTTCTGCTTCAATTTTTAGCTCATTTGGATTTGGTGTTGTATTTGTCACCTTTGTGAGGTAGTTCTTGGTTTATCAACAGAAGCCTAAGGAAATAATTGCTCTAATTTTTAGTTTAGTACTTCCATCGATATACATCACGAGGATTCATCTTGAATGAAAATCTTTTTAGCTACTGTTACTCTGATGATTTTTTTCTTTAGCAGTGGCAAGATGTTGTATTCATTAGAGGGATTTGCTCTTTTGTTGAGTATCTCAATCATATTGGGAGGGGTTGGCTGCTTGGGTTTTATTATGCCATTGTGCTCGATCCCAAATCATGGATTCACGCATCATAATAAAGTCCTGTTATTATATATCTTTCTTAACCACTTAAAATGGATTTGTGTAACTTTCACTACATTGTTTTCTATAACTGTTTACTAGCCTTTCCCTCCTCCATAACCCTGACTCCAGCTAGATCCCTCAACTCCTCATTATTCTTTATTTTCATTTGGCTCACATTTTATTAAATATCCATTTAGTATATGTGAGTCAGGCCAATATCTTTGTTTTCCTCCCCTGATTTCCTGACGCTTGTTAAGATTCTTAAAAATCAGGATGCCCACATGTATTTCTTAAAGTGCAAGAGTTTGTTTACCTTTCCTCCTCTTCTGCTGCATTGGCTCCTACCTTCTGAACCACACCCTTCTCCCCTGCAACTCTTAACATTGGTTTTCCACTTTCCCTTCTCCCCTGCAACTCTTAACATTGGTTTTCCACTTTCCCTGTTAACATCATGTGCCTATCTGTTACTGGTTTTGTTATCTGCTTTTGTTTGTTATGTTAGCAGTATTGTCATGTTAAGATTTCACTCAATTGCTTATAATCCTTAACTTCAGTTAATTTTCATTATCTAGAATTCAATGTTTTAGAATTAATAAATGCAAAATGTTACACTAAACATCTTTTTGGAATATAGTAATATCCATATGTCATATAAATCTTTTCCCCCCTCTCTTTTCAGGTTTGTATCATCACTCACCTAGTCACCTTCCCATCATGGATGCTTGCCAGAGTAAGGACACAATATCCGAAGATCGGAGTTCTTTCATGCAAGCATCTCATTTGACTCGGGTAAAAAAGTAGGGATTGCCAACAATCCTTGTGAACAGTGGCTATATCAGATGCAGATGTGGAAAAATAATTCCACATGATGTTTAGGAGTCCTAAACTGGTCCCTGGTCAGTCCACTGAAGGGAGTATTCAGGTTTTTTTAAAAGCCTAATAAAGTTTGCTCCTTGTGGATGTATTGCATACGATAAGGCAAGAGAGAAATTGAACTACTCCAGCATGATCATCTCAAATTTATTGTAGCATTCTCTCTATTGGTTATTTGTTCATATGTACTTCTCCCATTTTTTTAATGAATTGAGTACATCTCAAAGTTTACATATAGTTTTGTAAACTTTATTTCTGTACGAATAGTGTACTGTGAGGAAGAAGCTTACATTAGATTTTGTTATTGATCCACCCAAAGGGGAGAATGAAGGAAAGAACATAATAATACATCCAGTGTTTATAAATTGTTCGTTTCTGAAGTGTTAAAATAATATAGTGTGCATTTCACTATGTATTAGAAATGCCGCTTTCTATTTCATCACAAAGTTTGTTACGAACGCTATGTTTGGTACTGTCAATAAGCTATTGAAATAACTTATAAGCTTGTTTGATCAAATGGAACATGTTTGGTTAGCAAATTTTTTTTCACTAACATATACTATTTTATATGCTATTTGAAATAAGTCATTTTTGTTAGATTATCCGTTAATAGTATTAAAACTATAAAAATAAATCACTAAAATATCGTAAAAGTCAACAATTTAGTCCCTCAATGATCAAAATCTGTCATTCATCCCGTTTTTCATATTTATCAATTCTAATATTCATCCATTTTAAAAAAAAGTCACATTGAAGGTTCATTCTCATACGATATATGTGTAGAACTTTCTTCCTGGATTCACACTTGTATTTGCTCCTTTACAAGCAACATTTTCGCCACAAATTTTTGATATCATCATCTCTCTTACTTCTTCATCCTTGTACAACTTCTCTACAATTTGATCGTTATTTTTCTCTTAACCAGCCACCGTGATTTGTTCAACAATTTGAAATGACGATGTTAGTAAAGTTAGAGAAGGGATTGAAGGACTGAATTAAGGCATTTAACAAAAATATTTTGAATGTTGAGGGACTATATCGTTGTTTTATTTGATAGTTTACTCAAACGAGTCAATTCAATTAATAGATGAAATAAATAATTAGATTGAGAAATGATTTAAGAATATTTTAACTTTTATGCTTTGTTTAGTAAAAAAATATCGAACTAGTTATAAGTTAGTTTGTGTTTGGTAAAATTAACGATTGTACTAATTTATAAATATGAAATGTTGTACAAATGATATATTTAATTATGTAATTTTTTTAATTAAAATTAGAGGGGATAAGATTGAGATAAATAATAATAATTTATAAGTTACTTGAATTAGCTTATCAAAAAACGATATAAATTAATAATAAAAATAAGTTATAAACTCGGAGAAAACAAGACTTACCAAACAAGTTTTTTTTTTTTTTTTTATCAAAATAAGTTTACAAGACATTTTTAAATTATAAGCTGAAAAAATGAGTTTTGCAAAACAGACTCTTCAATATCGGTGATCAAAGATTCTTCATTTTGGTATGAACAAACTTCATTTGGGATTGTGTGCATAACCAGACTCAGAAATGGCGCCAAGTGAAGACGCCGAGGCCGACGCCGCTTTGTCTGATCCACTTACAGAGGAAACAACCGCCACCAAGCGGCAGCGTTTGAACTCCTCCATCGAAACCCTAACCTCGCCATCTTCCTCTTCCTCATCAACCATTCCGACTCTTCCATTCGAGATCGTGGCGGAGATTCTCTCCAGGCTTCCAGTCAAACTCCTCATGCAACTCCAATCCGTCTGTAAGTCCTGGAAATCTCTCATCTCCGATCCTAAATTCATCAAGAAACACCTTCGCGTCTCCACCACGCGCCTCCATCTCGTCTTAGCCTTCACCAATTCCTCTCGCGAATTCGCCCTCACGGCTTACCCTCTCTCCTCCTTCTTCATCGCCTGCTGCCACCGCCATCACGACACAGCTAGAATACCCTCTGAACAATCGAATTCGAAATCGTTTCGATCTCATCGTTGGCTCTTGCCATGGTATCCTCTGTTTCGCTCTCGATCAACGTTTCGCTCTTTTGTGGAACCCTTCCATTAAGAAATTTACCAAATCACCGTCTTTGGATAATCCAAAACTAGATGGGAGTTACACAATTTATGGTTTTGGCTATGATCATGTCAATGACATTTACAAGGTTGTTGCTGTTAATTGCTTTGAATCTGATAATGGGGATTACAAAACTCAAGTAAAGCTCCATACTTTGGGTACCAATTTTTGGAGAAGGATTCATGATTTCCCTTTTGGTGTCCCTTCTGATGAATCAGGAAAATTCGTTAGTGGAACTGTTAATTGGTTGGCATATAACGATTCATCGTATATTTCATCGATAATTGTTTCTCTTGATTTGGAGACTGAATCTTATCAAGAGCTATTGCAGCCTGATTATGGAGCGCTAAATGTGGTTACTACAACCTTAGCGGTGTTGAAGGATAGCTTGTGCATTCTTGCTCATAGTGATACTTTTTCCGATATTTGGCTTATGGAGGAGTATGGAAATAGAGAAACTTGGACTAAATTGTTCCGTGTTCCTTACATGGGGAATGTTGGGTGTTGTCCTTATACCAAGGCACTTTATGTTACTGAGGATGATCAGGTGCTGCTGGAGTATCAGTTCGAGTTGGTCGTTTACAATTCTAGAGATGGCACTTTTAAAACTCTTGAATTTCCAAACATCAAAGGTTGGATGGTCCCTGAAGTCTACCAAGAGAGTTTGATATCACCATGTTCTTAATAATAGTAGAATGCATGTAGTAATGAAGATGTTATATGTTATGTTATGTCGCTTGTGCATGAGGTTTATGAAGAACAGGGATTCTTCAACCCCCTAACTGCAACTTGTATGTTAATTTCTGTTTGTGTTATGTACCTTTTGTTTGCTGGTTACTTCATGGATTATTGTTCATTATTAGACGATGAAATATGTTACCTGAGAAATTGTGGTGTTAGATTTATTTTATTCGATGGTTAGAGTTTTTTTTATTGATTCTTTAACTGTGCACTTCATTGTGTGGTTAGTGATTTGGTTTTCTAAGATTGGAATTAGGTTCTATGTCCTTTGGCTGTCACTTGTGTGTATGTTAAATGTTTGACAACTGCTACACAAATTTTATGATGTATGCTGCAAAACCGCTTGTTGCTGAGATGTTTGAAGCAATGTGAAATTTCTTTATCTATAGTTGGCGTGACATATTTCTGCCAAAAACAATGAATTGTGATTCTAGACTATTCATTATTCCTCCACCATCATTGCAATGGTAATATGTTTCCTTTCTTTCTCTCTCACTGAATTTCTTTTATTTGTGATTATTTTATAATGGTTTTCTATGCTCATGTTGGATTTCACTGTCTAATGGAGCTTTGGTACCAAGTATGAACCATATCCGAGGAAGTGCTTGGTTCAATAGCCAACACTGTAATTTTATTCAATTGAATATTTATCACATTTATCTTATGAAATCAGAGAAATAGGAATTAGGGGTATGGCTTCTGCAAATTGTGTCGACCGCTTGAATTAGTGGTAGTTGATTCGCTTGAGAAGATTATTCTTTTTTCAGTTCTGTTAACTCAATTCCTTGAATCTCTGTGCAACTTGAGTTTGTTGAAGTTAGACACATATAGAGTTTGTTTAGGCTGGTTGCACTTGTTATAGCTTTTGTCTCAACACTCAACATGTAAGCACACTTGTATGCAGTCTCTTGATTGGAAAGTGCTCATGTCCCCGTAAATGTTTTTACAATGATTTTACTAAATTGTCAAAGTGTAAACAATCCGTAGGTTGTTGCTCATTCTATCAGCATACCATTGTTCAAAGATAGACGTGTTTCCCTCTCTTTTTTTGTTGTATTTTCAGCAGTCCTTGGTCTCCATATATATTACTTCCCCATTCATTTTTTCTCAAACACTTGGATATTTAATGTAGAAATTGTATGAGTTATTCATTAGTTGCTTACAAATGAGAGATTACAAGAGTATATACACTAATGGGCTTCCAATACTTAGAAGTCTAACACTCCCGTCAAGCTTGTTACAAATGCAATAAAGCTATGGTGTAGTTGTTTCCCTAAGAAAGTATATGTTGAACATTCTCGAGGGAACTGGCATGTTAGACCGTAAAAGTGTTTACTCCTCAATAGATCCTAATGTTGAACATCTCCCTGGACACAGGAGGACCCATTTACTGCCCCAAGAAGGTACCAAAAACTCGTTTGTAAGCTAAGTTATCTTACTATCTTCTTGGGGCAGTAAATGTTGAGTCAATTCCTTCATTCATCTTGTGATTGTCTGGTAGGGACTTGGGTATTATGGGATGCCTAAGTCCCGCTTCGAGTAGTATAAAATGTTAGCAGCAAACAATCTGGTAGTATTTAAGCTGAGTATTGAAACTTGTGTCCAGTTTCACCAATGTGGTAGAATATGATTTTATGTCGAGTTGCTGATGATGCGGTAGCAGCAAACAATATCTCAGGTTCTGCATTTCAAATAGGCTTGCCGAGAAAGTCTTATATTCTGCAGCCAGCCACTAGAGATCACGCTGATGTTAAAAAAAATGCAATATGGATTTGGCATCCAAAGCGAGGGTCTCAGAGAAGCCTAGTTGTGTCCACACCAGTACATTCCAATTTGATTTCAATACCTTCCCCTACTTCATCTTCAATCCAAGGGAATTAAAATAGTCTTTATTGTTGTGAGAATAACTCCACGTGCTGCTTCCTCTAGACAATATCCACGTGGAGACATGGTATCAGTGTTGTCAAATATCGGCCATGGCTGCTCCATGGCGAATTGCGGTGGCAGATTTTTGACAACGCCAATTTGTGAAGGATGGCAGCGCCATGGAGTTTTATGGTGGATAAAATACTACTTTTGGGAGGTTGACTTTCTGCTTAGGATTTTAATTTTTAAATAGTTTTGAACATTCAAGTATACAACATTTTAAGGATGAGATGAACTGTAAATTCTATATTTTTTATCATTAGGAATCTAACTCAATACCTTGGAGTTCTTGACAGTTCATTTTCTGTCACTTCCCTCCTAAGCTTGATTGGGTTTGGTATGTTCTTGCTGATTTTTTTAGTTACACTGTTCCCGCAGGCTTTGAAACTCCTCAAAATAGTCTAAATCTGCAAGTAATGTGTTGAGAACTGCTATTATAGTTGAATAAAGTTTGAGTGGGTCAATGTATTATGCATTTATGGTTGAAGCAGCTTTCAATTTTATGTTTACCATGACGACGATGATGATTTTTTGGGCGTAGTAGTTATGGATGGTGTTTTTTTACTAATATTTTATGACATCTTTTTGTTTCATTGTCTAGAGATTTTTGTGGATGAGGTTCTATTTAATGTCAATCCATAAGTGGTATTTTTAAGTTCTCCAACTCATGTGAGTGGTTTTCTCTATTTTGACTTAGAAGTTGATTGAGTTTTGTGATCAGAAGCTGATGATCAAGCTTGATAATGAATGCCCTTCCTATAGAACATCTAAGCAAATGTATAATGTTTCTTGATCATGTGGAAGAGTTATTTATCCAACTCTAAGGTACGTTGCAACTGGTGGTAAGATCATTAGTGAAAAGGGTATATTTTTACTAATATTTTATGACATCTTTTTGTTTCATTGTCTAGAGATTTTTGTGGATGAGGTTCTATTTAATGTCAATCCATAAGTGGTATTTTTAAGTTCTCCAACTCATGTGAGTGGTTTTCTCTATTTTGACTTAGAAGTTGATTGAGTTTTGTGATCAGAAGCTGATGATCAAGCTTGATAATGAATGCCCTTCCTATAGAACATATAAGCAAATGTATAATGTTTCTTGATCATGTGGAAGAGTTATTTATCCAACTCTTAGGTACGTTGCAACTGGTGGTAAGATCATTAGTGAAAAGGGTATATGAACACTTTTGTCGGTCACTGCGAGCTTAAAGCAATGTATTAGGCAATTTAGAAAGTTGAGCTTTCTAAAGGGTGATAGGTATCCTGATCACCAACTTTGTTTTAGGATGTTTTATGCCACTCAAACTCATACCAATGCTCATACGAATAAGTTTTTGTCAACCATGGTTGAGTGGTATAGGTTTGCAGACAATAGCAAGAAGATTGTCAACTTCTGTTCTTATATCATGAGCAGCTGCAAAGCTGCTAAATACAAGCTTTGCTCGCACGCAAAAGTATTTAAGATTGGTTCTCGAAACCTGAGCCATTGAAACCTGGTGCTAAAAAAAGATAATGAAAATTTTTATTCCTCTATTCAAACAAAAACATTTAGAAATGAAGACAATTCAATTCAATCATTTTAATTGCCTAAAATTTTAAATTATCTAAAAAATTTCAATTACCTCATCCAAACATACTCTTAGGACACTTGTTAGTATGATCCTGAAAGTAATACCTCGATTATAAAATATTTGTTTGCGTAATTAATGGGAATAGTTTCACGTGTATTTACACATGATAGAATAAGGTGTGATCTATTACCATTCAAATTTACTTTATTTAAATTTATCTTGATGAATGGTCAGAGATCACATTTTACTCTTTTATGTATAAACTACACTAGAGATGATCCATTCCCAGAATTACGTGCGAATCCTCTCGATCTCAATCTTCCCGTTGAAACTTTGTATAACTGTAATAAAATTTTAAACACGACAAAATCATGACATTTTCTTAGATGAGAGACAAAATCATGACATTTAAATATGACATAGTAGGACTGAAATTGCCAACGGTTATAAATTGCCAACGGTTGTAAATGCGCTCCAACGGAAACATTAGATTGGAATAGTTGCATAGTGCTTGTAATTCAGTAATAAAGAAATTATGTGTGTGTACCGAAAAAATGTCCAAGTTCATGAATAATAATAATGTCAAAATACAATGAATTGGACTAAAACAGGACTAATCTAGGAAGTATCCCAAATTAGTTCTCTAGCCTCCACCTCCAATAAGCTCCCTCCTACAAATACCTTGCTTAACCTATCAAATGAACAAACAACCAACCATTTGTTGCAGCGATGCAGCAGTTCTTGCTTCTTTATCCATACCAGTTTACACTAGTGTGGGAACCTTGATTTTTCAACACAAATGACGATGTAGCAATTCTTGCTCATTCGACACTCTATTCAAGCTATACAATATGTTGTTCTTTAGAAACGACCTAGTATTCACATTACAACATATTTAATCCATATCATAGAGTTTCGATTAAGTTTTACGTTTTATGTCGATTGTCTAACACAACTTTAAGTTTGACTATACATAGCAAGATTAACATAGGCTAAAATGAAATGATACAAAAGAAAAAAACATGGTGACCAACAAAACAATCATGAATCAACATAAAGTGTGTAGATAAGTAAATCACAAATATGATGCCCTCTTCTCTTGCTCTCCCAATATAGCATCTTTCATTTGTACTTTCCATGTCATGATGTCAAACAGATCCAATATCTCCATGCAGCTAACTGCTGTTCTAGCCAAACAAAATCGGTAGTCTCAATTTATTTGTTTCCATTTTTAAGGAAAAGATAAGTACCAGTAGGCCCCTTCAACACAACATCCAATTAACCTAACAAGATTTTTGTGCCGACCAATTGTTTCTACCCCGCTTTGAAGAAAATTGTTGTATACACATTAAAGAAGGCTAAAAAACGTCACTAAATGACTGTTTTTCTCCGACGGCAGTTAATTGCCGTTGGTTTCATCTGCAGTTACCTGCCGCCGGATGCATCGACAACTAATTGTCGCTGCGATCTGTACTTAGTTTTTGGCCTGCTTGGTTGTATTAGTATAAGGCCTGGTATATGGCTATGTAATGGTCTCTTTAATTTTGGTTAACTTAGATTGTTGTTCTTCCTAGTAGTAGCTTTACGATCCCTTTTGTAATTCTGTTTAGTTTCTTCCTGTTATTGCAGTGTTGTAACATTGTGCTCTTTCCTTGTACATCTTGTACTTGGATTGAGTTTCTACAACTTATTTTTTCTGTTTGGGGCTGTTTTTAAAACGATGTAAAGAGGCATATCATATATTCATAGTTATAAAAGCATGGAGGTAGAAATTTAATTACAAGTCTAGATGGAAGGTTTTGTGGAGCTTTGAATATGCTAAGGAAAGGAACGAATGACAATGAAGGCGTTGATTGGATGATCTATTGAGATACCAATATTAAATTGCATAAAAGTATATGCTAAGGAAAGGAATGAATATCAATGGAGGTTTTGTGGAGCTTCTAATTGCTTAAAAATATATCATGTCAGCATCACGTTAGGATAACAATAGCTCTTTGGATTACAATTTAGTACAACCTGGTAGTGCAAGATTCTTTTGATTACAACTTAGTATAAGACTAATCAATACAATATGGTAGTACAAGACTAAGACTCTTTTGATTACAATTTGGAATTTCTTCTATTAATTCAATACAATTAACTGCCGATGCATTCGGCGACAGGTAACTGCCGATGGAACTGGCGACAGTTAACTGCCGATGCACAATCTAGCGGCAATTAACTCCCGCCGGGGTAAAAGAGTCATTTACCGGTGTTTTTTTTAGCCTTCTTTAATAATTTTCCAGTTTGAATTCTTTCTAAGCTTGGCAGTTGGCCCATGAGAAAAAGTTAAATATCAAGTACTACTTTTTTTCCTCTAAAAAAAAAGTACTACTTTTTTTTCCTGACAGAATGAGTGCACTTAATTATTTCTAGGCAAAAAACAAATACACCAGGACCAATGAATTCACTAACAGCAAGTTGAAATAGTTATCAGAAGAAGAGGGTTTTACAGGGGAGTACATGGTTGATTTCTTTTACAGAATCTTTTGTTTTCCTTTATTACATTGTTATGTACTTATATATTATATTAGTTACTAGCTTTTTAGCTATGAACTAGTGCGTAGATTAGTTTTATCAAACAAATCTGAAGCGTTAAAATAGTACTCCCTCCATAATGAAATATAAGCAAAAGTGATAGTTGAAAGGTCAATGTATGTGGTTAAAAATTTAGTCTACATACATCAACTTTTCAACTACCCTTTTTGCTTATAATTCATTATGGAGGGAGTATATTGTTAGTACTGTTTTTTTTTTGTTACAATTGTTACTACTGTATTTCTTTTATTTTTAACTTATAAAAAAGAAATTAAAGATTGAAATGATTGTAAATTGTAATGCATGAGTTGCATTCAACTAAGTACCCCAGACTAGTAATAAAATCCCTGATATAAAAAATTTTGTAATTACTTGTGAATCCTCCCATATTGAAATTTCACATAACTTTGTCACGAATTTTTTTACACACAATTCAATAGGACCAGAATTTTATGCAGTTGTAAGCTTGAATACTCGTTGCAGTTAGCCAATCTAAGTAATTGGATACAAATTAAACTGCTCAGATTGTAAATTCTATATGTTATTTTGATTCAAGTACTGTTGTGTTCAGTTATTGAGCTACAACAATGTTTATCAATAAATCATAATATTGCATAAGCCATTGAGATGCAGGAAATCCATTCCTGTGTCACAGTTACTATTTTTTTGGGGTGATACATTCTCTTAAGTCATGCAGCAAATTAAACTTTCACAGAAAGGCAACCAATGCCTGAAGCCAAAACTCAAGAAAAATAAATCAATAAATACCGGGGAATAAATAAATCATCTGTGTATGTATAAAAAAAAAGTCCTAGTTCATGAATAATAATGTCATAATATAATAAATTGGGCTAAAAAAAGCATAATCTAGGAAGTATCCTAAGTTAGTTCTCCAGGCTCCAATAAGGTTCCTCCAATAAACGCATTGCTTAACCTATCAAAGTGAACAAACACTCATTCGTTAGTGTTGTATCGTACCTATATGGAGGAAAGCATAAGAGTATGACTATTATGTTGCTTTCACTTGAAGAAAATAATAACAAAAACTTAATTTTGACTGAAGTAACAATCAGAAACATACCAATTAAATATAAGCTGGTGAGTAGTGTCGCCATAATGGTAAATATACAAGCCCTAACAAATTCAGCAGTCGAGGTTGACCTGCACAATTGATAATTTGATAGCTCCATCAGTATATAACAGAAGCAACTCTTGTCAAATAAAAAGTGGTTAATGACTAAGGGCATTGAACAAGAACATTGAATTGTAAATGAAAGTGATGGTACAAATTTCGATTATGTTTTTCAGTGAAATTTATTATACGAGAATGTGAGACATGCATTGTCGGTGTACACAATTTACACCGATGTCCAATGAGAAACCAGTATTTTGCCATCATTTTGAAGTTACAAAGTGGGCTTATGTGGCAATATGACGAGTTCTCATTAGATGTCGGTGTAAAACTAATTTACACTAATAGTGGATCTTCATTAAACTCTAATCCTATTCTCATGTTCCATTGAGTTGTGTTTCTTTTTCTTTTGAAATGTTGTATAAGAAATGTCATTGAAAATTACCTTGTTACTAGGTCTCTGACAGATTCAGAAGTTAGTCCAAAACCATAAGGAAAAAGTGGATCATAATGAGGATCTCCAACATTCATTGGGAGTTGATCTACAGATTTGAACCATGTCCTTGCAAGTTTACCACTGAAACCATAGTCACCAAAAAGAACATCTGCCACACCTTGTCCCTCAGATCCTGGTAACCATGCTGCAACCAATGCATCTATGGAGGAAAGATATGGTTCAATCACAACAGGTCTGCCAGTAACGGTGACAACCACACACTTGACAGCTCCACAGACATTGTTGATGATATTTGGACCAGGATCCAAGATTGTAAGGGCTGTGCTGTCCCCGGCAGTCTCGGCATAAGGAGGCTCGCCAACCACAACAATGGCATATTCAAAGTTGTTGGATTTAACAAAATCAGCGTCAGGGTTCTCGCGAAATACAACGTCTGTGCTTGGATCAACCGTTGAATTTATGGCACTGAGAATTGTAGTACCTGCCCATGAGAAAAAATAGCTTACTATTATAGCTTTCTAGCGGAAAGGCAGGGCAATGTCACATGTGTTTGTCAACATTTTCTATATTATAATGTACTCAAGGGTAAAATTGAAAAATAATATGTAAAGCCTAGAATCTCATATGCTTCCATAGGCAAGACCTCAACTTGCTACGAATGTCTGAGAGTCACTTACCGCTCGTGTCACCATTGCCGATGAATCCTTGCCATTTGATTGTCCACCCACCACATTGGTATCCCAAATTATCGGCATGAGTGCCAGCAACTAAGATTTTTGGGGCTTTCTTTGGAAGAGGAAGGAGTGGAGCACTTTGGTTTTTCCCATTTTTAAGCAGCACAAGTGATTTTCTCACAGCTTCCCTTGCAAGGTCTCTGTGTGCCTAATTAAACAGTATATTTGAATATCTCAAAACTCTTGATGTCTTAATTGTGATAGGATATATTCTAAATTGTACAAGTAACAAGAAATATTGATAAAGTTGCATGCTACCTTTGTCCTTAATCTACTTGTAGGAATTAGATAAACTTTATACAGGAAGGTAAATTAACAAAGAATGACAAGTTATAATGTTTAGTTTCTTAATAAAAAGTAAGTTTCAAGACTTTTTTTGCTTGTCTAAAACTGGTGCAGCTAAAACTATATGCAGAAGCTTATTATCTTTCGAGGAATTGTCAAGACATTTTCATTGAATTCGAATATACCGTTTTCATTGAGAATGAAATTGTCATTTTTTATAGTTCAGATTGAACTAAAAAACAAGTCAAATTTGTTACTGAATATCCATTTCAAGGTTGGGATGGTTTGAATGAATCACCTGGCTTCCAAGCTCATTGACCAAGCTGAAATCGGCTAGAGGATTCTCAAAAAGACCCATGGTGAACTTTACAACCAAAATTCTCTCAACAGCATCATCAATACGATCCATCGGAATGATATTATTCTTGACCAAGAGCGTAAGGTCCTGAATGAAATCTTCAAATTCGTATGGTACCATCACCTATAAGTTAATTAACAAAAAAAAAAAAAAAGTTGAGTTCTTCAATCTCTTGTTCGGTAAGAATTACATTGTTTCATAAACTACACTCGAGTAGGAACTTCATTCACTACAAGCATGCAGGCAATTTGAGTATAAAGAACGTACTAACCATATCAACACCAGCTTCAATGGAAGCCTGGACGGAGTATGTGTAGTTTGAACCGGGAGGTGTTGTGATTTTGTCAATACCTTGCCAATCTGAGATGACAAATCCCTGACAAATAAGTGAATAAAATTGAAGTTAGACTTAATACTGAATTCAATAGTTCTACTAGTTGATGATGCCAAATAATATTTTCTTTCCTAACAAAGAACTAAATCTCCGCATTTATTATGTAATTATGTATAAGAAAAAGGAAGAATATAGAGAGACCAATCACCTTAAACTTAAGAGTATTCTTGAGGTAGCCAGTGATTAGATCACGATTCGCATGCATCTTTACACCATTCCAACTGGAGTATGAAGCCATAACCGTAGAGACCCCCTTAATAATAGAATCAGTATACGCAGGCATGTGAAGGCTCAGCAATCCATGCCAATCAATCACCGCGTTGTTCTCATTTACTCCCTTGGTTGTACCACCATCTCCAACGAAGTGCTTAGCGCAAGCCGCTACCTTTGTCCTACAAGAAAAGAATAACTTTATTAGCCTAGTGAATGATAGAGGAACAGCACGAACCATTTTTAATAAGTGACATAAGTAACTACATAAAAATACAAGAGAATTATTCAATCATGATCTTTTTGTTCATTTATGTGCATCATAACAACTGTGGTTAATGTTTGTAATATTAATAACGTCATACTTGCCGCCAACATATGGGACTCCCTTCCTGGCACCCGGCGGGATATCTCCTTGTAGACCAGGTATGATCTCTGTCATTTCTCGCACAATTTTAGGATCCTCGCTATAGCTTTCATAACACCGACCCCATCTAGGATCTCTACAGACCTATAATTAACAAGTTAGGAGTATCAGTAAAATTTAAAGAAAAATAGTACATATTTGTCAACCTCAAACCTGTCTAACAAATACTAGTTTTTAACAAGTTTATCACTAGTGTATAACTTACTGCAATGCATGGAGCAAAAGCATAAGGAATCCCTGTCGCTCTGATTTCAAGAGCAGTTGCAGCACCAATTCTTCGTGCCAAATCAGGATCCCTGATTATCGAATATTATTAGAACAAAGAAAATTATTGGATGCATCTGATAAATATACATGCAATTTAAACAAAATGATAAACAGATATCAAGTTACATGAAAATTTTGGCATTAATGTTGTCTGTAATTCCTATGCCGAACAAATAAATAAAAAAATTAAAAAATCAACTTGCCTGGTGCATCCAAGCCCAACATTATGGGGAAATATGGTAGCATTATAGACATTATTGTGTCCATGAACGGCATCAATACCATACATCATGGGAATGCCCAATCTACTTGCCAGAGACCCTTTCTGAAATTCATTAATCATATTCACCCAATCTTGAGCAGTAGCTTTTGGAAGCGGTTCGCTGCCGCCACCACTCAATACACTCCCTGCACACATTTAAAGGAATCAGTAAGTACAAATAGAATTAAGGTAACATTCAAATACTATCCTAAGTTGGGATCCAAAATGATGGTAATGAATATAGTAAAAAAAAGGGCAGTCCGGTGCACTAAAGCTCCAGCATACGCAGGGTCCGGGAAGGGTCACACACCACAATAATGAAAAAAATAAACTACACAAATTTTAATTAACATTACAAGGGATATCAAGCAAATATTTAGAAACAGGATATTCATCATCACCACCAACACATCTATCGTTTAAAAGGTTTGAGTTAATGCTTCCCAAAATAGATCCGTGATTCAAACAGGAAGCTTTATATATAGCACACAATAAGCGTGTCATTTTTTTTTTATTGAAAGACACAAGATTCATATCCAATAAAACACATAGTTGAAAAGATTTATCTAGTGCTGACAATCGCGGATTGCAGAAAATAAAACACATAATCAAATTTTGCTATGCTACATGAGACTATAGCACTATTTGACAATAGCGACCTGTTCATATTCTGTTACGCTAAAGCATATCTATTTGACAAAACTGGATTTATCAAAAACTTGCAACAACCAAATACATAGTGTGTCAAAATAAAAAGATCACATAAAACTAAGATTGATTAAAAAATTAATCTTTTTTATGCCTGGAAACGAAAGTATACACATTTTCAATTCAAAAAACGTTAACTACAAAGGTATAGTGAAGTATTTTAGTTCTCACCAATAAAACTATTTTTCATAACACTAGCATTGGCAACACTCCTATCAATCTGAGTCATTTGACCAATCTTCTCCTCCAAAGTCATCCTACTCAACAAATCCTTAACCCGAACCGCAACCGGCTGCTTTGGATCTTTGTATTTCATCTCATCAACTTGAGCATTACCAGTTAACACCAACCAACAGCATAGCCATAAAACAACACCCAACAACCGAATCCTAGACATGTTGAAATTTTTACAGCTCTTGTATCACCTTCAGAATAAAACATAATAGGTAAGAACACAACATATATAACATTATAACATAATAATAAAACAGACCCAATAGAGATTAAAAAATAAAGATATAATTTTGGAGTTATACCCCACTTGGTATCAAAGGGAAATCAAAAGAGAAGCAAAAGAAAAGCATATCCAATGAAAAGGGTTGAAGAAATATGAAACCCCATTACTTAAAAAAGCAATTTTTTTATTAAGCAACCAAAAGGGTATTACGAATATAGTATAAAGAACAAAATCAAACACACGTTTTGATTAAGGTTTTGCAGTAAAGTGTATATAGATGAAGTGTGTGCGATAATGACTCACTATGAAAGCAGCAATGACGAGTTTATGGGATCCAATGTGAAAAAACGGTGACTTTATTTATGAGATTGAAAGTGGAAAAGAGTGAAGTATTTATAGTGGGAAACATAAAGCACTTGTTCCGATAGTTTCTGTTTTGTTACATTGAAGAGATAATGGATAACGACAAAACAATAACGTTATCTTTTTTGTTTGTGATCAACCTCAGTAAAAACCTAAATCAACGGTATAATATAAAGAGAATGCTCCACGTTAAAACTGAATATTTTTATCATTTATTTAAAATATGAACCATCTTTGTGTGACTTTCAAACTCTAACAAATTTTCTTTTTAAAAAAGAAAATTGTAACAAACTTTTATCTTTTTTAACGATAACAATAATTTAACAAATTTTCTTTTTTAATAACACCAACAATATAACATTAATAAAAAAAATTGTTTAAACGTATAATTGAAATAGTAACAAAAGTCAACACAAAATCTCTTATCCCTATTAACATAGTATAAGATAATATTGTTCTATTGTAGTGGAGTAATCTTATTTTAATGGAATTAATTTAATATTTTAAATAACATTTTTTAAGGATAAAATAGTAAATAAGATAGTTTAAATGAAGGGTAAAATAGATAAGAAAAAAAGCCGATTCAAACTCATTTTTTTGAGAGGAAAGTTAGTCCAAACTCATACATACATAGTATAGATATAGTATAGAATAACATAGATATCTTACTCCATCCGTTCATTTTTAAGTGTCGTTTGAGTGCGGATTTAATATTGTCGTTTTGGTATTTTAAGGGTATGATTTGTCAATTATACCCTTCGTCAATTACTCTTATCTTTTTTAATAAAACTAATTAATGTTATATATTTGAAAAACTAAAGTTTTTTTTAAACAAAATTTATTTCTTGTCATCTTAAAATTGACAATTGTTTGTTATGAAAGAGACTGCAAAAAAATAAGAATTTGTTGCAGAAAAAGATATTAACTAACAATTGTTTGTTATGAGAGAAAGATAACATATTAAATTTATTGGAAAGAGAAAATGTGTGCACAAAATAAGAATATATTGGTAGATTAAAATAAGGGTATAATAGTAAATAAAGGTGCAAAAATACACTTCACTAATTTAGTGTTAATAATATTCTAAAACGACACTTAAAAAGGAACAGGAGGTAGTAACAAACTACGCGTATAAATATTAATCTTATCCCCTAAATATTTCATCTAAATTTTTAATTACAATTTCATATTTTATCTAGCATAAATTTCTCAACAAACTACACATATAAATATTGCTTTAATTTTATCCACTAAATATTTCATTTAAATTTTAATATTAAATTTTAATATTTTATGTAGCATATTTATCTCAACTAACTACACATTTTTTAGGGGAAATTCAAGAAACTACACATATAAATATTACTTTATCTTATCTTATAAATATTTTATTTAATTTTTTTTGAAAGAATTTAAATTTTTAATTAAATTTTAATATTTTATGTAGCACAAATATCTCAACAAACTACAAACATAAAGATTACTTTGATCTTATCCACTAAATATTTTATTTAAATTTTAAATTAATTTTTTTAACAAGCAAAAATGGATTATATGACGATAAACAGAGCCTTTAAATTAGCACAAAGTGTGCCAGCCCAGAGCTCAAAGAAATACAACTACACAGTTTAGAAGATCATCCAAGGGACGGTTAGCCGATGTCCATGCAAACAAATGAGCTCGACTTTAAATTTAAATTAAATTTTAATATTTATGTAGCATAAATATCTCAACAAACTGCACATAAATATTTATTAATCAACAAAATATCAATTTTTCCTTTTAAAAAAGAAAAAAAAACTTAGGTACAATTCCTTTATTAATTTTTTTTTCGTACGCGTCTCCTTCCATTTTTTTTAAAGAACGTCTCCTTCCATTGTTAAGTTCATTTATTAACCTTTTTCTATTTTATATAAAAAAGTTTTTTTTTTTTTGTGTGAATTGGGTATCTCGTCGTGTAACTATAGAGACTAACCTTCCAACCGGATAAATTCATAAGGAGTGACATATATCTTAAAATACATATGTTAATTTGATACTACCATCTTAATATTTTGTTTAATTTTTAATTGTTTTTTAATATTTTATGTAGCATAAATATTTTATAAAATACACATAAATTTTAAAAAATATGAGTCATCTCTCTTATATATCCAACATTTAGTCAATTCATAATTGATACGGGACTAAACACTCACACTTGAACCCTAATCATTTTTCCTCAAGTGTGAGTATCCCACATCATACACTTAAATTTCGATACTATGATCTCACTCTCTCGCTTGTCCCACAAGCTGGTAGAACGACCATGGGCAGAAAAGCTATCTCTCAAGAGTTTTATGGATAAGGTTGTATTTGAATTCATAACATCTAATTAAGGGGCTTTAGGATTGCTCGATAACAACTTTGTAGTCAATACTTTATCACTTGAAACTGTTCTTCAACTTTGTAGCTCCTTCCTGTTTTCTTCGAATGAGTTTAGAGGCCAAACACTCACAAACTAAGTACTATGATGTGAGAAATTATGTGTTTAAACTCGTACCCCAACATATCAAATGTTCCGGCAGACTACCATCTAATTTGTACTTGCATGACACTTTGTAACTAAATCCTATATAAGTAGAAATGTCACTATTTCGGTTTTCAATTTCGTCGGACTTCAATTTCACTATTTCGTCAGTAAGCTAGTTTAATTTTTTTGGGTACCAAAAGCTAGTATAATTACAACATGGAATGAAAGTGTTATAAGATTGGTGGTTTACCAATATAAAAAAATTAGCACAAAAAATCTTATGGTTATAAATTATATGGCATGTAACTGGGTGGTTTTAGAAATGTACTATAACTTTAATTTATGTTTTGGCTTGGTAAAAGTTGAATGACTGTGCAACCAAAAGCTTCATCTTTTGAATTGATAAACGGAAAAATTATAAAAAAGGCAGATTCCTTAACATAAAAGACAAGTCATATTATGCAAAAAGTTTTTCATAAAAAAAGAAAAAAGATATGGATATGGATCATGTGGTAAAAGTTTTAAATGGTTCCTGTAGTGTGGTACCATATCCAAAAGTATGGAACATGCAAAGAATAACTTGATTAATGAAAAATCACCAGCTTTCATCTCATGTTGACTTTCAATTAGAGAATCGGATTCTCCCATAGCCTCATTTTAATTATGAGTTTAATAAGTTCATTCCCTTTTAGTCTTTGGGTTGGTCAGATTGTTTTGATAGATCCCTATGTAATAAGAAATTTTAAAAGGCTTAGATGACAAACAATGATACATGAAAATAAAAACGGAAAGGAATTGTAAATGAAATTATTTTATTCAAATAATAACTTTTACAAATGAAAAAAAAGAAGCACTGGAAGTGCCTGGATTTTTAAATTTTCTAGTATTTTGAATTCCCTCATCCAAAGGCTCCTTCATTTCATATTCTTCTCTGTAGTGTTCTTCATTAAAAAAAAAACATCCTCATCCAACCACTCACTTATAAATCGTAAGGATTCTCTTAACACACCAATAGAAAGAAACAATTTTCAAGAGTGACACATTTTGTAACATCGTCCTATATGCATTTGAACAAAGCAATGACGAATTTGGAATGGTTACGCTTATCTTCGGAGGTACGTTTAGTTAATGTGAAGGTATCAAGGTCAGATCACTTACCTATTATTCTTCATCATCACCAGTCATAGACATTTAGACAAAATATCAAATTTTTCGATTTGAGAACTTTTTTTTGAAGAAGGCAAACTAACCCACTGTAATTGATACCGAGGAGAATTTATCAATGTTTTGAAGGAAATGGTTTTGGATAAAGCGTTGTGACTTGATGGTTTCAACCCAAGTTTTTTCAAACATTTCTAGAGGGAGTATGGTGATGAATTTTTTGAGGCGGGTTGTTGTTGGTTAGATCATGGTTTTACTTCTACCCTGAGTTGAATGATACCAATATTTCTTTAATTTACAAATTTAATGCACTAATATCTGAGACTGATGACCTATCTCTTTGTGTAATGTGTTTTATAAGGTAATCTCTTAAGTTCTTGCTAATATTGACTTAGGGGTTGCTTACACAAATATCTTTCTGATGTTCAATTTGCTTTCGATCCATGTCAGTCTATTCTTGATAACACCTTTGATAGCTTTTGAAATTATCCATTATTTGAAAAGTAAGATAAGACTAGTGGAAGGGTATGATATGTGGCCCTAAAAAAGTGATATGAGTAAGACCTACGATAGAATTGAATTGGGCCTATCTTAAAGGGGTTATGACGAGGTTGAGATTTATTGAAAAATTGTAAGGTGTATTATGATGTGTGTAGAGTGACTGAAGTACAAAGTGTTGGTTAACCAAGATTCACTTGTTTATATTGTGTGCACAACGAATAACTACTCTTATTGATAAGACAAATGGGAGGGAAAACTTGCATGATATCCGGGTGTGTAGGGGACACAAAGATTCACACATCTTTTATTTGCCGATGATTTTTTTTTTTTGTTTTGCACGAACACTATTAGAAAAGAGACTACTTTGAAGAATATGTTATCTATCTATGAAGTAGCATTGGGTCAACAAGTAAACTTTTAAAAATCCAAGATCTTCTCCGTGGACGTTAAATCAAATGTAGAAAATATTTTCCAAGTTAATAGTACTTGGGTCTCCCATCTTTGATATGTAAGAGCAAGAATGTCAAGTTCAAATTCATCAAGGATCACATGTAGAGGAAGATTAATTCGTATAGTGGTCGCTCATTGTCTAAAGCGAGTAAAGATCGTAATGATTAAGTCTGTGCTTCAAGCTATTCCAACTTATTTCATAAGTATCTTTTTAGTCCCTTCTTCATTAGGCTATGAAATAGAAAAAATATCATGGATTTTTTTTGGTGGGGGCAACGGAGGAGGTCTAAATAAGAAAATCAAGTGGTAATCTTGGAGCAAGCTTGATTTGAAAAAGAAGGATGGTGGTATGAGTTTTAAGGATCTCTACATGTCCAACTTAGCATTATTGGGAAACAAGTGTGGAGGTTGGTAACTAATCCAAATTACTGGTAGCTTGTTTGTACAAGGCTCGTTAATTTCCAAAGTGTGATGTGTTGGAGGTGAAAAAAAAGGAACAACTCAAGTTTTGTGTGGAAGAGTATTAAAACGGTTGTTCGTGGTGTGAAAGATGCGTGGATTAATTACTTGCTGTTGTTCTGCAGAAAAAGCGTGCAATCATGGCAAAACATAAACATGCGGCATAATATTCACACGTTCCAATAGTAGTAGCTAAAACTGGTCAATAAATCTTTAGCATTTTTATTAATGTTGTCACAGGAGAACATTTATTTTTCTCAACAATATCATTATTGTTGGCAAAAATTATTTACCCCAACCATAATTATTTTCATTGCAAATAATATAACTTTTTGGCAGCAACATAATTTATTGTTGGGAATACTATGTAGTTTTGGCAGCAACATCATTTTTCGCTGGAATAATACAGTATTTTGGCAGCAACACAACATGTGATACGAATTAAACAAGCTTTTAGGAGCAATATTGTAAAGTCGTTGGGAAATATATATTTATGCCAACATCATAACTTGTTGCCGCAATTTTTTTAATGTGAATAAATTAAGCAATATTATATCCTAATAGGAGATGATGGTTAAAAAAAATAATGAATTAATATTCGTACAACCTAACCCGACTATCAATGCCTATATTGTCAGATTGAAAACATCCATCCAAATTTAATCTGAGAATATTGAAGTTGTGTGGTTGTGAATTTCAATGTGGTTTTTGCCGGTTCGTAGACATATGTGATGAAAAGGATGTGTCGAGACTTTAAAAGAAAGAACACTTCTGCAAGAAAGAACACTTCCTTTCATAGCCGATGAAAGCTTGGCTCTATTGGTAAGGAGTTAACTCAGTCTCAAGGTCGTGGGTTCAACTCTTGTTGCCTGAAGTGAGGACCTCTTTGATAAGTCTCTCTATAAGCGTTCTTTGAGCTCGAGGTTTGCCTCAACCATGATGAGGCTCCATAACTTAACTCACCTAAATTTTTCCTTATAAAAAAATAACTTCATTTCATAAAAGTAGTGAAATAAAAAGCTTAATTTACCTTATATGTAATTTGTTTTGGTGTGCTAAAAAACAAATAATAATAATAATAATAATAATAATAATAATAATAATAATCCCCTAAAAAAAATTGGAGTAATGACGATTGGGCGGTAAGCGTTTTTCTTAGCGCAACAAAAAAATTGGATCCATATTCACCTTTTCTTAAGTAACTGTCCCCCACTATCTCCATTGGTGGAAATGAAGATGAAGATCTAATAGCAACTCCTGAAAAGCAATTAACAATTATCTTTAGGTTTAACAGAATGAAGATGGAATTTTAATTTCTTTGCTTCAATTCTCATTCTTCTCACCCCCACAATATAGTTTCATTGGTACATTTCTTTTCATACTTCAACTCTCATTCTTCCAAAACTTTCACATTCAGGTACCGTTTGGCCTGACTTTTTTTCTACTTCTCTATAATTTTAAAGAGAAGGTAGGTCAAACACAATATCTATTAAGTACTTACTAAAAAATATTTTAAACATGTTTTCCCTTCAAAAAATATTTTAACAATTTTTTATTTATTATATGTTTGTATAATATTTTGTCAAACAACTTTTAACTTAAAAATAGCTTTAAAACTAAAAAAATAATAAAGTAATCAGACAACTTTAACTTCTTTCTTAAAGTCCTTAATTTTAACTTTGTTTTAAAGTAGCTTTTAGACTGTAAAAAAGTCAGGCCAAACGATGCCTCAATTGTGATTCTAATTTGTTTGGATCTTTTTCTTCTTTTAAACTTGTATTGTTGTGTAACACAAATTTAACTTTTAATTAGATTTTGTCCTTTTTTTCATCTTAATTTTAATTCATTCAATTTTTTATGTGGTTGCAGTTGAATCCAAATGAATTCCTAAAGTCATTTTTACATAGTTGAAATGAAGAATTCCACCACAGTGCCGAATAAAATTACTTTTCTAAACAAAGTTTTGGACATTTCAGATTCATAATTTATAGTTTCGTCTTGATGTGGTTTACTCATCCATTTTTATTTTATTGTGTTTCAGTACTCTATTGGGTTTGCCACTTGAGTCTTCAAGCAAAACAACAACTCGGTAAAAAAAACTCATCAAGTTCATATTTGTTGATGAATTCTATTTTTTAGAGTTGCTTACAGATGCACAGGTACATAGTGTCTTACAAGTATTATTACTAAGTTATTTATTTTTTTCCTACTCATATTAGAGGTTAACTAACCTTCATTTTAGCTCTTTCGTTTATTAATTACATAGAAAAATACATATGAAACTATTAATTATCTATTGTATTAAATTGCAGGTCAAATAGGGATTTTTTTTCAGCTACTTCTCAAAGAAATGTCCAAACTCAAGTTATAATGAAGAAATGTTGCCATAAGACACAACTTTGTCTTTTTTTTTAAGGAAGACACAATTTTTCGTTGTTGATTACAATATCTACTTTTATTTGTATGAGAACAAAACCATTTATAATTTATTATTTTGATGTAAAGGAGATGTTTAAGTAATAACATTTTCTCTTGTTGATATTTATTTTTTAATTGTTATTATAATTTAAATTATAAAGATGATTGCTACTAGTTTAGAATTAAACTTTTGAAAACATATAACTAATTTTAATAAATGACATAATCTATTGAGAAATACATTTTATACCAAATTCTTTTGTTATTGACGTATAAAAGATATAACGACTATTTGTATCTTTGACAAAAATAATTTATTACAACGACTTTCGTTGTTGACAAAAATACTTTATTGCAGCGACTGTAGTCATTGTGACATGTCAAATAAGGCAACAACAATTGTTGTTGTAAAAATATTGGTTATGGCAGCGACATCAAATGTCGTTATAAAACTTTTCGCAACAGCATTTATACCAACGACATGCAACGACATTTTTTTCGCTGAAAAACGTACATTTTGCGACAACTTTGTATTTTGCTTGGCAACATATGTCGCTGCTAAAAACCATTTTTCTTGTAAGAGATGAGTCTGGAATGTTTATGGGAGCAAATGTGTTGTGGTTTCAGCCAATTATGCATGTTAGTATTGGTGAGGTGATGAGCTTGCTCTCAGCTATCGAATGGATGCAAGAGCTGAATTTCAAACATGTTATCTTCTCTTTGACTCGTAGATTTCTGTTCTATCATTTTATCTAGATATCGTAGTATTCTGTTATCCTTTTAGTAATAAAAAATAAATATGTATGCATCCATTCCATAAAAATAATCTCATTTTCTTTTGACAAAAATAATAATCTCATTAAAATTGCCACTAACTCCTTCAAAAAAAAAAATTGCCACTAACTCAAGATGTCCAAACCAAAACATTTCATATTATGGTTTTGTTTTTGATAACATTTCATATATGATCTGTATGCATCTTCTACTCAAAAATCACAATATTTTCTTTAAACGGTCTAATATAATTAAGGATAATACTAACAGTGTGGTTTGTGGGGAAAAAGAAACTGGTGTGAAATGACACACAAAAAACACACTCACCAAGTAAAGTCCTTCCTCCAATTCAATTCATCATTACTGAAATAAAACCCATCTTGTGTAACCCTCCAAGAACATATCCTATTTGTGCCACAACGTTCTGCGTCCCTAGAAGCCTTAAAAGCATCAAAATTCTTCCTTATGTTGTCCCATTTCATGGTACACTTCATGTGGTTACTACTCCACAAATTGGGCCTCATGATCCAGCTGAAATCATCATGTTCTTGCATGGCTCGACTACCAAGGTCCATTTCATCTGATGAACACCAAATGACCAAAGGCACAGATGAATTGTTTGTGAAGCCATTAATCACACGAACATAATACTCATCACTGCCAAACAAATATTGTGATCGTTGCATTACGACCATTACAATGATAATGGAGGCAGAAAAGCATAGTAGAGGGAAAACACACGCTGTAAATTTCATGGTCTTTTCTTATGACAACAATTCAAGTGAATTTGTGATTTGTATACGTTACATGTGTTTGAATGTGTCACTTATATGTTAGAGTTAGATATTAAAATATTATTTATTGGGCGCTTGTGTTTTGGATACGTACGTATCTTGGGCTATAACTTTTACACCTAATGAGGAGATCCTTACCTTTTGTCTGATGCTAAATTATGCATATTTTTAAATGTGGTCTTGAAGTTGATTTTTTTTACCATGCCCCTAAAAAATTAAATTAATTTGGTCAAAAGTTTTATGTTGGTTTTTGTAAAAAAAAAAAAAAAATTACGTTGATTGTGCGTAAGATCTATTTCAGTTGACAAATGACGATATTATTATAGTGTACTTGAATTACAAATCTTTATAGTCTTTTAAAATCTTAAAAGGACATAAAGTATTGCATATTCTTTTAAAATCCTAAAATAAAAATTATGCAAAAATTGTTTTTTAAATCTCAATTCAATACAACTATCTTACTTTTTTCTTTCTTACTCTCAATTATGGATATTTTTTTGACAAAAATATCCATAATTGAGTAGAATCTAAATAAATTACTATTGTATGTGTCTCCGTAATCACATTGATTAACTATAATAAAAACATAACCTAAATAAATAATTAAGAATATTGACTAAAACTAATATTTTAACTAAATTAAAAAAATTATTCGAAGATCTTAGATTGACTTAACTAATGAAGGGTGAAAGAAAGATAAAATCATAGAAATAAAAGATATCAATTAATGATGTAGAATTCTACTATGTAAATAGTCTATGGATCATCTCATAAAAGGTAGTAGTGTACATCAATATTCAAAATTCATCCATGAATCAAGATCCGCGAATCAATAAATATGAGAAAGTTGATCCACAAAAAAAGAATAAAATAAGAAATATTTTAGCCTTGCCAATCTATAATGCGAAAATGAAATTTGAATAGATACCAATACCTAATACAAATATGGGTCTCGTTAACGAAAGCACCAGATCACTCTTTAAGCATCCCTAATAGAGAAATTATTCTTTAAAAAAATTAAAGACTTCAATTTTCAATGTAATAAATGCACAAACTTTTATAAAAACTTAACACTTTTGGTGCTTAAAGAGTGTCCGGGACACTCGTTAACATTTCCCTACAAATATAATGATAGAAATCGAAAAAGATATGTGTCTCGGCAATAATAACAAAAAAAGAGTTTGGGGTATTTTAAATTTTGTATCCATAAAGAATCATTCGAGTTTTGATAACTATAATTACTAACCCTTTTAAACAAATCCTACAATTATTAATCATTTTTAATTTGGTCTATGAGGTCATATTTTTTTTTTTTGCTATTGTAGGTACGTTTTTGCTGACGTGTTGTTTTTTATTGGATTTTAGTGTTGATAACTCATGTAATTTTGTATTCGATGGACCAAAATACCCTTATATGTCTGAAAAACCCAAAAAATTATTATCTTGAATTCAAACCCAGAAACTTACACAAAACTCGAGAAATCTTACTGCTTTTTTCAATGCACCATATTCTTCGTCGAAACACCTTCTCTGGTTTGATCAATTGCCGCAAGTGCTTCCAAAATCCAACGCGCCGATCATTCTCTTTTACGGTAACAATCTCTTCGATCTGCTGAAGAGTGCGATGATTGACAAACGATCAGTAGCGTTCAATGCAAAGATCACAAGTAGCATAATGTTCTTCATCAAACAAAGCTTTCGACATGACATCGGTCCTCCGGCATCTAGAACAATAACAACATCCACTCGAGCACGATGCAAAACCTTCAGGGCGCCGGAGTTTTCAACAACATAAGTCTCGTAATTCTGATCAACAACAATTTCCAACCCACTTGAGTTGGCCTTGTGATGTTGCTCGGGACCTTGAAGTGTGCTTCCCTCAGGATTTCAGGTTCGATTCTCCTCAATTCTAATTTAATTGGTCTAGTTTGACTTCTTCAAAAAAAAAAATTCTGGCATTAAACACACCTCAAGATTCTTCCTTATCACCAATGAAGAACGATCAACATTAAACCCTTGAAACTCAATATTTTCATCACTTTCATCTTCAGTTTTGTTTTCCGATTCAGGAATAAGAGTGAGAACGAAGAACGATCAACACCGCTTTAATTTTTTTACAAATATACCCTTATAGAAAATTGTGAAATATTAAATACATCCGCTAATAGACATACATTAAATGAAGGGTATAAATGTATTTTAAGCAATAAATACGTCTTAAAAGTTGTGACATTTCTTTTATAAATATGACCTTTTTATACAAATTTATGTATTTAATGCATTGAAAATTGAAGTATTTACTGACATAATAGAAGAGAACAACACATCAACATAAGACAAACTTTTATGACATTGAATAATTTATTGTCTTATACATTTGATGGACAAAAGACTATTTTGATATTTTAGACAACTTGTACTTGAGACAAAAAGTTGTGTTTTTGTTTAGTCTCTAGCCCCCATTATAATTGAAGTTGTTATGTCCCTTATTTTGTTTTTTAGCTGATCAAACACACCGTTAAAAAATTTAGGGTCCGTCTGAATTAACTTATTTTTCAGTTTATGAAAAATAAATTATTTATTTGCATAAAATTTTGTACAAATTAAAAATTAAATCAAAATCAAGAGGTGGTGGGGGTTCGAAAATTCATCAGTTTTCTAATCAACGAAAAAAAAAAAGAAAATTGAGGAGAAAAAGTGATCTAAACAATGGGGTGGAGAAAGAATCATCCTCAACTGAGTGTTTGGCAGTGAGTAAAGAGGTGAGTGGTTCATCTGCGTGGGGGCACATTGTTGGTGTAAATGGGTCGGGTGTTGGTTTCATGTTGGAGAAAAATACTTTGGTGGCCCTGGATTCTTTTAGTTCCCTAAATGATCATACCCTTCAACAAGAATTGGATGCGGCAAGAATTTTGAGATTGAAGAAAAAGGGTGTTTTGTCGTTCACGGTATCGGATGGTCCAATCTTGGACAAGTTAGTAGAATTGGAAAGGGTGGACGTGGATAATAAAAAACAAAGGGCGAGAGTAGGGGTTGATCAATGATAGTATCCTCTTTTAATGTAAGGGGTTTGGGGGGGAGGTTGAAAAAGAAAAAGATTAAGGAATTGGTCATTCAAAACAAGGTAGACTTTATGGCGATTCAAGAAACTAAATTGGAGATGATCTCACATAATTTATGTAGTAGTTTATGGGGAAGTGTTAATTGTGAGTGAGTTTTTCTTCCGTCGGAGGGTAATAGTGGTGGAATTCTATCTTTGTGGAATAAATCTATGAGAAAGCTTAATTTTTTCTTTGTAGGAGAAGGCTTTGTGGGTGTTTGCTTGGATTGGGGTCCGTTGAATATTAGATGTTATGTAATAAATGTGTATTCTAAATGCGGTTTGGAGGCAAAAAGGAGGTTGTGGGAGAAACTCCTGGAGGTTAGGGTGGGATTGGGGATGGAGTTTGGTGTATTCTTGGAGATTTTAACGCTGTGAGTAGTAGGGAGGAGAGGAGGGGCGTAAATGTGGAGGCTACTCTGGGTCACGTGATGGAGATGAATCTTTTTAATCATTTTTTGG
Organism: Medicago ruthenica; assembly: GCA_018208015.1. Lineage (NCBI taxonomy): Eukaryota > Viridiplantae > Streptophyta > Magnoliopsida > Fabales > Fabaceae > Medicago > Medicago ruthenica. Next base: position 21,580,972 of record CM031372.1, read on the forward strand.
CCGCGTTGGATTTGGAGGATGTGAATCCTTTAGGTCGGAAATTTACTTGGTACCATTCAAATGGGGTGGCAATGAGCCGGATTGATAGAGTTTTGATTTCAGATGAGTGGGTGAATCTATGGGGAAGTACATCCCTTTTGGTGCTTCATAGAGATGTCTCAAATCATTGTCCTCTAGTTCTAAATGTTGGAGGTACAGATTGGGGGCCTAAGCCTTTTCAATTTAATAATCATTGGATTGAAAATATGAGCTTTAAAAAGGTAGAGGATAAGGTTTGGGGGAGTCAAAGTGGATCCAGGTGGATGGGAGTAGTGTTGAAAAATAAATTAAATGCGTTGAAGTTTAGTCTTAAAGAATGGAGAAAGGTGGAGTATGGAGGGAAGGGTAATAGAAGTAATTTGTTGGTGGAAGATATAGCGGAGCTTGATGTAAAAGGTGAGATGGGGATGCTATCAAATGAGGAGGTGGATGGTAGAAAGATATTGTTTGGCGAATTATGAAAACTTCTAAAGAGTAGAGAAGCTAGCTTGGTGAAAAAATCTAGATCTAAATGGCTCAAGGAAGGTGATGCTAATTCCAAGTATTTTCACAAATGTGTCAAAGCATGCTTTAACCATAATTTTATCAAAGCGCTTAAGGTGGAGAGCGAGTGGTTACAAACCCTGGAGGCGGTAAGGGGAGTGGTGGTGGAGTATTTTAGGAAGCATGTCGCTTCAAGTGATTGGGGTGGATTTTGTGAGACTTTTCGATGATGAAAATAGAGGATTAATCACCCCTTTTTCATTAGAGGAAATTCATAGGGTGGTGAAGGAAAGTGATGGTAATAAGAGTTTAAAGAAGTTTTTGTATCTTTTGGAGAATAAGGCGAGGATCATGTTTGACCAATTCCATGGGAATAGGGTGTTGCCAAAGAGCTTCTTGTCGTATTTCATAACGTTGATCCCAAAGGTTGAAAATTCCCTTTTCCTTAAGGATTTTCGTCCAATATCATTGTTGGGGAGCCTTAATAAATTACTATCAAAGGTGTTGGCGGAAAGATTATCCGGGGTAATGAATTCTATTATTTCTCAATCTCAATCGACTTTCTTAAAGGAGCGGAATTTGGTTGATGGAGTGGTTGTGGTAAATGAAGTGGTTGATATGGCGAGAAAGTTAAAGCGTGAGTGTTTGATTTTAAAAGTTGATTTTGAAAAGGCGTATGATTCCGATGGATTGGAGTTTTTTTGGAGTATATGATGAGAAGAGTGAGTTTTTGTAATAAATGGGAGGATTGGATGAAGGCTTGTGTGTTCGAGGGTAACATGTATATCCTTGTTAATGGGAGCCCGACATAGGAAATTAATATTCAAAGAGGTCTTAAGCATGGTGACCTGTTAGCTCCTTTTTTATTTCTCTTGGTGGCAGAGAGGTTTGGCGGTTTAACGAGGAATGCGATGAACCTTAATATGTTCAAGGGGTTTGAGGTGTGGATTGAAGGGTTGTTTATTTTGCATCTTCAATATGCGGATGATATGCTTTTCATAGGGAGGCATCCGTAGAAAATCTATGGACGCTTAAGGCATTGTTAAGAAGTTTTGAGTTGGCATCCGGGTTGAAAGTGAATTTTTTCAAAAGTTGTTTGATAGGTGTGAATGTGAGAAGAGAATCTATGGAAAGTGCTTGTGATTTTTTTAATTGTAGGGAGGGAAAATCCCTTTTATCTATTTGGGGCTACCGATGGGGGCAAATCCGAGGAAACTATCAACTTGGGAGCCTTTGTTAGACAGTTTGAGTCACAAATTGAACTCGTGGAGAAACAAATATTTGAGCCTTGGAGGCCGGATTGTCCTTCTAAATTCGGTCTTGAATTCAATTCCTATTTTTTATTTATCAATCTTGAAGATGTCGGTGAAGGTTGAAGGGAGGGCGGAAGATTAATTGAATAAAATGGAGTTCGGTGTGCCAACCTCGCAAGAAGGGCGGTTTAGGTGTTAGAGATGTTAAGGTGGTGAATGTTAGTCTATTGGCAAAATGGAGATGGAGGTTGTTACAATGTGAAAATCCCCTTTGGAAGGATGTTCTTGTCGCTAAGTATAGTCCTCGAGTGGGGGCCATGTTTGATGATAGAGTGGAAGATTGGCCTTGTTTTGCACCAAGGTGGTGGAAGGATATAGTGGCGATTGAAGATTCGGTGGGTGATATGTGGTTTAATAATACGGTGGTGAGAAAAGTGGGGAATGGGAGGAGTACGAGCTTTTGGAAGGACCCATGGGTGGGGAATGCACCTCTAAATATTTCTTTCCCTCGCCTTTATTCAATTTCCACCCAAAAAGATGCAAAGGTGGGGGATTTATGGGCGATGAATGAGGGGGTTGGTGATTGGTCTCTTTTGTGGCGCATACCACTTTTTGTATGGGAATTGAACTTGCTTAGTAATTTGAAGCGAGTGATTCGGGATTGGAGAGGCACCAATTTGGAAGATGGGTGGGGATGAAAGGTGGAAGAAAGTGGGGTTTTCACGGTGAAGTTGGCGTATAGGTTGCTTGAAGAGTCTTTGACGGTGGATGGTCCTTTAAGTCGATCAAAGGAGGCGGTGTTTGAATCAATTTGAAAGAGTCCAGCGACGTCGAAGGTAGTGGCTTTCTCTTGGAAACTACTTCATAATCGCATTCCAACGAAAGATAACTTTGCTAGGAGAAATTGTGTACCCTTGGAGGCAAACTTAAATTGTGTTTTTTGTGGTGGTGATGATGAGGAAACGTTGAACCATCTTTTTTGCATTGTCAAATTGTAATATCCCGCGTAGGCGCAACTTTTATCAGTAATAGAGGAATTATGAGTGAGTAGGGACAAAATGGTAATTTTGAGAGGAAGGGGTTTTTAAAGGGATAAGCTTGAATATTCTTCATTATTCACATTTCCCTTCTCTCACTAAAAACGGATTTTTCTCTCCCTCTCCCTCTAGAAATCGGTTTGCATTAGCAGCAGTTGTGATCCACCAGTTGCCTTCCCTGATTTCTTGACAGTAAGCAAGCAAGCAAGTTTTGGGAAAGTTGAAGTAAGTGGAAGCTTAAAGATAAAGTAAGACCAAGCTAGGGTTTTGGTAAAGGAAGCCTGTCAAAAGCAACACAATTCTAAGTGAGTTCCTTAGAGTAGCAATATCCCTTGTGGGTTGTTTTGTGTGAGTTTCATAACAAAATTGCTAAGGTTTAGGAAAAAGATAGTTTTCCCCTAATTTTTGATACTATGCTTGATCCTGTTTAATCCTTGATTACAACATGTTTTTAAGTTCAAAAATGAGTCTCTGACATGTTTTCAAAGATCACTGGACAGTTGGGTACCAAGGTTTTCAAAATTGAAACACATTTTTCAGAAAATTCTATGTTCTGCTACAGTCGGAGAGTGACCAAGAGTTTGCTCTGCGAAGTAGCAAAGTTTTGCTACTGTCTACCATCGCCTAGCCATCGCCCAGACTTTGCTTTGCGAAGTGATCAGAAGCTGAGTTCGCAGAGCAAAGTTTTAGACGCTCTGCGAAGCTTCAGACTCTGAACCTTCAGAAGCTGACTTCAGAGTCTGAAGGTTCAAACGCAGGGATCGCAGAGCGACGCTCAGGGTCGCAAAGCGAACTTGCCCAAAATGGCATTTTTATTGTAAACAGTTGTACCTTGCCAATGATCGTCGATATGCTTTGGGGTTGAGATACTCATGAACCTTCAGGGATTAATCTAGGATAAGGATAGGTATCATACAGAGAGATGGGTTTTATATCCATAGGATTTCAGGTTAGTTAAGGGTTAGTTCAGGATACCCTTAACCAGGCGGGTACATTTATATGTACATCAGGGCGTGTCCCAGTTGTTCACATCAGAGTGACACTGCGGATGTACGCAACAGTTCAGGATAGATGTACTCTAGTTAGTGGTACAAGGATTTTATCAGGATTTATACATTATGTGTGTGTGTGTGTGTGTGTATATATCTATATGTGTGTGTGTGTGTGTGTGTGTGTGTTGACAAGTCGTGGCACATGTACGCTTCAGATTTATTCTGGATAGGCCAGCCCGTTAGGGAGCCTACATGACGACTCATATATATATATATATGTGTGTGTGTGTGTGTGTGTGTGTGTGTGTGTGTGTGTTCAGGAATTTATCAGGATAAAGTATATTTTATATACCAGGAATATTATTAATTAACAGGATAAACTTTTGTGTCTTCTGTGTTCTCACAGTCAGAGAGCACAGGGGGTTCCAGTACTGCTGGAACGGACAGGAATCTTCCGCGAGGATAACCACACATAAGTTTTAGTGTGTCTTCTGTGTTCTCGCTAGTTAGAGCACAGGGGGTTCCGGTACAACTGGAACGGGCAGGAACTTTCCATGAGGATAACCACACACACAGGCAAGAGGAGTCCGGTGATTAGCTTATTATAGGAATTTTCACCGGTTATCAGGGGAATGTGCTTCGGGGTCCACTCGGGGGCATTCCATAAAATAGACTCAGATAATAATGTTTGTTACTCGCTAACATCTTACATAATATTGTCAGCTTATACTTTATTATGTTATCAGGCAGTAAATACCATCAGGCAGGTATCAGGTAGTGATCTTAGGTTTCCCCTCGATCACTAAGTTATCAGGATATAGTCTAGCTTTTATGACTATACAGTTATCAGGTTCAGGCAGGTATAAACCCTTTATGGGTAAGGTTAAGACTTGACGGTCATAGGATCCCCCGAGATTGCCAAAAGTAGGCATGACGACCCTAGGTTCCCTGAGGTTGCCAACAGTAGGTTGGGTGGAGCTCACTGAGACATTATGTCTCATCCCATTCCTTCTGATGCAGGTTCACAGGTTGCACGCAACAAGGGTAAGGAGAAAGCTTTGGACTGATCGTGCTGGTTTTCTAGTTGTTTCAGTTTATCTCTTTTCAGATGTTGTACTTTTGATGTATAATTATCAAGATGTATAAACAGTTGGATGTATTATTACTTTTGTGATGTAATAAGATGAGATAATTTTCTGTATTGTAAATTAATGCATCCAGTATGAAATTTTAATACTCGTATAAGATCCTATGCAATCTTTATATGGGTGTTACACAAATGGTGTTTAAATTGTGGTCCAAGATTATGGGTTGGCTTGATATTAATATCATTACTCCGCATAATTTGTTTGTGCATTTTGAATGTTGGAATGGGGAGGCAAGGAATAAGAAGCTTAGAAAGTGTTGGAGGTTGATTTGGCATGCTTCACTTGGGTAATTTGGAAATCTAGAAAGACTATCATTTTCAATAGTAGTACCAAGGAGATTGATTAAATGGTGGAGGAGATTAAGGTGTTGTCTTGGCAATGGAGTTTGAATAGGTTAAATATTCCATCTTGTTTATTCTACGAATGGTGTTGGAACCCAAGAGAGTGTTTATTGTGCTAGCTTTGATCTCTTAGAGGTGGTTGGTTTTTCTTTTTCACGGGGTCTTGTTGTACTATTGGGGTGAGGTTGCCGCATATTTATGATGCTTTGTAAATTGTTTTCCGCCAGCTTGTTATATGCGGGAAGTGCCAAAAAAATACATCTTTCCACTAAAATTTGATCACAATCAAAGTTGTAACATTATCCAGGCAGCTATCACTTCTTTCAACTAGAAACAAACTAAGGTAATAGCATATCACATTTGAATTTCAAAGTTTAATTGAAAATTTGAGTTTTGAAGTATGCATGAATGCATAACTAAAGTTAAAAATATTCTTAGTAAACTGATTTTGTTCTTAAGTTAATGTTTTTAATATTGTTTCTTTTTTTTAAAAATTTTACCTCCAGATTAGCGTAATTAACACACCTGCTTATGTTGACGAATTCACCGTATTGTGAGAAAACACATGATAAAATACATAGTACAATAACCCATTTATATACAGTGGCTTATGCTAACGGTTGTGATCACGGATCAAAACTGATATCAATACTTTGTTGTGTGGAGCAAAATTAGCAGCAACTAAAACCAAATAGATCACAAAGAATAAAATAAGATAAAATGAGAAGAACACAACGATAATTGTTTACCTAGTTCGATCCAAATTGATCTACGTATGAGGGAGAGCGATCTCTCCAATTTCCTATCAAAGGGTTTTTTAAAAAGAGATGCAAGGTTACAAGAAATTAGATTTCAACAAGTTCTTTAAGAATAAATCCTAATTTCTATCATTTTTCTGAATCTCTTCATGTGGTCAAGAGACTTAATGATATATCCTCAAACCCTAGTCTCTATTCCAAAAGGAACCAATCATTAGCTTTTGATTTCAATTCACTATTTTGGTAAACTCTTGTTTGCCTCACTTTCATCTCTTTCTTAAAAAACTTATATATATATATATATATATATATATATATATATATATATATATATATATATATAGAGAGAGAGAGAGAGAGAGAGAGAGAGAGAGAGAGAGAAGAGAGAGATGACCGTTTATAGCGAGAGATGAGAGAGTGAAATAATGACCCTTGGATTAAATCAAATGGTTGTAATTAAATTCTTACATGACCCACTTTTCTAAGCGGAGCAAACAAAACACGCACCTTCTTTTCCCACACAAAACACTGAAACGTTCCCACTTCCTCTTCTTTACTATGTTACTATTTACTAACAATCAAATTTTGTTTTCTCCTTTTAATGGACAAAGACTCTAACTTGAATTTGCAGGAAGACTCTTTGCTCGGAACCAATCAATTATTGGTAATTTTACATTTCTATTATTCAAACTGTGATTTAGATTATCTCAAAAGAGTTGCAAAATATTACTTTCAAACTGGGTTTGTTTAATTTATTTAAAGATAAGCGAGGTTGTTAGATTATTCATACACTCTGATTTATATTATTCATACATACTCTATTCCAAAGAAAACAACATGCTAATTTGTTCGAAATTGGAGTATGTATGTCAATATACACGTTGCCTTCTTTTAATTTTTTCCCCTTTACAACACAAAAAAGATAAACACGCCCCATCGTAATGGATTTTGAACTTTGAAGTATTTCTATTATAGTGTATATCTTGTTAAAAATGTTTTCTTTTTATGTCATTTTATTCACATTATATATTTTTACTTTATAGGAAAATGATTTTGTGTCGAACTGTGATGACGAATTGAAGCCTAAGGTTGGACAAATATTTGATACCTTAGAAGAAGATAAACAATTTTACCTAAATTATGTTCATAGTGTCAGGTTTAGTTTGCGTTCATCATCGGAAAGTATAGATAAAAACAGTGTGAAACATTGGAAAACTTTGTTTGCTTGAAAGAAGGTTATTTACCAAATAAAAAAAAATATGAAGCGCATAGTGAGGCAGGGTGACCCTCTCTCACATTTTTTGTTCTTGTTGGCTGCTAAAGATTTGCATGTCATGATGGAGGCCATGGTTGTGAACAATGTTTTTTAAGGCTACCAGGTTGGTAGGAATGACCCTATTATTATTTCTCATCTCTAGTTTACTGATGATACTCTGATTTTGGGGGAGAAAAGTTAGGCTAATGTTAGAGCAATGCGACCAGTTGGGCAGATGCCCTTCGTGTATTTGGGCATCTCGTTCGTAGTTGGCTTGGTATTTCATCAATTGATCCATCTAAAATTGCGGATCATTTTGTTCACTTTGGTAGCTTGGCATATTTTTCAAAATCGCGGCAGTCTATAATGCACTTAGTTTAGTTATCTTGTGCATTGGTTATTTGGAAAGATCGGAACAACATGATTTTTAATAACAAAGGAAGCTCTATTTATCACCTCTTGGATAAAATTAAGTTGTTTTTTGACTGGTGGCTGAAAGGCAAAATTTGCTCATATTGCTTTTGACTATCATAGTTGGTGCCGTAGCCTTTTTTTTGTGTGGGCAGAGGTTAATTTCTGTTTTTTGGTTTTGTTTCAGTTGTTACTTTTGTAAGACTTTGATGTTCTACTCTGGTACGTCTTGTGCTAGATAGAATGTTTTTTTTGTGTTAATATAGTTCATTTTGACTTGTTAAAAAAAAGAGTCTGGTTGTGTAGAGGATGGAATTCGAGTCCTAATCTTCTTAATTATTCTATATCTTCTATACAACTAATAAAAGGGATATGTAATTTTTTTTTTTGTGTAGCCTATTTTCAATGTATCCAAATTATCCTAAAACAATTTTACTTTTAAATTTGTTAATTTTTTTTGGTGTAGCCTATTTTTATTTTAAATTTGTTAATTATTATTCGGTTGCTAGAAATATGTCTTTGTAAACTCCTAAATTAATTAATTTTATTGTATTTTTGAGATAATTAATATAAAATATGACATGACAATGAATAATTGAATGATAAATACATACTCAACTAAATTTAGAGGATACATTGTGTTACCATTAAAAATGGGGCTTTGTTATCCGAGTGCGAGAATTTAAAATTTATGTTTTAAGTCTAAATTTATGCCACAATTTTAAAACTATCTATTTTTTAGTTGACCATTTTCTTTTTTACAAATTTTCCTATGACAATATTTTTTTTCAAATCTATTATTAATATATTAAAACTTATGTCCATCAAATTGTCTAAAATATCATCAGTTAAACTGTTTTTTTAGGGAATCAATCAGACTTTTAATCTCATTAATTTGGTGTACTTCATGATCAAGTTGCTTTTAAATAATAAGAAAAAACAGTGTATTATGACATATGTATACAAAACAATGTATTAACTTATTTAATTAGATGAATTTTTGTGTCAAAACAAATCTAAACCGTACCGAACATCCTTACTCAAGAAAAATTAAATACCGTTTTTCCGGTTTAATAAGCTTTTTTATATCAAAATAATTTAATTACATTTTTTATTTTTTTGACCAAATTACATTTTCTATTTAATTATAGCAATATTGGTTTTTTTTATATATAGATAGCAATATTGGTTTATGTGTAAAGCACCTGCCCAATACGCATTTATCCAACAAACACTTGATTAAGTTGTTTTCGCTAAATACACCTTAAAAGATGTTATATGATTCTACACATAATAGGTGCATAGTGTGATCTTACAAAAGCATATACTCTCTTATAATTGTGCAAAATTAATTCCTCACATCTCTTGTAAACAGATTACTAAAACTAGCAAACATGGTTCGGTGAATCCAAGTTAGGAGAAAACCTTGGCATCACACACTTAGGTACCGTTTGATCCGACTTTTTTTTTCTACTTCTCTACAATTTTAAGGAGAAGGTAGTCAAACACAATATCTATTAAATACTTACTATAAAAAAATATTTTAAACATTTTTTCCCTTCAAAAAATATTTTAACAATTTTTTATTTATTATATATTTGTACAATATTTTGCCAAACAACTTTTAACTTAAAAATATCTTTAAAACTAAAAAAATAATAAAAATACCCAAACAACTTTTAACTTCTTTCTTAAAGCCCTTAATTTTAACTTTGTTTTAAAGTAGTTTTTGGACTGTAAAAAAGTCAGGTCAAATAATGTCTTACTCACCATATGAAATCCTTCCTCCAATTCACTTCATCATTACTAAAATAAAACCCATCTTGTGTAACCCTCCAAGAACACAACCTATGCAAGCCACAACGTTCTATGTCCCTAGAAGCCTCAAATGCATCAAAAATCTTCCTTGTACTATCCCATTTCATTGTACACTTCATATAGTTGCTGCTCCAAAAATTGGGTCTCATGGTCCAGCTAAATTCATCATGTTCTTGCAAAGCACGACCACCAAGATCCATTTCCTCTGATGAACACCAAATGACCAAAGGAACTGAGGAATTATCTGTGAAGCCATTAATCACACGAATATAATATTCATCACTGCCAAAAATATGATGTGTTCTTTGTACCAAGGCCATGGCAATGAAAATGGAAGAAGCAAAACATAGTATAAGGTAAACACTCACCACAAATTTCATTGTTTTTTCAGTGATGTGTTATGATATGATATGTTTCTGTCCTGCCTCTAAGGCTTTCTATATATGGCTACAAATATTTCATACATTAATTATTTTATACATGGAACATATTAACTAGCTCAACTTGAGTTATCATTGCTGTTTAATTTAATAGTACTACGATAATGGTTGCATTGTTGCGCCGAGTTTAGTGCTTGGACAAATCCTTTTCATCTTTTCTTTTATTGATATGATCTCAATCTTATCATTTTGTATCATCTTTGTCTTTATTGTCATTTTATGAACATATTACTAATATATAGATTATCAATTGTCGTTTAATATTGACTAATCTGTTTTAAAAAATGTGTTTAAATCAAATTTTTATATAAATAAGAGTCGGAGATCGAACATCTAACCACTTAATTGAAATGCATTAATTTCTTACCACTCAGACCAATCACATGTTGATGCCTTTGTCGCTGTTTTATGTTTGTGGTGTAGATATCTTATTTTAAAGCATATCCATGGGACTGTATGTATGTTTATCTGCTAAGATATTGCTTTCAAGATTCTATACTTTTTCTTCTTTTGTTGGTGTAAATCTATATTCTATATATAAATATAACAATTTGGTAATATTTTATAAGATATACGTTGTATTAGTTTACGAGATAAATATTAGATCGTACTTGATTGTGAATGCATTATTTTAACACATTTTCTAGTATCAAAGTTATATAGCCACGTTTCGGGCCCGTTCTTAGGCAAGAGCAAGGAGCTCCATGGAGCCATTGAAGGCCTCAAATATTTGTTTGTAGGGATATAGGTATAATTGTTGGGGTATAAGATAAAAAAAAATAACACTTTTACCTACGGACAAAATCTGTCAATAAATGTCATTTTTCCGTAGATAAAAATCTGGAAGACAACAATTTTGCCGTCAATTATTCATTGTCCATATGTAAGTGTCTAATTGTCTGTAGGTAAAAGTCATGTTTGAACATATGCTCATATATTTAACTACAACTTAATTATTTATCATTATAAGTGGTGTTGAATTTTTTTTAAATTCTTTTTAAATAAAAATTGTCAAAATTACAACTGGGTCTCTAAATTGTCGAGGACGGCTCCGGCAGGTTCCACCACTTAGGACATGTTGTTAGGTACAAAAAAACGTGGAGAAAAAAAGTGGAAAAAAAACGGAAGAAAAACTGACAAAAGAAGAAGTATTGGTGGGGTTTACATATTATTATTTTTCTTCAAATTGGGAATAAAGATGAGGGAAAGTCATGATGCATTTCTATTCACATCCTTAATTAGTACAACATGTCTTTCAATTCTCTAATCTCTTCTCTATTTTAGAGTATTTTTATCCCATGTAAAATAATATATTTTCCACTTTTCATTTTCCATCCAATCCAATAAAATAAAGTGAAACAAAACATTACTTCTTATTTCTTTTTTCAAATCAAACAATAAATTGCTCTCTATGAAGTGTTATCGACACTCTATTTACCGGTCTATTTTCAATTTTTGTTGTAAAAACTTGTGTGCTTTCATAAATTTACGTAAGACTGGAACGGGGAGACCATATGAATTTCAACAGTAGTAAATAATATATAAAAAAGAAAATGTGTGTGGTAATAACACTTTTAGTTGTTTTCTTTATTATAAAAAGGAAAAACTTTTAACAATTAAAAATGAAAAGAAAAAACTTTTAGTTGTTCTATTTATATATTGTATCTCAACTCACATCCAACACATATATAAAACAAATTGAGTAAGGATCATCTCTATTTGCTTAAAATAAATGAAAAATGTCATTTAGTGAGTCTTACTACTATTAATTATTTTTATTTATTTTTTAAACTTCATTATGTTTTTTATTTCTCCAATTTGAAGAAATGGAGAGGATATTAAATGTAGATGATCCACCTTTGAACAAATTTACATATTTTTTGCTGAAAGGAACAAGCTTACCTTATAGAATGATATTAAATTTTAACTATTAAAATAAGAATTAAAAGCTACCGAACCAAATGGCACTGAAGTGAGATTATTGGCAAGATAGAAGTTCTAGTATGATTTGATCGCACATTCATCTTTGGCTATGTTTCAATACACTCCTTATGATATCAATTGTAAGCAAAAAGATCTAACTACGTACTTTATTAAGAAATTCAGTTAATCTTTTTTATCTCATGAGCATTATAACAAGTTCCCTTCAAGAGAATTTATTCTTTGTGAATAAAAAAAATCATTTGAAAAAAAAAACATAGATTAATTTAGGAGTATTTAAAACAATCTTAAAACAATAGTTGTAGAAAAATTGTAAAGAATTATTATTGTAAATATTGGGAAGAGTTTCAATAAATAATGGAAAACTAATGAAAGTAATTTAGCAACAATATAGAATGGTACAATCTCACACTTAGTAAATATTAATGATTTATTTGGATGGTTATAAACAAGAACTTGTTGTCTTGTTTTTCTTTGGTGATATTCTATGAAGCCCGGATACGGATACGGGTACGATACGATACGGGTACGTGGATACACGGAATTTTTAAAATTTAGGATACGATACGGCTAAGATACGTTAACAAAATTTTTATACTAAAACTTATATGTGTGTAAAATACTTAAAGAAAATAAACATTGATTACCCTTCATTATTATATGTATGTAAAATTTTCTTATAAACCATATTATATATAATTTTAAGTGGTTCATCGAGAAACAATTCTACTGATGCATATCTAAAATTGAATCATATACATCTCTACTGAATTTTTACAACATTGTCTCACTTATTTACCCTTCATCTTTTCTAGGATACGTACCTGTGAAGTATCTTATAAGTATCATAGTGTATCTATGAAGTATCCTATAAGTATCGGATAAAATATTTTTTAAAAATTAAAATAATTAATTCCGATACTTTGTGGGTACGTATCCGCGAGTATCCGTGGAGTATCGGTATCTGATACGTATCCGATATGGGTACGTCTCTGTTTTGGAGTATCCGGGCTTCATAGGTGATATTGCATTGTTAATTACTTCTTTATTATGTAATTTCAAGAGTGTTGAATGACAATTATCTTCTTTTATGTGTCTCTGAGAGTATGCCACTTAGGCAGTGGCGAAGCTAGCACAATTTTTACGAGGGGGCCAAATATAAAGAAGAAATAAAATATATTTTAAAAATTAATATATTAAACTTAATTAATAAGTAAAATAAATTTACAATAATTTTTACTTATATTTAATGAAACGACAACGAAGAAAATAAAATCTTCCTTGAAAAAACGAAGAAATAAAATCTAACAATAATTATTTATAAAAGTTGAACTCTATGAAGTTTTAACAAGTCAAATTTATTTATAATTGACAATAAACTAAATAGATTATAAGTATTTTTTCTAAAATCATCTCTCTTTAAACCAACAAAATTGTTTGGAGTAGCCAAATAATATATTAATGGGTAGCTACATTCAAAACTATACTAATTATGCAAGATTTATTTTTCTTTTGGGGTAGCCAATGCTACCCCATTGATGTGAAGGGATTCGCCCCTGCACTTAGGCCTCAGCTCCATCTTCGTCCCTTTCAAAGAAGGAAGTTTCTAGAGGAGTTCATGTATGCTCCATTTAGTTAATGCTCCATTTAGTCCATTTAAGATTGTGAATGTAAGACATGGGCAAAAAAACAATCAAGGGTTGAGATTTAAAATTAAAAAAAAGTATTTCATTAATTAAAATAAATAACAAAAATGCAATTTCTCTTTCCTCAATCCTTTTCGTCTTTCCCCTTTTACTGCAGTCTCATACCTTCTCCTCCAAATGCCGCCCACCGCAGCCCGTTGCCGCCGGAATTGATTTCAAGCTGATTAAAAAAATATTGATTATATGAACTAGTTATTAAAATTGTTGTACCAGATGAGTCGGTAATATTGATTCGAACGTAAATAGCAACCGCAACTACAAAGAACAACGAACCAGATTCTGCAAGACGAATGAGAAAGAAAACCTGCTAAACTGAACACGTTAGTATTAATCTAAGGCGTCACGAAGACTGCCATTGGAATTTATCCACCTCAAAGTGCGCAAACTCCCCAAGATTCAACAAGTCCTTCTCCTAGTTATGGAGATAACAGAACAACAAAAATCACAAATTTATCAGGCATATGTTTATCTTAGGAAGTAAAATGGAGGAGAAAAAAAACAATTTTTCTTTTTTCTTTTTGAGAAGTACGTGTATTTTCTTTGTATGTCTCTTGTGTTACTGATTGCAAAAATATATAGCCATGACCATTTTTCTAAAGAGAAAAATAAGGATGACATGTTACTTGATGAGTTAGTGGCAGTTCGTACTTTTAAGCATGAAAGACATGTGCATAATATAATATAGACGTTAATTAATGCCACATAACTCTTTGACCAAGTAAGCAAGTTAATCCTTGTGTTTAATAGTTTCACGTGGTCAAATCGCTTAACACAAAAATACTTTTGAAATAAAAATTATCTCAAAAATTACAACAATTCTCCACATATTTCAAAAGTTATATAAAATGAAAGAATAAAAGAATTTTCCATGATAAACATTCTAGATGTGATGCATCGGAACAATATAGCAAGATATGGAACCCTCCTAGACTAATAAGACTTAAGACACAATGAATTGGTTTAGCAAGCTATGGAACCCAAGACACTTGATATGTGTTAGAGGTCTCACAATCATATTACACCTCCACAATTCATGTTGTTACGCCGTTGTGCTCTTTTAAGCCGTGTGCGTGCCTGGTATTCATGAGTGCTCTAGAGGCTCGTCACAGTCTCATGCAAGCGGCCCCACTTGACACTCATATAGGTGATTCCATCTAGTACATGCTCCAAACATACACCACCCATAAGGGCTTATGGTAATCATTGAAAGCCTTTAAAGCTTACCCCTCAATTTTATATAGACTAGAACTCTCATATCCAATATCATACACCATAGAAAAGGGACGGAAAAAAATTCGTGCTAACATAAATAACAAGTAACTTGTTTTTCCCATTGAACCTTCTTCATGGGATCTCCAATCACAAAGGTTGGATTCCCATTACTTGTTGTTTTCAATTGGTTCAAGTCTCATTCCCCTCGATGTTCCACATATTAATTACATCCCTAGATGCTTTGTCAGTGGATCAGCTAGATTCACTTCTGACTTCACAAAATCGATCGATATAGTTCCATATTTTTGCAATTGCTTTACTACATTATGTCTCAGTCTTACATGTCTATTTTTGCCATTGTAAGATGTATTCTTTGCAATAGATATAGCTGATTGGCTATCACAATGAATTGACACTGATGGTGTTGGTTTTGTTCCTAAAGGAATAATTACGAGAAAAATTCTTAACCACTCAGCTTCACTACCAGTCAACTCTCGAGCTACAAACTCTGACTCCATAGTTGATCTATCAATTATTGCGTGTTTAGTTGATCTTTGTGTAATTGCACCACCACATAGTGTGAATACATAACCACTAGTAGATATTGTCTCATCTGAATCAGAGATCCAGTTAGCATCGCTATACCCTTCTAGTACATCGGAAAATCCACTATATACAATACCATAATTCATGGTGCCTTTCAAATATTTCATAAGTCTAGCAAGTGCATGCAAGTGATCCTGACTTATATCTACTCAAATGACCCACTGCATATGCAATATCAGGTTGAGAAAAGTTCATCAGATGCAGTAAGCTCCCAATTACTTGAGCATATTGATTCTAGTTAACAGGACCACCTCTATTCTTCACTAATTTAGTGTTAGCATCATAAGGGGTACTCACAGGATTACCATCAAAATGACCAAACTTCTTAAGAAGCTTCTCAACATAATGTTGTTGGGATAGTATTATACTACCACCCTTCCTTATGATTCTTACTCCCAAAATAACACTTGCATCGCCCATGTCTTTCATATCAAACTTAGATGAAAGAAAAGATTTAGTTATGATCACCATATCAATGCAAGTACCAAAAATGAGCATGTCATCCACGTACAAGCATATAATAACATGTTCTCCATCCAAAGATTTAACGTAAACACGTTTATCAATTTCAATAGAGGAGAAACCATTACTAATCAAAATTTCATTAAATTTTTTATGCCATTATTTTGGTGCTTGTTTTAAACCATATAAAGATTTAAGGAGTTTACACACCTTTTTCTCTTGACCAGAAACTACACATCCTTCAGGTTGAGCCATATGAATTTCCTCTTCTAAATCACCGTTTAAAAATGCAATTTTTACATCCATTTGATGTATAACAAGTTTATAAATAGAAGCTAAAGCTATTAAAACCCAAAGTGAAGAAATTCTCATTACTGGAGCAAAAGTATCAAAATAATCAATGTTTTCTTTTTGAGAAAAACCTTTTGCAACTAAACGAGCTTTGTATCTATCGATTGACACATCCGGGTTATATTTTCTTTTAAAAATCCACTTGCAACCAATAGTTTTTGATCCCGATGAGTCGGTAATATTGATTTGAACACGAACAACAATCGCAACTGCAAAGAACAACGAACCAGATTATGCAAGACGAACTAGAAAGTAAACCTGCAAAACTGAACATGTTCGTATTAACCCGAGGAGTCACGAAGATTGTCCTTGGAATTTATCCGCCTCAAAGTGCGCAAACTCCTCAAGATTCAACATGTCCTTCTCCTAGTTATAGAGGTAACAGAACAACAAGAATCACAAATTTATCAGGCATATGTTTATCTCAGGAAGTAAAATGGAGGAGAAGAAAACAATTTTTCTTTTTTCATTTTGAGAAGTATGTGTATTTTTTTTTGTATGTGTCTTGTGTTACTGATTGCAAGAACATATAGCCATGACCGTTTTTTCCAAAGAGAAAAATAAGGATGACACGTTACTTGATGAGTTAGTGGCAGTTTCTACTTTTAAGCATGAAAGGCTTGTGCATAATATAATATAGACGTTAATTAATGCCACATAACTTTTTGACCAAGTAAGCATGTTAATCCTTGAGTTTAATAGTTTCAAGTGGTCAAATCACTTAAACACAAAAATACTTTTGAAATAAAAATTATCTCAAAAATTACAACAAAAACAACATTCCTTAGCACACTTGTGAATTGGCATAAGATTATTTTTCTCGTCTTGTATTTATTGGCCGTTGTTGATATTTGGTGTGGCTGTTCAAGATTGAATTTAGTTGGCACAAGATTAAAGTGGATAATAGTTGCAGAGAGGGCGAAAAGACTGTAACATCTATAACAAAGGAAGACAGAAGGGGATGAGAGGACAACGACGATAGATTGGTTTGTGACGGAGACTACGACGAGAGGAAGAGGGGATATTGATAATGTGGTGATTGACGGAGAGGGTGGCAATGGCGGCAGCATATGACAGTGGACGACAATAAGAGGAGAGAGATATGAGATTGCTGTAGAACGCGGAAGAAGGGAGAAGACGAAACGTGATTAAGGGAAAAGAAATTGAATTCTTTATTTTTTTATTAAACAAAATACTTTTTATTAATTTTAAATCTCAACCCTTGATTGTATTTTTGCCACACGTTTTACATATAAACCCTAAATGGACTAAATAGAGCATAATTGAACTCGTTTGAGTGAGGATGTTGTGGATACTATTGTAATGAATGTAACTAGAGCCTAGAGGAGTCGTTAGATGGTTGCACATGTTCAACATTGGCTCCTCTATTAGTGTAAATACTCAATCAATTAAATCTTATCTGTTCCAATTTTTATTCGCTGGTTGCAACATCTAAATTTTGTTGACTTTGTTAGGGTTTTTATAAAATGTAGATCTTATTTTCAGATCATTTCTTTCAGAGTTATTAGATTGTGTTTTGTGGAACCGAATAATTTTTTTGGCCTTTTTAGAATTGACAAAATTTTAGTGTTTTTTAAGGAAAATTTTATTTCGTAATGTCAATATGATCTCTTTAAAATGCCCCAAGTTTGATCTCTCCTAACATATACAACAATTTTTATTATTTACTAGCGAAAAGACGAGCACTCACGTGTCCGTCTTTCCGTTTATTTATTGCACTAACTCTTGTAAATTATAAATGATATTTTTTTTATGAAATTATGATTTTGATTAAAATTATAAAGATTAAATGTTTGTGAAGTATCAATTGACAGTAGACATTTCTTCCTTCTTATTAACATTGTATCGACTAAAGTTTTTTTTTTTTTTCCGACGGAATGTTAGCAAAAGTTAATACAAACAAACACCCATTTATATAATTTTATCGAATTTATGGTGAATATATTGTATTGGATTTTAAAAGGGAAATATATTGACGGTTTTGGCGGAGGAGAAAATGGCTTTATTGGAAGCAATTCGGTTAGCTGCAGCTCACGGATGGAACAAAGTTATTTTCGAGTCTCATTCATTCATCTCTTCTTGTGCAATCTATGTCATCCAATCAATGTGAAGAGTCTGAATTTTATGCTTTTGTTTCTAGTATTAGGCATCATTTATCTTTATATTCCAACTTTAAGGTGAAGTTTAATAGAAGACAATCGAACATAGTTGTTCATACTTTAGTTAAAACGATATATTCTTAAGCAAGTTTTTATGTTTATCCTACTTTTTTTTTTTAAGAAATGTTTATCCTACTTGTGTTGCGCAATATTTGATTAATGATATGAGTTAAGTTTGTTTTGTTTTCTGATCCAACAATTTTAAAAAAAAACATGTATTTTTTTTCTTTAAAAACAATATTGTTTTTCTTTTATCTTTCTTCAAGTCTACTTTTGAAGTAACTGTGAGGGGTGAAAAATTAAACCGAGCAAGAGGGTTCTATCATAAATAATTATTGGGCCAACATGTGGGCTTTTAATTATTGGGGTTTTCCTTTAAAAACAATTAGACTCCTTCTTTTCCCGCCCTATTAGTTTCTTGCGTGTCTTATTTTGTTCGGATTATATCATCTAAACGGCATAAACACCCCATAAAAATCTTCAAAAATACGTTAAAACATTCTGGATTTTAAAATTCATGTAGGGCATGCGAGAAACTGATAGGGTAAGAAAAATAATGGACAACAAATTATTGGGTTTTTCTTATTTGAATAAAGCAGGATTTATAATTATTATTTTTTAAGAAGGATTTATAATTAATTGTATGTCTTTTATATTACTATGCATAATTTCCAGTTTAATGGGGTATAGTATAATATGCGAAGCCCCGATACTCTAAAAATGGTGAAGTATCGTGTCCAAAGTGTATCCGATACGATGCACGTTAGATACGTACCGATGAAGTATTGGGCAATTCAGTTTTATTTTTGTGGAAAAAAATTGACCAACACATTTGCGATATGGATGACATGTACTCTCAATACTGCGCCCCGATATGTTTGTGTATCCTTTTCTTTATTCTTTTTTTTTTTTACTTTTTTGTGTCCACTTTTTTTTTCCTTTTAAAAAAAATTAAATATATAATAAATAGCAGCGCTCCAACACACAAATGAAATCATAACTTATGGTTTCTTTGTTTTCTCATTCACAAAGAGTCACTGCCACTGATAGCGATTGCGATTTCCTCCTCTCACCATCATCACCAATTGCCTCTATCTCATCATCAACAACATTGATTGTCTCCGTTAACATCTCCAGTGAGTTCTATATTGCTTTGTTTCTCTTTCTTATCTCTGATGTTCTATTTCTTCGATTCTTCTCTCTAATGCTCTGTTTCTTCTTTTCTTCCCCCTTTAATCTCTTCTTTTCTTTTTAATCTCTTTTTCTCTTCTGTTCTTTTTGGATAACCAACTATGATTTTTTTGGGTAGTACTAATGATGTTTTTTTAATAGTACTAATGATGTCCTTTTATAATAGTACGTAACTTAAGATATACAATTGTCCCTTGTTTGCTCATTTTGAGTAATGTGAATATTAATTTATATCTTTATCGATTTTAGATATGTTTATATATTGTACATTTATATATTTAATTTTTTTAATAACATATCATAGTTGTATCGTATCTTGAATTTTAAATTTTCTCGTATCAATATTTTAATATAGAACTGTGCGCTCTCTAAAAAAACGCTCGAGCGTAATAGACGCTCGGAAAGACTGCGGAGTCGCCACCAAAGTTTTTATTTTTAAAGGGAAACGTTGATAAAACGCTTAACGATGAGGAAAGGATGGTCATCGCAACCATTAACGGGTTCGGGAGTCGATTATGCAAGGGGAAGGTATTAGCACACCTCACATCCGTTGTACTCAACGGAAACCTCCTAGTTAGTTAAGGCTAAAAGTGTTTTTGAATGTTTTGCTTGCTATGTTTTAATATATAAAGGGAAAAAAGAAATGGGGAAAAATGTTATTTTTTATTAGTGTGTTTGACAAGATGTGATCTTACTCCTACGTATCTCCTGGTGCGATGGAGAATTCAAAGCTACGTAGTTCTTTGGTAGAAAATACTTGTTTGTTGGTTGATTTTAAAGAACGATGCTTTGATCGTATTCTTGCGGTTAAACGTAGCTTGTATGCTCGCGCATGGGAGGCTTAAGCGTTTGCTTTTATCGCGTTAGAATTGATAAAACATGTCCGTTTGCGAAAAGAAGTTTGAATTGACCACGGGGGGCCAAAAATTAGCTTTGGTGACCACGGGGGGGTCAAGAAAAGGTTCAATTGGTCACGGGGAACCAAGAATGGGTTCAATTGGTCACGGGGGACCAAGAATAGGTTCAATTGGTCACGGGGGACCAAGAATGGGTTCAATTGGTCACGGGGGACCAAGAATGGGTTCAATTGGTCACGGGGGACCAAGAATAGGTTTGGTGTGTTGGATTTGTTTTATGTTTTGTATTCTTGAAAATAGAATGACGATTGTTCAAACACCGAGACATACGTCAAGTATTCGTGCAACCGGGGAATGGAGAGACATACGTCAAACCACTCCTTTTTCATTCAAGTTTATTGTTGAAACAAAAATGTATTTTTTTTGGTTAAGTTTGAAAGGAATGACGATTGTCTAAACAACGAGACATACGTCAAGTGTTTGTTCAATCGGGGAATGGAAAGACATACGTCAAACCACTCCTTTTTCATTCAAGTTTGTTATTAGAACTTAAGAAAATCCCAAATAAAGAGCAAAAACACTTGGTTATTGAAACTTAAGAAATTCCAAATAAAAGCCAAAACACTTGGTTGAAACTTAAGAAATCCCAAATAAGAGTAAAAACACTTGGTTATTGAAACTTAAGAACAATTTTGTTACTCAAATTTGTTGTTGAAACTTATGAACAAGTTTGTTATTGAAACTTAAGAACAAGTTTGTTGTTCAAGTTTGTTGAAAATTATGAACAAGTTTGTTATTGAAATGTTCAAGTTTGTTATTCAAACTTATGAAATTCCAAATATATGCAAAAACTCTTGTTATGTTTTGAACAAAAATGAGTTTTAATCCTTTCAAAAAAAGCTCAAAAAGAAAAGACAAGTTCTGAACCTTAAAAAATGCCCAGAAGCTGCTTCTGAACCTTAAAAATGCCCAGAAGCTGCTTCAGAAGCTGAACAGTGCTTCTGAAGCACTGTTCAGACTCTGAGGTTCAGAAGCACTGTTCAGACGTTGACTTTTTGTTGACCCTCAGACTCACGGTTCATCAGACGCACTGTTTAGACGTTGACTTTTGTTGACCCTCAGACTCTGAACTTCAGAAGCACTGTTCAGACTCTGAACTTCAGAAGCACTGTTCAGAAGCTGCTTCTGAACTACTGTTCAAAAGCTTCTGATTTCTGATTTTCAGAACCTTAAAGGGTGAAAAACTTTCGAATTCAGTAATAAAAAGAAGTAAACCACTTCTGTTTTGATATTTTGCAAACTTTGGGATTTCTTTGGAGTTTCAAAAGATGTTTTTAGTTCAAAATGAGTTAAAAAAACTACTAAGAATGCAGAAAACTGATGTTGAATCAAACAGGAACCCAAAACAAATGCAAAACAGCAATGCAAATGAAAGATAAAAGGTTTAGGATGACTTACAGATTCCCAGCCAATGCTTTAGTTGCAAGAAACTGAAAAAAGCTTTGGATGATTGCTGTTTTGCAAAATTGGAAGTAATGGAAATGATGAATGACAATAACAATGGTGTTTTGCTATTATCCTTCACTCTTTGTATGATGTTTAGTGGCTGTTTGGATTGTTTGATTACTTTGTGATGGTTTGTGAAAGAAGGAAACAGAAAAACAGAGCTTTTCTAATGTTTCTATTGATTCTGAGTTTATTCTAAAATCCCTCAAATTCTTCTCTGAAATTCTCCTCTAAAATTGCTCAGAAGATCCAGTTGAATTGTGTTAAACAAATTGTGTTTAAACTGTGTGAATAACTGTGTGTTAAAACTGTTTTTTCCTTCTGAATTGTGTTTGAGCAAAACTGTTTTTTGTGTGAAAATTCTGTCTGAAAATGTATTCAAAACCTAACTGTGTTTCTATATGAAAATTCTTGTATCAAAAGAACTGTCCTCAATCCTTATACATTGGTTTCCTTATATAGGCAAATTGTGATCAAATGTAATCATGACAAATCCCCTAAAACAGGGCTGTTTTGTGGGCTATGACCAGGACTTTGGCTAGCATTTAATGCAAAAGGAAGGAAGTGACCTTGCCTTGTGATCATGGTGAAGACTTTGGCTAAATTCAGAACCAATTGCTGCTGATTTTGACAGGAATTGTTGTAAACATGAAAAAACAGGGTGTTGCTCGTGCAGAGCTTGGGAGAAACAATGGAAAAAGTGTGCTGCACTGTGCAGAGGTTGGGAGAAACAATGGGGAAAGGTGCTGCACACAAAGGGAAGAAGAAATGCTGGAACAGGGGCAGCAGTTTTAGAAACAGGGTAAGTAGTTTCAGAACCAGGGCAAACAGTTTTGCAGCTATCCTTGACTGGTTTTGATAAAGGAGAAGGGAAGAAATGGCCAGGTGGTTTGCTAGAAACCCAGGGTCAGAAGCAGAGAAAATTGGAAGGGATGAAGTGCTGCCCAGGGGCAGCCACTTGCTTCTGAAGTTGTGTGTCAGGCACGTGCTTGGCTTTGCTTTCTTTTCTTCTTTCCTTCTTCTGAAAGAACGTGATGGGCACGCGTTCCTTCTTTCTCTTTGTTTTCTTCTCTTTGTGTATGAACACTTGTGCCTAACATGTGTTCCTTTCTTTGTTCCTTTCTTGTTTTTTTTTTTTTGAAAATAAACAAATATAATAATAATAAAAGTAATAATAATATTAATAGTAATAATGAAATAATAAAAATGATAATAATAATAAAAGTAAAAAGAAAGATAATAAATAATACTAAACTTTTTATTATTATTATTTATTATTTATTAAAAAGGAAAATAAAGTTTGACTCCTCTCTTTTTTGTGTTGACTCTTTTTTTTTATTTTTGAAAAAAAAGCTTGGACAAAATTAGGGTACAACAAGAACCATACTTTTTTTTAACGGAAAAGATATATATATAGGGCCGTTCCGATAAAATCGGAGGCCATGTTCAAATATTAAAATAGGCCCCTATGGAAAAACAAGATTTTTTAAGTAATGGTAATCATCTATTTAAGTTGTAAATAACATAAAAATAGTCATTCTTATTAAGTAAAAGTAAGTTTGTATGGGAGGTGTCATACCCCATTTTTTTACTCATATTTTTCTTTGTTTTATATTTTATTATTTCATCATTTATCACTTTTTATTATTTCATTTTTGTTATTGTATTTTATTTACACTTTTCACCACTTTTATTACTATCATTTTTATTAAATATTATCATTGTCATCATTTTTATTAATATTATTGTTATTATATTTTTCATTTAATAATATCATTATTATCCTTTTATTATTAATGTTTTATTATCATTTATTTTTAATTACTAATATTATTAACCTTTACCATCATTTTATTATTTTTACTATTATTTCCATCTTTGTTATTTGCATCATCCATCATCATCATTATTGTTTTATTATTCATTTATCTTTTATCTTTTATTTTATTTTATTTCAAAGAAAATACAAAAAAATCCAAAAAAAGGGGAGTTCGCAGTGCGAAGTGGCCTTCGCACTGCGACCTCTGCGAAATTTTTCTGCAGATTTTATTTCTTTGATTTATCTGCTTTGTTTTCATTTGCAATTATTATTATTAGTATTATTACTATTGTTATTGCTATTTTTAACTGAAATGATGCAGCAAGGCAAGAATTAATGCGTGACATTAAAGGTAAAAGGAAAGAAGGATTTTCTTTCAACCTTACATGTGCTCAAACAAATTGGCTGCCCTTGGTCAGCTCTTGTCCCTCCAAATTGACCCATCATCCAACCTGAGCTTGCCAGCCAGCTACTTGATCCCTTTCCTTCCCTTTTTCTCTGCCAAAACCAGTCAAACACAAGTGATTTTTGCTTGCAAAAAGCTGTTTGTGCTGCCCTGTTTTGAGCTGGATTTCTCCTCCCACACACCAGCCCACATGCTCATTTTGCTTCCCCCAATCTCCCTGTACATGGCAGTACACGTTTTCATTGCTTGACCTTCCAAGATTGTAAGGATTGATCCCAAGAATCACCCCTTTTGCAGCTGCCCTGTTTTGCAGTTTTTCTCATCATTACCTTCTAGAATCAGCTGCATTTGTGGCTGAGATCAGTCAAGGTCTTGCCCCTTGGCACAAGGCAAAGCAACTTCTATCCAATAGCATTAAATGCAAAGTGTTCTAGCCTGAATTTAGCCCCAAATCAGCTAGGTTCTAGGATTTTGTTCATCATTGCAAGGATTTCATTTTTTGCCTATAAAAGGAATGGCAAGACACATTGAAAATACCAAGATTCACATTGAAAAAACCTGAAACACACAGCCTTGCCCACACGAAATTCACACCAAAATCCCTTGCATTGCAGCACCAAATCAGTTCATCACAAACCAAAGCAAGTTAGAGTTCATTTTCCATAACCTCTAACCAATCAAGCAAACCACTTCCAACCTATTGCTCAAGCATAGCTAGGAGTTCTGTAAGTCTCCTATAATCTTTCTTTTTCATTGTGTTTGCTGTTTTCATCATTTGCTTTGTTCAATTTTGTCTTGTGCACAAAAACCCCTTTTGAAACTCAAAAGGGACCTCAAAGGGGCCAAGCCTTAAAACTGAGTTTTTACACTCCATTTTCTTCAATTTTGCAAAGCTTTTAAACCCCCTTTAGGTTCTGAAGCTTGCTTAGAAGCAGTTTCTGAACTTCTGTTCAGAAACAGCTTCTGAGTTCAAAATTTCGCATACTTCGCAGAGCAAAGTATTGCTCGCACTGCGAACATATCAGAACCTGACTTCGCAGAGCAAAGTTCTGGTTGCTCTGCGAAGTATGTGAAACTCAGAACATGAATCAGGCATCCAAATGCCAAATTTTTGGGGTTCCAGCCCTTGATTCAGAACCTAAAGAGGGTTAAAAATCATTTTTGTCCAAACCCTATCCATAACCGTGCACAACTTTAAAAATTTTACAAGTTCGTGCGATAAAATTTGAGTAACTTGTGAAACAAGTTATGTTCTTCAATTTTCAAAACCAAAGTCGGGCAACAAGCTAAAGTTCGTTTATTATCAAAACAAACTTGAACAACCATGTTGTTCATGATTTTCAATCCAAACGCGAACTTAAACCGAACTTGCTCATCCTTTTAAACCAAGCTCGAAATTGAGCCGAACTTATGAACTTTCCAATTTTGTGCATGTCTTATGATATTGTTCATCATCCAAACTTGAACTACGCTTGTTCTTGAGTTTCGATAGCTTAAGTAACGAGCAATGTTCATGATTTTAATAAACTCGAACAACAAACTTGTTCGTGATTCCCTTTTCTTTTTTAACTTTCCCTTTAAAAATGTTTTGGTTCCCTTTGAGATCTCTTTGATTTTCAACCAAACCAAACTTGAATGAAACTGGAATGGCTTGACGTATGTCTCCCCAAACCTCGATTGCACGAGTGCGTGGCGTATGTCTCGTCGCTCGGGCAATCGTCATTCCACCCTTTGACGCGTCTAGCACGCTCAACCTTCCCTTGGCCCCCCTGTGGCCATTTTTAACCTTTTCTTGGCCCTCGTGGTCAATCCGAACCTTTCGCGTCTTTGCGCGTTTATTTTCAACCTTTTACGCCTTGCGCGAATTTATCGCCTCCGTGCGTTTGTCTTTTATTTTCAACATTGTTACGCCTCCGTGCGTTTGTCTTTTATTTTCAACATTTTACGCCTCCGTGCGTTTGTCTTTATTTTCAAACTTTTTTACGCCTCTGTGCGTCTGTCCTTTTTTTCTTTTTTAAAACATTTACGCCTTGCGCGAGTTTATCGCCTTAGCGTTCTTCTTTCACCATTAAAAACCTTTTACGCTTTCGTGCGTTTTAAAACCTTTGCTCACGTCCGAGTGCGAATCTTTTTATCAAATCATTTACCTTTATGCATTGTCGTCAATGGCCAGTTCGGCAACAACCCGAACAGTTGACATTTACTTTCATTTACTTTCTCTTTTTTTTTTTAAACTTTTTCGCTCGGACGCGATCAAATCTTTTTTAACTAAAACGAACCAACACACAAACTTTTTCTACCCAAAGAACTACGTACGCTTTGAATTCTCCGACTACCGGGAGATACGTAGGAGCAAGATCGACATCTTGTCAAGCCCATTAATAAAAAACCTTTTTTTCCCTTTCGTTTGTTTTTATCTCTTTCTGCACTTCATATTATGTTTTTATATTCCCTTTTCATATGTCTAAACACGCAAGTAAAATTCTCGAAACATTTCAAGCCTAAGCCGACTAAAAGGTTCCCGTTGAGTACAACGGATGTGAGGGGTGCTAATACCTTCCCCTCGCATAATCGACTTTCGAACCTAAAATCTTTTTCAAGGTAATTTCGAACTTTTTTCCTTTTCTCCCCGGAAAATTAAAAGTTCAGTCGTAATTTAAATTTAGTGATTCAAAGCTTCCCAATAGCTTGACATCCGAAATTCGACGCGACAGGAGGAATTAACTAACTTGTGTTGAACTTCATTAACCACTAATTGTTTTAATATTAAATATTGGGTTCATAATAAAAAGAAACACCAAAAACTAAAAAAGAATCATCACTTTGTTTAGTGCAAAATAGATATTATGTATATTGGTAGTTGTTGTTAAAAAAAGTGTCTTTGCTATCTAAATAGATAAACTAGTACTAATATCGGGAAAAAATAGTAGCAGATTAGTACTAGCGTGCATGATTAAACTTAAAACAATAGAAAAAATTTTAATTATTTAACGAATTTAATTTGTGTTGTTAATGGAAATAGATGACAAAAAATTCAAGATATATAGTAGTTTTCTACGTTTATAGATAACTCTGAAATGCATATTAAATTGTAATGGTTTAGTAGTTGCATATGTAATTGAGACTTTTATATTTGGTTGAAATTCACATAAATGTCCGGCATTGAACCTCAAGACCTAGGACCCAAGTGCATTCTATTTTACCACTAAACTATTACAAAATATCTATTGATTTTTTATATTTTATTATATATACCTAACACTTTAGGATGCTATATTAGCAAAAAAAATAAAAAATCGAGGCTCTTAATATTGCGAGGCCCGGCACCGTAGCTCACCTTGCGCTTGCTAAGGGCCGGGCCTGTATATATAGATAGATAGATAAATGAAAGGTGGAATACAAAGTACAACTAGTACTTAGACCACCTAAGTGGGTACAAAGTATACGGGGTAGTAAGTCCAACCAACCCCAAAAAGAAGGAAAACAAACGCAAAAAACCTCAAATTTGAAGATGTTATACCAAATAGCAACCACAAATTTACATGTCACAGAGAGATGTGACTCATCCTCTCTCACCCCTGGGCACCAGACACAACAAGGTTTCACTTCATTACCAAAAATCCTAGGACGAGTAAGATTAATTTTCGTAGGTAAACGGCCCAAAAGCAATTGTGAAGAGAACAACCTTGGAAGGGGCAAGACTCTCCCAAACGCGATCTAACACACCCTCAATCATAGTAGTTGTCGAACTTCTCCGTTCGATACTTCGTTCAACACTTGCTATTGAGTTTAGAAAACGATGAGATTAGATAAGAAAATGATCTTTATATAAAATAGAGTCTGGGTTTGGTTTGATTAGGATTTAGTCATTAGACTTTTCCAACAATTCCAAGACTAGACAAGTCTACTCACAAGAGTTCATTGTAAAGACAAGAATGTAAATGACAGGAATTGTAAAATTGCGGAAATGTAAAGTGCAGAAATGTAAAGAACAATAAAATAAATTGCAAGGAATTGTAAAAGTGCAGAAATTTTATAAATGTTTGAGCTTAGAACAAGATAGAGTTACAATCTCACTATAGTAACTTTATACTCATTCCAAGATGAGAAACAACTCTGATTAGAGCCCTATTTATAGCCTAAAGCCTTAGACAAATCATTAACCACAAATTACACAACAATAATTGGCAAAAACCAAGAGTTTTCAATCATTATTTCTGACTGCATAACACGCACGGTCGTGCCAAGTTTCAAAACGTAAAAATCTGAAGAACACAACAGGCGCACGACTGTGCTCTCTGAACGCACGGCCGTGCGTGATCCTACTACCTAGAATGGCACGGTCTGCCCAGGATGGGCACACGATCAGTGTAATTGATGGCACGACCGTGTCATCTCACTTTTGTCTTGAAACTTGACTTTTCTTGCCTGACTTTATATGATTTTGCTCCAAAGTGCTTGTTCATCATTATTTTTGCCTAAAAAGAAAAACAAAGGTACTGAAGTAAAATAGCTCAAGAAAATAAGGAAAAAAACAACTAAACTTGCATAAAAAGAAACCCTAAAAAAACTATAAATTATGACTTATCAAATACACACTTTTAACACGAAATACACCTTTCGTGTTACACTTGCAAGACCAAGAATCCTCCATGCCGGTAAAAGAAATCAACCTAATACGGTTCTAAATGTTATGGACCATATGAATCTCCCTCTCAAAACATTTCCTCCTCCAAAGAAACTCTCACCTCCATGCACCATCAACCCAAATGCCTATATCTCTAACAAAATCTTTCTTTTGCTCCGACATCGCATAAAGCCTCATAAAATCATCTCTAAAGGGTACATCACCCACCCACAAATCAAACCAAAATCTTCCTTTGCTCCACACATCTTTATTTTCATTGGTGTGTTTTTATAAGAATTCACAACATAATAAATATATAATAACAATTTTTTAATTGATATTTAATTTCAAGTGTCAGCTAACAACCGCTATGAAAATACTTGTTTTGTGGTAAGTATTTAGGAATATCATTTGAACACACATACAAAAATATATATTATTTTAAAAATACGTTTTATTATTTTTTTCTTTCTACTACATTTTATCAAATCAAATGTTTGTATATTCAAATAGTGTTCAAATACTGGTGACTAAGCAAGAGTACCTCCAACGGTTAATCTCCAAACTTAAAATAATTGTGGTTTTTTAACTCTTAAAACCAAACATAGATTTAGTATTCTGAAAGGAATACCTTTTCAGGTGCAGAAAAATATTATTGGAAACTAAGCTGTCAATCAAAACAGGGAAAATAACTTATGAATTAGTTTGCTTCTATTACTAGTATCTTCAATCTCTAACAAATGTGTCATAAATTTGTTGAGCATCATTTAGTAGTATCTGGCAATCTGCAGATAAAGTGTTGCTATATCCTGAAATTTGCAAATTATAAAGGCAGTAGCACTGCTCACTGTACAAGCCATGCTTTAAATTGAACTAATGCTAGTTGGAGTAGTAATTAATTTTCCAGCTAGTTAGTGCAACACAACACAAGAGTACTTCTAAGGTAAATGCTGCAACTAATGCTTCAACTCACACTTTATACTCCTTAAGAAATTTTTCAAAAAAAAAAATATTTAAATGGAATTTGTTTTATGAGAATCAAAGGTATTGAAAAAGTATTTTGAAAAAAACAGTGAATATTAATATTATATTTTTTTAGTCTCATAGTACTCATTGCCATGACTATTACCAAAAATAAAATACAAAACCGGTAAGTCACGGCATCTTCCATTTAGAAATCAACAAACTGAATGAGGATCTAACCCAAAAGATTACCAGCAATGATTTCTAATTATTTCTCGGATTTATATCACCTTTTATTAACTGAATAATTGAATGAATGAAATGATTATGTGAAAAAGGGGAAAATAAAATGTAATTTTTGGTATAAGGAAAAATAAAAAGTTTTATCAGAATTAAATTAAATAATTTTGAACAAAATAAAAAAGGCTTTTGACTTAAGAAACAATTAATTCTACTTCTACTTTTACTTTCATTTGTATTATTTTTATATAAACATATAATTTTCAAATGAAGTACTAATAAATTTTTTTTTTGTTATAACAAAAAAATACTAGTAATATATAAGTACTGGTAAAACAAAAGAAGTAATTATTTTTAAAAATGTTTTTACTATCCCTATTTAAATCTTGAACCAAATCGGTGAAAGCCTAAACCCTGACCCCCTAGAGATCCATTTGACAAAACAGAGAAAAAAAACAAATCACAGTCTCAGTCAACAACTTTCTCTAATTAACACACTAAATTTAACAGATCATGATAGCCTAGTGTAGTGCCCTACTATTACACAATTTAATTTTTCCTCTGCATGCCACCCTCTTTAATTTTTTCTGCTTAACTTACATATCCCTGCAAGGCTGCAACAGAAAGATATGTTATGTTCTCTTTCTTTTATTTTTTGAACCCCCCACCCTCCTAAATGCAGTTTTGCAAGATACTAGTACTACCCCCACCAAAGCATCATAAAGCCTAGGGTACCTTATGTGACATAACATAGCACAACAAAAACCTAGCTACAGTAGTTAGGTGTAGGACTTTAGCACTTTCCTTGGATTTTGAAAAGCTGAAGATCTTTAGCACTTTAACATGTTATATAGAGAAACCAAACAGCACCTTGAAACCACGCTTATTCAGAATCCTCTTTAATTCAAACACAACAATACTAGTGATAAAGTAAACAAATAAAATTTACTTAAAACAATTGAATTTTTTTTTTCTTCTAAATAGGTAGAGATAAATCAAACAATTAAACTTAAGTGTGGTTAATAAACTTCATAAAATGACGAATAATATAGAAAACCTAAGTTTAATTTTTAGGTGGAACAATTTTTTATCATATTTTATTTATCTTTTAGCTGAACATCAAACCTTAATTTAACGTAGAGAGAGAAAGTGAATTTGTGATGTGCACATGTGAAGTTAAGACCACACGCACATGATAACTGATGTATAAACAAAAGTGGAAAATTGAGGGGTCTTCATGGGGAACACAGATAAACACACACTTTTTTTCGTCTTTATGCTCTACCCCTGCACTCACCATAACACAACAACATTAATTAACCTTCAACTAGAAAGAAACATTATGTTTTGTGGTTATTTAGCTTTTGATATTTTATAGTAAGTACAACTATTTAGAAAAGTAGTTAATTTGGTGGATAGAAATAGCTTTTGATAATTTCTAAACATTTTCTTATAATTATTGGCCTCATAATTTTACTTTTTGCACCCTTTTAATCAATTCTCGTAAGAAAGAAAAACTTATCTTTACCATATGTAAAATGAATACTCCCTCCGTCCCTTTTTATAGGAGTAGTTTACAAAAATCACGTGTATTAAGAAAAGTTGTTGGAGTAATAAAGTTGTCTCAAATGTGTATGACTATTACTAGATTACCCTTAATTAAATATATATATATTTAATGTTAACTTTTCATATATCAAGACAAATTGATAGTATTAATAAGGGGTATATTTGGAAAAAAGAGTAATCAATGGATTTAGGAATTTGTATATGATCTTTGTAAACTACTCCTATAAATAGAGACGGAGGGAGTATAGATATTTTACATATAAACAGTTAATAGTATAAGTAAACAAATGAAAAAATAGAGTAGCACATATAATTAATAAAATGGTGATGGTGTAAAATTAGAGACACTAATAAGAAAGAAGTAAAGGGTGGGCAATGCTACTAGGACACGAGGCTCGAAAAGAGAACACAGTACCTTTCGCACTCAAACTTTAAAACGCCTCGAATTTTCAAACGATGAAAAGGATATACTCCCTCCGGTCCTATATATAAGAAAATTTTCAAAAAAATTCTTGGTCCTATTTATAAGAAAATATCACAACTTTTAAGGTGTAGTTATTGTTTAAAAGACTTTTATACCCCTTATTTAATGTTTGTCTTTTTAAAATTAGTGGGTATATTTAATGCTTCACAATTTTTTATGAGGGTATATTTGTAAAAATATTTAAAAAGTTACACTAATTAATGAGTGTATTGGTTTTGATGTTTTTTGGTTTTTCTTCTTATAATAAGGACCGGAGGGAGTATTAAACAAGCCAAAACGAATAAAAACCTTCATTTGATAAAAGAACAAAAAAGATTCAATAAATTTGATACCAATATCATACTATCATCAACATGTATGATGTTGATCAACATCATAGTATTAGACTATGCATGCATATACATATACATATACATATACATATACATACACATGAGTTATGATGATTTTGCTTGCTCAATGCTCTGTATCCATGCAGCGGATTAGCCGGTAGTTATTTAATTTTTATGCTGTTGCGTAATTGTGTTTTTTTGGTATAGAAAATAAATATTTTCTTCTAAGATTAAATGTCACATTTAGATTTTTTTTTTCTTTTGAGAGGAATGTCACATTTTGATGGTGATATCATTTGAGTTAATTTCAATAATAAAATTAATATTATTGTTCATTAAAACACATAATTATTTATAGTCAGTGGAGTGATTAAATGAAATGAAAATTTAATAAATAAAAGTATAATGTTTTATTAATATCACAAAGTGACAATTATTTTAAGAATGAATCTCCAAAACAATTTATTTTGAGAATAGAAAAAATATAAATGCAACACTTTTTATGAGACAAAATAAGTAGTAAATAATAACTTAATTGGTTTTTAGTTTGTACTCTTTACTATTCTTCACGTGTACAAATTCAAGATACAAGGTGAGATATCCAATAGAGCTTTTTTTAGGGAGAGCTCCAAAGATTCTTTGAAACAACTCTAAAGTAAAATGCATCGGTTTTTATTAGACTAAATACAATGGTGTGTTGAAAGTGATATTCAACATGTTGACGTATCGACGTTGTGCTTGTCTCGTTCGCAACTCCATCAATACCTTATCATTGAGACATAAAACAATGACACATTTTTCCTTATCTATCATCTCGATGGCCAACTTCAAAACCATGAGTCCCACTTGTATAGTTTACCCTCTTGCCCCATGGTGGACGTCAATTATTGTGAATTCAGTCTAAAATCATACCAGTAAACACAAATGTATGAAACAATTATCAATGACAACTAATAACCAAACTCTCTCTAACAATAATAACAACATACTTAATAACTGGGGCAAAACAAATCCACAATCATAAACAAAGAACTCAGGTAAGAGAATAGAGGAACAACACACCAATGTTTGTTTATTGAGTTCGATCCAAAAAGACATGTATTGGAGATAGAGTGGCTCTCGAATCCACTATAAAATGAGTGATACAAATATGTTACAAGAAATCAGATCCAAAAGCTCTCAAAGAAGAATCTCTAATTTCTACCCATTTATCAAGTCCTTAAACCCACACATAGATCCTAAGAGGAAACAAGAAAGAAAATTTTGATATTTCTTCAAATGAAATCTTAGTACCAAGGTGTATGATTTATTATTATTATTTTTTAAAATTTGAATCTTGTACAATTTTCTAAATTTCAATCTTGCGCCCCTCCTTACATAGCCTTGCGAATTGAGCTATCTTGTACAATTTTTCTAAATTTCAATCTTTGCCAGGTATGATTTAAGGCACACACAACATTATCATACATAAAAAATTTGATGTTATGAAGCAATAAGGAGTGATAAAAAATAATTTAAAAAACTAACGGTTTTATTAGTTAATATTTAATCAAGTACATCTGAAAGAAGCTCTAACAATATAATGTAATTTAATTTGCATTGAATTACTTTCAAAATTTCATTCAATTTATACAATATTTGTATACTATGCAAGATGAAGAACAAAATATTAAAGGTAATAAGTGAATCAGTAACTCTGGAATGCAATCCAAGTATAGAAGAACATGATAGACAATTGATAGACAGCCCTAGCAGCGACATGAGCAGCTTGAATTGGTAAATGGCAACTGTGCAAAACAAGCCATATCATATCATGGAGGGTGGTAACACACGTGTGGGGCCTGGTCCTCACTTAATTGTTTCTGCTTCCCCTTTTTTTATATAAATTAATTAAAAAGAAGCCATATAATTAATTAAAAAGAAGTAATGGATGCCATTATTGAAGAAAATTTATTAATGAAATTAATGTTTCAAGCATTTGATTTTACCTTTTAAAAGATTAACAGTATAGTATAGTAGTAGTAATTAATACTAATACTACTACTATATATAAGTGATATAAAAGACATTGGCTATTCAGCGTTAGTGGTAAATATAGATGAAAAAAGTGGCAGCATAGCATAGCATGCAGAGGGGTGAGAGGGACAGGATCCCTTTGGATAAGGTCAGAATTTGACAGATATACAGTCTTGTGATGAATCAAACAGAAACTATGTCGTCACCACTTGACCATATATATTTACTCTCTAATTTGTAAGGGAGATTCTGTGGGACCCACATATCTCTATTCACCCAATTGAATTCCCATAACTACAGTCCACAAAGGAAGAAGAGACCCCTCAAAACTCAAACCGGCCACCGTAGTATACTACTAGTATAAAATTATTTTTTAGGATAACACTAATAATTTAAGTCCGCTTCTTTAGGATAACACTAATAATACCGTGAAGTAAGTATATTACTTAATAAGCACTCTTATTTTTAAGTTATTTACGAGTTACCATGTCTTGTGAAGTGAAGACTCCTCTATTGGAGATGTTCTTAGTCCACGTTATATAAAATAAAATATATTAATAGTCATTTTGGTCTCTCAAGATGTAACAAATATTCACAATAGTCTCTCAATGTATCAAAATTTCAAAATAGTTTCTGATTGTGCATTATGTTAGTCAAAATAGTATTTAAGTTAAAAGTTCTCGTTAATATTGTCATATTAGTCCCGCAATATACTTACTTATTGTCATACTAGTCCTTATAAATACTTAATTACTGTCATATCAATACTTGAATTAATAGAGTTAATATCAGCGTTGAAGAACTCTTTCAATATCAGAAGAACTCTTTCAAAATCAAAGACTATTTTAAAATTTTGATACATTAATGGACTATTATAACGATTTGTTACACATTCAGAAACTAAAGTAACTATTATCCAAAATAAAATCTTCAAGGTGGTTGTTGGTTTCCTACGAGACAACATAATCTTTCCACAGTCCACAAATTAAACCCGCTTCTTGCACGTCATCATCATAATATTTAATTTCATTCACCAAGAAAAAATCACAATATTTAATTCTCTTGCAGAATTTGAGCATATGTTGCTCTTCATCAACCTTTGTACTTTTTCTTCCATCAATAGGTTTAGATCTTGTTCCCAACAATTATTATTATTTTGACTAAATTAGCATTTTTATACTCAAAATTGTAAGTGTTGTTAAGCCAGTACCTTCAATTCGAAAAGTGCAATTTCATCTCTCAAATAAAAAACCTTTGATCAAATTTTAGTCCATTCAACAAATTACCTTTATAGGAAGGAAACATATCATAATCAAAGGAAAATCTATAAATTTGGGTTAAATAAATAAATCAAAATATCATTTGATATGCTAAGCTAAAGCCAATACCTCTTAATTATATCTACGGATGTTTAGGTGTAGCTAGCTAGCTGCTTGACCATACTTTGACACTTCAACTTTGGTTTTACAGCTAGCAATTCCTTACCAACTCTACACCCTATTTCCAAAATTAATTAATCAACAACACATACCGTCATAAAAACAATGTCAAATTAAAATTATACTAATTAAATTTTGAATACAAAGTAGAATGATGTTACTATATAAAGTACAGCACAAAAGTAGAATGATGTCTTGAAAGTTGAAAATAAAAGACAACATCATATCGTATGTATAGATCTAATTTCATAACACTAGGCAAAGTTAAAATATGCAATCCTCATGCCCTTGTTGGCTGAAACTAAACCAAAACTCAATTTTTTGATTTTTGCTTTAGAAGCAAGCAAAACACAATGATGATATCCTTGGTTTTATGGAGATTAAAAAAGACATCCTACTATGTGTCTACATACATATGGTCACATTATCACATTGCAAAAAAATATATAAACCCAAAATAAAACTTGCATATTAAATATTTAAAGGATATTTATAGTATAGAGGGGCATTAGAATAGTTCAAAAGGCACATAAAACAAAGCTGAAAATTAGTACAACTGTCTTAGATAGTATCAGGTAGTTGAAGTACTGAAAATAACTTAATATATATCTTCATATAATATAAATATAAAGTTAAGTATCTCTTGATTATAGTTTCTCCATCAGACAAAGGACCAGTTGATGAACATGAAAGCTAAGCAGTGATTGGCATCATCATCATTAAGAACTTTCCATGCTATGGCTTGCTCATAAGACACTGGCCTATTCATACTTGATACACAAATCCCTCCTGGCAGAGATGCATAACCCTGGAAAAAAATAACAGACTAACATTAAAATCCTAAAGTTATTCAAAAAATTCCATGTTCAAATTAAATTGCATAAATTTATATAAATAATAATAATCCTGTATAACTTCAAAAAAACTTGCATAAAAAAAAGTCTTAACAAATCTTCAGTTACCTGTTGCATAATCTTAGAGAACTCAGAGCAAAGAATCTTCCTGCCAGCTTCATCAAGAACTTTATCAAGCATAATATCTTGAAGAGCAACTAGAGTAGTTTCAAGCATGTCTAGTCCAGCCTGGTTTGAAAAGGTGAATATTGGAGATGCCTGCAATAATATTCTCAAAAGTCAGAAGAATACTAAAAGGAGATTTTAAAGAACACAAGATAAAGAGCAAATCCAGTTATTACATTTGTTTTCACAGAACAGCACATAATTGCATCAGAATGGTGCCAAAGTTGTTTCAATATTGCATCACTCGCTGCGGACTCAACTCTAAAAAGCTCGGCACCAGTGTGCATCCTGAAAAAGACAACAACATATAGAATAAGACTAAGCACATTTGAGAATTGAGAAAGCTAATTAGTAAAATAAGAGATTTGTAACAAACCTGTAGCTTCTACATATCCATCGTGCTAAAGCATGAGCTTCTGGCGAACCAGGAAGAGACTTTGGCCCTAGCTGAGTACCTGGTCGAGAGGGTGCAATTGCCATGGCAACTCTCTGAACTGATGCCACAACACTACGCACATACTGGCGAGCCATAGAAGCCACGTTGTCGCGCAAATGATTCTCAAAGGTAAATTGAAATGCAATTGTAAGGACAGACCTAAGGTTGTATCCATTTGAACCAGCACCTTCACCAGACGGACGAGTATTACTAGATCCTTCAAGTAAATCCAATGTTCTTGACGTGGTTGGACCATCCTGAGATGCACAATTCAATACATCAACATATGCTTCAGGAAAAGTAATACTTTTATAAGTATGTTCCATTAAATTAATGCTGGTGGAAGGTTGATAAATGATACTTAACTGATTTAGGATCCAAGGGAATAACTCGAAAACCAGAAGGCAATAAGAGGGCATCATCTGCAAAGGATTCATCTATAGGCGCAAAGACAAGTTGAGCACATGCTCCAATTGAATTTTCATCAATTCCACTGCAAAGCTGAAACAAGATTCATACACAGAAGGTAATTAAAATCATTTCACGAACTATCTATACCTTGCTACTACTATAAAATATACAAAAATGGACTAGACATTCGCACAACTTTACCTGCAAAAGATACATATCACGTGCCAACGCAACATCTTCTGGGGAGAATGCATGTCCCTCTATACGAACTACCTCCAGGAACTGCACCAATGCAACATACCACAAATAAGCACATAATAATATTATGCAAATACAAAATACTAAAGGTCAGCAAATAGATACAAACAATACCTCCTCGTGCTCGATCGTAGGTGCAAGAGGTAAAATGACCTGGCTGCTGGGGAAGCCACCAGGTCTTGGACACGGAACCGCATAAGGGCTAGACTTGAGACAAGTAGCAGAGTACGCATCAACGCCATAATCAGCCCATTCAGATCGATGCTCCCTCAAAAATCGAACAAGCAAAGCAGGAGGAACATTCTGTGATAAATTAACAAAAATTCAGAAAGTTCTCAACAAGTTGGTTATTAGGAGGAACTGCCGTGTGACATATAGCTGATGAAAATATTTGCTAAGTGACAATACCTGCAGCAGCATTGATGCCTTGGCACACAAGACACCACCTCCAAATGTTGGGAACATTGATGAATAGTTGGACCCCAAAAACTTGTTTGGAGACGAGTTCACAGCAATTGTTACATCTTCAACACCATCATTTCCCAGCAACGACCAACCGTCATCGACAAATCCATTCACAGCATCATTGAACCCCCTGAAAATGAAAGGTGTCAAGCAAGATAGATTGAAGTTAGAATTAAGTGAGAGTATGAATAATAAATCGACTTCAACTAAATCACATCAAGTGAATAATTCAAATGCCAAATGCCGCATCGAATCTTGGAAGCATGTTAGGGATCTACCTGCAAAGTCTCTGACTAAAAGTTCTCAAAACAGCTGGTTGGCGCCCGCCACCATACTGAATTTCTCCACTGGATTCTTGTGCTATCTGTTTTATGTGTTGCAATGCCTGCAGAGTAGAATTTAAAATGGATTAGTAATTAACTTTGACTTGATTAGTTGTGTAAAATCTTTACATATAATCAATCTTACAGCAATAGTCAATTTCTGAGCCAAGATTTTTGATGATTCATAGAGGGGCCTCAGAACTTCAGGGACACTCCAAACCTGAAAACAAAAGCAATGTTAAATACAGAAGTCAGAAGATCCAACAACATTAAATAACAAAAAAAATTTGAATTTTAATATGTCCCTTACATCTAAATCAACATGATCAACAATATGAATAATGGATCCACCCCCCTCGCATGGTCTAATAAGAAAACCACTAGGAAGCATTTCAGCTCTCACAAAATTTGACGGAGAAGGTCCTGTAGGGCCACCAGTAGAAGCATTCAATGATCTCTCACATATCTGCCAGTATAATCATTTCAATAAATTAAAATTAAAATTAATCTAAAACTCTCAATTGTAATTGTAAAAAAAGGATTGGGTCATCTTTAGTACCACAAGACTTCCATCTTCCAAACTTGTAGTATATCTCAGTGTCCAAAAGTCTCGTGCTGCAGCCAAAGTTGTAGGCGCATACGTCTAATAACATAAAAAAAGATACATCAACAAAACTAACAAATTAAAAACAAGTCAACAGAAATAGAAACTGCTTTATGATTTCTTTTGTAGAATAAATTAGGACCTGCATGTACATAAGCTCTATTGTACCACCACCACCAGTGGGAACAATACTCAATACATCAACGCATCGGCAGTCACGATACCAGGACAGTCTATCTTTAAGAATCTCGGCAACCTAAGACAAAAAAAAAGGTAACACAGACAAGTTATTAAAAAGTAATCACAAATTCATTGTTAAACAGAAAGGAGATAAATCAACACCAAAATAATACCTTAGTGGGCTCTAGACTCACAAGGCCACAGGCTCGTGCCGCTATTCCACTAGAGTTGCGGGAAACAGCAACGATACCAATAGATTCCGGACCAGGCTGCACAATGACATTAAAATTGAATGTTAACACACTACCATCAACAAACAACCATAAAATTGTTAAATAGGTCATCATTATATGATACCTTCATCCCAATCATCTGGACCCAGTCGACAGCAGTTCCTGTAGCCTTAGAAAGGAACTCTGCCAGGGTCTCCTCAGCCACGGCGAGAAGACTAACAGGACATAAAAACAATAAATTATGTCAACATTAAATTAAAATAAACAGCATAACAATTCATTACACAATGCAACAAAATAAAAAAGGTGTTACTAACCCAGCTGGGTTGTTTGCATCCCTTTGAGGACGCTGAGTTGGGTTTTGCTGTTGGTTTTGACCACTCATTACCACAGAATCACAGCTATTGTCTGTGGTAGTTGCAGCAGAAGCCTATTCAAAAAGAAAAAGTTAGCATGTGAATAATCAATGATTACTTCTTAACTTTAACAACAAACATTTTTATTGCATTCAATGAACATTGAAACAATAAAAGCAACAAGGAAAAACAAAAGGAATAGTGTCTCACACTCACAGTGTGAATCTGTTGCTTCATGTATCCATTCTCATAAACCAGATGAGAAACTTGCTTCTGCAGACGGTCATTCTCTTCCATCAAGAGCTTATTCATTGCAGACAACTTCCTATTCACTGTCTGCAAACGTGAAGCTTCCTTTCTTTGCTTCTCACGGCACCTACACAAGCAATTTAGCACACAGATAGTAAGCAAAAAATGAATATAAAAAAACCAAGTAAATGACATTGAAGCCTTTATACTGAAACCATATTCAGTATTAAATGCAAAAGGGGTTTACAACTTCACAAGAGAAACAAAATAGTGGCTTTCAAAAGCACATTTTTAGACTAAAAATGTTTAACCAAAAACAAAGCATTAATGTATTGTTTCCCATCAAGATGAACCAATATTTATAACATTTATATTTATCTATAAATAAATGTTGCTAGTGGAACAAAAAAAGACTAAAACAAACAAGAACACACACCCTTATTCTCTACAAAGATCATTTTTTAAATCTAAAATTGATACTAAATATTGAAAGAATGAACAAAACAAAGAATAAACCAAACAAAAAAAAAAATACAAAACACCCCTTAAGTTATTTTCGTCAAAGTTCCTATTTTTTATCTAAAAATGTTACTAAATATTGAAGGAATGAACAAAAGAAGACTAAAACAAACAAAAAACACAAACCCCACAAGTTATTTTCATTCAAAGTTCCTTTGTTTCATAATGACAAAAAAAAAATGCCAACCAAAAAGTGAAAACATTTTTTCTAACAAAAAGCTTCATCAAAACAAAACAAACAAAAAAGAACAAAACTTTAACATTGTTGAAATGTATACCTTCGGTTTTGAAACCAAACCTTGATCTGTTTAGGTTCAATGTTAGAAAGGATAGGACATTCTCTAATGAGTTGTTGCCTTCTCAAAGAACTAGGCTTAGGACATTCTGAATAAACTCTCTCCAAAGCTTCAACTTGTTCAGGAGTGTACCTCACATATTTACCAGCATCCATTTCTTTATGCATAGAAAGTGCCATTGTTGAAGAAAAAAAACAAAGTTAGTAGTATGAAAAAAGCTAAGAAAGTTTGTGAAAATGAAGCTAGTTTGGTTCTTCTTCTTCACTGTGCAGGCTCTCTTGACCAAGAGAGCCTCCACTCACTTTCATAGAAAATGGTTACAGAGTTGAAAGAGAGGTTGAAGGTGGAAGAGGTAAGGTAGAGAGAAAACAACGAGAGAAGGTGTTGGCAGAAAGAGATGAAATGGAACAAGAACAGTGAAGGAAAGTAGTGTGTGATTTTATCTATGTATTTGCCTCTGTCTATGTATATCAAGAAAAACAATGCAATATTTATGAGTAATACTGCTAGACTCTACTATTTAATGTAGTAGTGATGATAACTTTTTATCTCTTTAAAAAAAAAAACTTTATTATAAAAAGTGATTTGTATCG
Source organism: Medicago ruthenica (assembly GCA_018208015.1). Taxonomy (NCBI): domain Eukaryota; kingdom Viridiplantae; phylum Streptophyta; class Magnoliopsida; order Fabales; family Fabaceae; genus Medicago; species Medicago ruthenica. The sequence continues at coordinate 21,622,796 of CM031372.1, forward strand.
AGTGTTAATTTAAATTGGAAAATTAATTTTTTTGAAATTATTTAATATTGAATCAAATAAAGTTTGTGTTTGGTATCAACAAATATGCTAGAATCATGGTTATCATCGCAGTTTTTTAAAAAGTTATAATATATAATTTTTGTAAATTATAATATGTCACCGTGATTATGACATACCGACTATGATACTAAACACATATATGTTAAGATTGACCGAGCATATAATAAACCTTAAAAGAATATAAAGTTTACTCTTAAAATTGTGTTTCACAATTTGTGACATATGATCCCGCTTGAGTTTTATAAAATCTACTCTTGTGTTTTATAAAGTTTAATCATTATTGATCAACTCATTTTCCATCATTTGTTTATCGCATCCTAAATTGACAAAAATATTACTAACGAGAGTTAACTACCGTTTAAAAAACTTGTTAAATCAATTTAAAAAGTGATTAGACTGATATAAATATTTTAGAATGACACATAACTATCGTTTTGTGGCGAATAATAGTTAGCATTTTTTAAGCAATTTAAAAGTGGCAAAATAGAAACTCTCACCAAATATGCATTGAACAATTTTACAAAATCAATTTATTCAAAATCAAATATTTTCAACCAAACATGCACACAAAATATTTTGTATAAAAATAAAATAGTATTATTACAATTATAAAAATGTATAATACAATTTTACCAAATACCAAAATAAAACAAAAACATATGATAGGACAGGACAAGGGAATAAGAGAAACAGTTTTTGGCAAATGGTTTTTTTGGTGTTAGTATTTCCTAAACTATCTTTCTCTCTCTCATGTATACAGCAAAAAGATACAGTTGTACAGCGGTCAGCAAGGCATACCAACAGGCAACAGTACTGTACAACCTCTCTCTCTCTCTCTTCATGAAATCATGCTTTTTGAAATTCAACTTTGATTCTTAGGATATGTGTGATGCATGGATGCCATGTTGTGAAGATACATGCATGAAATCATACATGATACTAATATAATATGATGATTTAATTTAGTATACCAAAGATAAAAGAGAAAAACGTGACTTTGTTAGTGTTAGTACAAACGTAACCCCATTTGGTTGCTTGGTTTCACTTTTTTATTGGTACATTTGGTTTCACCTTTTTAAATTTGTATAATAACTTTGAAATTGTTTGTTTATTGTGTTGATAATCATTGTGGCTTCGATTTTTTCCAAGATACCAAAAAAAATATTGTTTTGAAATCAAGTTGAAATGTTACTTCATCATGTTTGCATGGTGTATGCTATATACGATTATTATTCATCCATTCATCGATCCTACATTTTGTTTAAAAAAACTAATCTAATATTCATGATTAACCTTTTTTTCTCACAAAATTTACATTTTAACTTAAAATAGGCCTCATGGATATCGTACTTATATATATCTATTTACACATTGATCATGACTCATATACATAGTACTTTTAGTATTTTTGCATCATTGTACTTATTTCCTTGTCCCATTTTGACTCCAAATTTTTGTTGTTAGTTTTAATTCTATTTTGCTAGAACTTCTTCAAAAAAAAATAATTTAATAACTTTCTTGTCCTTCAGCATAGAAAAGGAAACCTTACTAATAAATAATTTATTATAGACGTTAAAAAAGTGTATTTTAAAATATTCACAAGGTTTTCTTGAGAGGAAATATTCATAAGTCATTAATACATTAATAATTTAAAATCTATAAATAATATATACCCCTTTGTAACAGATCTAAAGATGTATATAAAATAACTTAATTTCAACATAATGTGTGTAATAGATCTGTACGTACATATTATTTTAAAGTGTTAAATAAGTTTTCATCCTTAAAAATATAAAAGTTTTTATTTTAATCCTTATAAAATGGGTTAATTTTATCCTTTTGAAAAATTTCTGTTTCGTTTTTTTTCTAATGGACAATTTATGTTATTAATGTCAAGATTATAACCTTTTTATATTTAAGATGTGTCCAAATTATGTCAATCTATTACGCAAAACAATTGTAAGTTAAAAAAATATCAAAGACATGCCAAAACTATGTCCATTAGAAAAGAGACAAAACTAAATATCTAAGTATAACAAAAACATCATTTTTCTAAGAACTAAAATCAAAATTCGTTATTTATTAAGAATTAAAAAAAAATCTATGCCTATTTTAAATAACTTTGTGAATCATTAACTAATAATATGCATAGTTTTTGGTTGGAATTTTTTTTGTGATTAACATGTGGATCTAAAATAAGAGTTTTGACCGGATTATACTTGAACAATGATGCAAAAATCTTTATCTACAAAACAGATAAAGATTTTCTAATGTCCATATTAACAACATATCATTCATCTACATATTCCCTAAAAGATTCTCTTATTTATTTCAAAGTGCATTTTAATGACTCATTCAAGTCTCTCACACCCACTTCAAACCTAACTCGGGTTTGCCATAAACCGACTCACTGTGCTAAATACATATGCTAAGTTTGATCTACTACAAATCATACCATGCATGATGCTTCTCATCATCCTCAAGTTAAGAAGACTGCATAACCAGAAGTTTTATGTGATAACCCAAATGATGTTAACAGTCTTAACATCAAGCATTATGAACCGATCCACCACTCTCATCAAGTAACCATATTGAGATAAGAACAATTCATGTTTGTCTCGGTTCCTTACGATAACCAAACATTTCATCAAAAGACACACCTTAGTCCTATAAAACATCGTTTCATGAACTATTTATACCTTACGACTATAAAACATTGTTTCATCACTGGAATTTGTTTCAACCTATACAAACATTTCTTCAAAATATACACCTTAAACTTGTCTTCTACAAAGTCGTACGGTTGCTCCATGTAGATTTTCTCTTCCTCTCTATGTAATAAATCAATCTTCGTGTCCGTTTTCTCCAACTCAAAATTGTATTCATTAACATTCTTCATACGTACCCTTATGGAACGACGTTTTACTATCGGTGAAAAAATCTTGTAGTAATCAATTCTCTCAATTGAAGTAAAACCCTTTTCCACAAGTCTAACTTTATATCTTGGTTCTTAAGTCCCCATAATACCTTTTAACTTCTTGAAGACTCACTTGCATCCTACTACCCACTACTTCTTCAGGTAGCTCCACAAGCTTCCAAGTTTTGTTCTTATCTAATGAGCGTATTTCCTCGCTCCCACATTTAGAGTATAATAAATCGGATCAACATAATTGTATCTTGTTGGTGCGACAATGGTCCTTTTATCCCTATCTTTAGCCAATGGATAGATAAGAGTTATTAATGGTTGTATTCCAATTGAACTTGATGTTATAACCTCAACATCCTCATCTTATCTTGTCTCCCTAGTGGAAGACTCCACCTTAAATTAAATTATCCACCCTTATTTTCGAGTCTATAGTATCCATCTCTTTGCACTTTATCTCTATATGACTCTCATTAAAAGTAACATCACTTTTTATAATAAATATTGATCATCCAGGTTGCATCTTTCTTAGCTGGTAATCCTTCACACCCCTAGGATAACCAATGTGAAGATATTTCAAAACTCTAACATCAAACTTGTTTTGTTTGATATGCACAAACACCAAATCTTTGAAAACCTTCAAATCAGAGTAGTATGTCGGTTTTCCACTCCAAACTTTCGTAGGTTTCTTGAAGTATATTCATATAGATGGACATTTGTTGATCAAATATGCTACAATACTAACAACTTCACCCAAGAAACTCCTAGGTAACTCAGCTTCAAAAGTATACACCCTACCTACTCCAAAATGGTCTTATTCATATCTCCAACTAATCAATTTTGATGTAGTGCTCATATACCTTATTTCCTACAAAAATTCATTAAAATACTTTAAAACAAACTCCAAGCCATTGTCAGTTCTCAACACTTTCAGTTTAGTTCATGTTTGATTTTTCTATAAGAGTGTGTTCTTCCTTAAACTTTTCAAAAGTGTCACTTTTGTTTTTCAAAACGTGAACTCATACTTATCTAGAATAATAATTAATCATAGTAAAAAAAAAATAGGAACCACCCCCATGAATTATCACTATTTTTGGACCCCAAAATCGGAGTGAACATACTTAAAACATCTACTAGAGTGATGCATACATGTAACATGTCCCATACTCAACTTTGTTGACTTCCTAGTATGATTTATCGTAAATTTTTTGTTTCTCAAATTTATCTTTGTCTAGGAAACCTTGTTTAGCTAGTTCAACTAAATCCCTTTCACTAATATGCCACAACCTCACATGCCATATATTAATTTTAACATGCGAGTCTTAACTAGTTATAGATGCATGGCCAATAACAGTAGAAGCATCCAAAGTGTGTAAACCAAACATTGTGGTACCTTTAGCAATTACTGATGCATTAAGCGAAATTTTTAACATGTCATGTTATGGTGTAGTAGCTTAACTCATCATACATGTTTATGGATTAAAAATTGTTTAAGTTCTAGAATTTACCTCACATTTTATAAAAGGAATTTATGGTTGTCAAACATCTTAAGACAAATGGAACTCATACCTTGGACCTTACAAGATTTATCATTTTCAAGGTGAACAATTACACCTTCTTTTAGCTTCAGAGTCCCAAAGTGTCTCCTCCTTTGACATATGTGATAAGAGACTCCAAATTTCATAACACTATTCTTTTTAGTTTTACAACTAGTCACCACTAATGTACCTTCGCTCTCATGACCCTCTAAAGCAACCACAACTTGAACAAAATAACTACGATTATCCCTTTTCTCATAACAATAATTCTTAAAGTGATCAACGTTGTTACACGTGAAGCATTTGAATTTTGATTTGTCAATCTCCTAACTTGGACTTCGACCTAGATTTATTGCACTTGAATTTCCTTCACTCGCTTATTTCTCTTGGAACATTCAAGCCTTCAGCACTATCTTTGACCTTTAAGTCTTTAAATTTGGTTAACTTCATGGTCCTAAGGGTTGATTGGAACTCATCCAAGGTGATGCCGTCTTCCTTTTCATAAAAGAGTTCATCCTTGAAGTGCTCAAAATATCTTGGTAATGAACACAATAAGTGTAAAACATTATCCTCACCATCAAGGTTCACTATAATGCTTTGCAAATAATCAATAATTTTGTTGAATTTCATCAATTGTTCCACAATAAGTTTTAACTATATCATCTTAAATGAATAAAGTTGTTGTTTTATACATAGCATATTAGTCAATGATTTGGTCATATACAACAATTTCAACTTGTCCACGTCGTTGCCGCGGATCTTATACTTTACGACTTCCCTCAACACTTTATCTCTGAAGCACAAGAAAACAACACTCATTGTCTTATCTATCATCTCGATCTTCTTTGATTGTGATAAAATTATTGACATCCCAACCCCACCCTTCAAAGCGTTTTCCACACCTTTATTGAATTACGATTGTTCGCATCTTTTCCACAATCTCAAAGTTGTTGCTTCCGAAATATATCTCAGTATCCCGTTTGGTACCTATAACGCTCACTTGAATAATTTGTTCTGTTTCTGTTACTTGTTGTGAATTTGAATCTTTGTGGAAAACCAACAAGACAACGTGAGACAAATAACAATGATAACCAATAATCAAACAATTTAAGCAACAATATTCAACCAAGAATAATTTTAGAAATCTAAGTGTATAAAAAATCCACAATCAAATCAAAGAACAAAGACAAAGAGAGTAGAAGAACAAATACCCCAAGATTACTTAATCAACTCAGCCTAAATTGACTACCGTCTGGGAAGAAAGTAGATCTCCAATACATTAATATCAATATGTCTTTGCAAGTGATACTCGCAAGAAATTAGCTTCAACAATAAACCCTAATTTCTACCTCTTTATGCTAGATCACTCAAGAGATCAAGAGAGAAAATTTAGATTCTTCCTCTAATGAAGTCTTACTATCCAAGATGTTTAGAATGTGTTTTATAACCCTAAAATCTCACCCAAAAGAACTAAACCCTTATCCTTTAAATTTCCTATAAGTAATACTCTCTGTTGGTCTCTGAAGATTAGTCTAAAAAATAGTCAAAAAGTTATCTTTTACAAGTCTCAAGCGCGTGTCGCGCGCCTCACGCACGCATCAGCCGTCTCGCGCACGAAACAAGCTTCCAGGACATGGTTTGGCTCTGCATCAGGTGACTTGCGCCCACTCTGAAGCACCTCACGCTTTGAACAGATACAACCTAGTTTTCTGATTTTTGTGATTTTAATGCATACACACAACATTAACATTAATCCCTATTACTACTCTTTGAAAATCATTATTGTTTTATTAGTTTAGCAATTAGCCTTAAATTATTTACCCATAATTTTAAGAGAATATAACAACTAATTCTAACAAAAACCAATAACATGATGGAACTTTTGACAAGAGAGAATTTTTAGAATCGATATAGTATGACCAATTCATTATTGTATACTAACATTTTCAGTAACATACAACATTACAACATTATAGACACATCTCTATTTTTATATGGACAATATATTCAGCGTTATAATGAATCTCATGTCTAGATTTTCGTCATCGTGAAGTCACTAATTATATATCCATGCTAGCTTATAATCGTCTCGTCTAAGCATGCACGACAACAAATATTAGTTTAATTAGCATTTTAATGAGCTACGTATAAGAAGAAATATTTAATCATTAGTAATGGCTTAAAGAACACTAGTGTATCCCATATAGAATCTAAATGCTTTAATTAAGATTAAGTGTTCAATAAGTTTTAGGCCTGCTTCAAGCTAGCTAGGATATATATCTGAACCATGAAATTAATCCAATATCCAACTTTGTGGTAGAGATCCACCAAGCACCAACCTCTCTTCTCTTTTGTTGACAATTGAGAGTGTTTCCCACCTCTTTCCCTTTACTCATAAGGATCCAAGAGGAGAGATATATAAAGTGAATGGAAAGATAATGCCTTAGAAAAGCAATTGACTTTTTAAATATTTATTACAAGGTTTTTTTTTTTGACAAGTAAATATTTACAAGGTTGACATTTACATTAAGGTACTTTCATTACATGTTTTTAAAGTATCCAATGATTCTCCAACATTCAAATTCAATTTTTACTTTTTTATGTATAATTTATGATCTCATTAGACAAAATATGAAAACTTTTGATATGTTGGAACGCAAACTCTTATTATTCCCCCACTAGGAGGCAAACCTAAGTTCCAAGCTGCTAAAGCTCGAACTTTATGCCTCCAAAAATAATTGTGTTTTCATATATTGAAAGGTCTAAAAATATTTTATATATATATATATATATATATATATATATATATATATAGTATACAAGTAGAATAAGTAAAATGCCTCACAAGTGTAAAAAATACACTAATTGACATGCTTAATTATTAATATTAAAAAGGCCTCTATTTTTCTTTGTCGATAAATTTTGTTAAAGTTCGCTTTAAGCCTCAATAAATATTAGACTGGTATGCTTATTAGTATGTGTGTGCTTCGTCTCTAGACTCTTTAGAAAAATGGATTAATCTATGATGGAGACTCGAGAGGAGTCAATGGGTGGCTGGCTATACACAAACTCACTTGTGTTTTTTTTGTCTCCCTTTGCTATGTGTTATGATAATGAAGTCCTCTTTATGCATAAACTTTCCTTCTGGAAGAGGAAGAGTTTGGAACATGTGACCCTACCATAGGGTCAGGTCCACTTTGTTTTGTTTTTCATATAACATTGCTTGATTTTTTTTGATTAAAAAAAACATACAAAGGTGGAGGTACCTTTCAATATTTCTTCAAATCCCATGCGGGGGACCCAAAAGGTTTTGTTTTTAAAAAATCCTTGGTGGAGGTGTGATGAGCCCTTTTCCTTACATGCACCAAAAGAGTGTCATAGACATGCCCACCACCACATTTCTCACTCTAGAATTGTGTGCATGCCTTTGCTTCCATTTTACATCTCTCTCTCTACTTAGCAAATTGTATTTTCTTGAGGGTCCATGCATGATATAAGAGGTGTAAAGGTATGGATGAAGAAAAGGTAGCCGGACGGCATGATAGGGATGCTCATGTGAGTGAAAATCTAATGTCTTTGTAAGCTAATTATGGCAATATATATCATTTGTAATCGTTATGATTAGTAGTGGTATTTAAGTATATACTATGATTTTAAATTGCTAATTTGTACTTTAGAATAGGAATCAAAAGGGAAGGATATATTCCTTTGATAAGAAAGAATCCCATATGGATGGATGCATTTATCTGATCATACATTGTTAGCTTGATTCATGTCTATCCAGTACACCAATTCATCATGTATATGCAATATTTCTGCTTCTTTTTTCATGCTAGGTTAGAGGCCTTTTATATTTTATTTGGATAATGTCATTATGTACTTAATCTTCCTCTCTTTATTTCTTTCAAACAATTATAAATTAGTTAATGTAGTAATAAAAGCTAGAGTAGGAATTTTGATATGAGATGGTAGTATACGAGTCTATTCCACTAAACACATAGTCTAGAGTTCAAATTTGAGCTCTAAGAATGCAGTATAACTAAAATTTATTTATTTATGGATAAAAAGCAGCATTAAAATTCTTGAAAAAGCGACTTTTATCATCCATATGATCCTATTTAATTCAAGAGATCAATTTTTTGCCGTTGTATGAAGAAGTGTATTAGATCATATCATGAATGCACTTCTATAAACTTGGATCAAAACAAAAAGTAAAGTGGTACCAGCCCCAAATTTAGAAATGAAGTATAAGAAGTATTTTATCCATCCATGCCAAGACAAAACAAAAAAAACCATCTAGAATTATCTAAGAAGGTGAATACATTCCAGTGGGATTATGATATCCAAATATAAGTCAGACATTCTATAACCTTCTTTTAAGAAAATATTTGGTTGGACACAAGTACGTATTTGAGCATTCTATTTGAACATTCACGCATTTGAGAAATGGATAAAAGAGAAAAAAAATAAATAGTATAGTATTTTTAAAATAATTAATTGATATGTATTTTTTTATGTGTTCGAATTATGTGGACCAAACAAAACTTCCTCTTTTATAGATTTTATGTTTTTGTATGACGCGACAAATATATCTACTGTATTAGAGAGTTAATAGTAGATATGCAACATGGTTGAATTATATATCTTTTGTTCTAAAAGCTTAAAATTTGGAGCTTAGCATGGTTGAATCTTCCTCTCTCACGCTTAAAATTTGGTATCCCAGTCCAACATGAACTTAATGTTCTCTCAAAAAGGAAACATGAACTTAGTCATTAATCCACACCCAAAACGAGGTTCTTCAACTTGATAAACAAAAACCTTCCAAAAAAATTGCTCATGATGGGGGTTAAGTGTGATCAATCCACAAATCAATGCCTGCTTTAAAGTTTAGACATGATCAATAAATAAGAAGAAGACTTAGACATGATCGAATTGGTAAGGGTTCTCTTTTGCCATCAATTTTCATAATCAATATGGCTAGCAAAACACTTAATACTATACTTCTAAGTCTCTTAATTTAATCATATTTGGTAGAAGTTCAAGTAAATTTACTTATATAAAACGGTGTCCACATCCTCTTGTGATTGTTATCTCATGCAAATGACCCTACTTTCTTACAATTTTTGTATCTTTCCATTTTTACTTAATGTTACATCAATATGCTATAAAAATGCAGAACATAACATGTCATTTTCTGAATTTTAATAACTACCTTACTGATTTAGTTTCAGTAAAATTCAATTTAGGCAGGAATAGTGATTAAATAGCAATAAGTTATTATACTATTTTTGAATAGGCAAACACTACCTTTCAGCTGCATTATTCAACTGATGAACACCAACCATATGCAGTATATTTGTCAGTTGTTCAAATTAAGAAACAATAAAAATAAACCCTTCTCCTAGCTAACAAACAATTACAATTAAAACACCGACATAAGGTTGTTGTGAGCCATGCAAGCAAGCATGCTACAATGTAGTAAGCATTTCTAGGACTTTCACCTTTCAGTGACATACGAGAAGTGTAAAAGGTCCATAAAAATATTTAAATTCTAAAAATTTTGTTCTTAGTCCTTGAACAGATATAATTTTTGGTCCTTGATGTTTTGTTTTAGTCCTTGCAAAATTTGTTCATATTGAAATTAGCCTATAATATTTACTTTAATCCTTATTTTAAGAGACAAAAAATCAAATCAAATATTCTACACATATACCAGTATTTCCTCAAGAAATCATTAATTCATTTCACTTTCATACCCTGGCATATTGGCATGCACATATTTAACCAGCAGAGGAAATACATGTTGAAATTCTGACTTCTGAGTGTTTCACCTACTTATTAAATACTTGGGATACACATGAATGTATGTACCAATCCTCATGACATATACCAATATTATTCAATCTTAAATACTTGGTCTTCCCATTTGAAAGCCACAGTTCTGGTGTTCAATCTTGCAAATCCTGCAACAGCCTATTAGTACAAGTTTAATGTTTATTTGCTAGTTAATTTTGCAATGAATTTTTTTGAGAAAATGAATATATAATATCATAGTGAAGGAAAAATGACACAAAAATATCCAGGTTAATTTGTTGCCAGGAAACTAGAGATGTATGTAAATGAAGTAGAAAAAGGAACAACTACATATAATATAAGAACTTTGTTTTTAACAGGACAATAGATATGAACTTGAAAGGTCAAACACTACAATATAAAGAGCTATGTTTCATATTTGATTATCCAATAAAGAATGTAATGAAATAATTTTATGATTCTATTGTTTGGATATTTTATGATGAAAGAAGTAAAGGTTTGTTCTGTCTCATACTCCCAAAATTGAAGGAAAAGAAGAAGTGGAATATTGAATGGAATACATTCTATCATGTTACAATGATTAAATAAATGTTCTAAAATCTGATCAGAGATAAACCAGCTAGTCATTGCCTTAGCATCTTCTAAGAACTGGTTTTTGCATCAATTGGATGTTCATAACGCCTTTATACATGGTGATTTAGAAGATGTTTATATGCAATTACCACATAGAATTAAAACTGATAATCCTAAACTTGTTTGCAAATTACTCAAATCCATATATAGATTAAAACAGTTTTATAGACAATGGTTTGCAAAATTATCCAATGCCTTAATTTCAAAAGGATATGTACAATCTTCTTTTGATCATTCATTATTTACTAAGAAATCTGGTAATTCTTTCGTAGCCATTTTAATTTACGTTGATGATGTTATTACTGCAGGTAACAATCTTCAAGAAAGTACATATATCAAGGCCTTCCTCAACAACAATTTCAAAATCAAGGATCTTGGAACATTGAAGTATTTTTTGGGGATTGAAGTAGCTTGCACAAGCACTGGAATTCGCATCAGCCGGAAAAAATATACTCTTGACATCATGACAGAAACTGGACTAGTTGCAGCCAAGCCCGACTCCACTCCCATGCGTAAAGGAACCTAACTTCTCGAAGACTCTGGCACCATTCTTACTGATCCTGATGTCTACAGAAGACTGTCGGCAAACTCATCTATTTGACCGACACAAGACCTTGCATATCGTTTTCAGTCCAACAACTTAGTCAACACATGAATTCACCAACCACAACTCATTATGGCGCAGCCATACATGTTCTCAAATACCTCAAAAATTCACCAGCACAAGTATAGAGGAGTGTTCTTTTCTTCTCATTCAGCCCTACAACTCAAATCATTTTGTCAAATTCTGTTTCTATAAGGAGACTTAGTTATTCTCCTTTCATATTCATGTTTATCTGATGGTGACTACTTCACCTATATAAACCTATCCATTGTATTACTTTCTTAATTTTTCATGGAATAGAATGAGGTTATTCAGAATAGCATTTTCCCATTGTATAGAAACCTATTCAGAAATTCGGTTTGCATATGCATACAGAAGAGACTGAGGTTATTCATGGAATCTTATTGTAATACACCTATATAAATCTATCCACTGTATTGCTTTCTAAATTTATTCATGGAATAATATGTCTAAGGAACTGTTCTTCCTGTTGCTAACATAAATAATCTGAAACTGTGTCGTTTAAGCGAATTCAAGATGCATCAGTTGGCAACTGTTTTTGGCAGTTTCTTTGAAAATCAGTGCAGAACTGGATGCACAGTGCCGAAGGCGGCACTATTGGTAAGTATTTTCCAAAAATTAAAGTTCAAACAACAAACTGAAACATCAATAAGCGAGTATTTAACATTATTCAACCAATTGAGAGTAATTAAACAATTGAATACATTTTCTGTTGGTTCCATGAATTCACTATAAAATTTTGGCACACAAACTACACCACAACACATGAGATCTTATACTCTAGACAAAATGAACAACATATTATTCAAGAAAATGATGAAAACAAACAATTGGATGTGTTCAACTCAAAAACTACTTGGTAATGACATATGCAAAACAACAAAACTTAAAAGATGGAATCACTTTCACTAGCCTTGGACCAGAAATTTGCATAGATAGCCCTGACAATTGGAAGAACAGCAACAAGAGCAATCTGAAGTTGTTCCGAGCTACTTGTTCTCACAGAAATTTGTCCACTACGTTTGTTGTTCAATCCAGCACGAACAGTCATCTTATAACTTCGTTCGATAGAAAATTGAGACTGCAAATTCGCTCCTAAAGCCAATTCTCCTCTCCACTTCACCAGAGAAAGACCCAATGAAGACTGGTCCTGACCTATTGGAAAATCCGCCTCTCTAAATCGCACTTCTACGTTCGTGCCATAAGCAGAATCACCTTGAGACCTCATAAGGCCAGCACTTCCCATTAACAACAAGCACTTCCCAAGAGCTATCTGATCCTCAACTTTCAATCCAGTAGATACATTTTCACCCAAAAACGTCGCAGACACACCGGCACAAGTTATTTCTTTTGAAATTCTGGAATTTAGTCTCTCCCCTAATGACGTAGGCTAGTTGCTTTCCGATGTTTTGTATGTCAAAGCCAGCCATGCTTGAACCATTCTCTCCATGCTTTGCGGCAACTGAAGACTCCAATTGCATATTAAAGTCTTTCTTATCCTTTGCGACCTGAACACCAAAAGATGCTGGAAGTTTATTGACAATTGCTAGACTGTTTTCAATGGTTACTCCATCATAACCACAATCATGATCCCAACCAGTTCACATCCAACACCGGCCTCATAAGAAACTGTGAAGTTGATTCTAAGAAACGATATCTAAAGACCGGGTTGTCACCATCAAAGGATAGTGGCATGATCATATCAGGCAATGGAGTCGGCACTGCATCTGAACTTTCCATATCCTGAGCACCTTCTTCTGTGTAGCCATCATCATTTACATTGTATTTGCCTTTATTCTTCTTTATCTCCCTCATCCTTCTCAATTCCTCTTTCCATTGCTTCTTCTGAAGAAGTTTGATGCAGTAATCATACTCTTCAAAGTATGCTTTTCCGTTGTTCTCTACTTAGCTTAGCAACCTGAGATTTCTTAAGTGGCCTAAACGGCAAAAGCCTGTCATATTCATCTTCATCATCTTCTTGATCAGAATCGGACAACTCTGCAAACTCAATTTCAGAACTGCTGATGTCATTACCACCTTGATTGGATGCGAGTTTTGGATGGTTACGAGGTTGCATCAACCAAGATAGCAAGTACGAAAGTGATGGAGTTCGAACACGAAAACTAAACAACTTATTGTAATCAAACATTTCTTGAGTTTTGGAAAGGCTAGTTGCTTCTGATAGAATCTTCATTGAGTAGCACAAGAGCAGCAAAAGAGGTCTCCAAGTTTGACCATTAGGAAGCACTTTGTGTCCATTTTTATTCTTTCTACAAGAACGATTATTCTGAACAAGAGCAACCAGATTCATCAAACTCGGATTCATAATCCGCTCGTCGCCAATAACCTGTCCAATGGCTTGTTGAGGATATTTTAGACTTTTCATCCATTCCTCTTTGTTCTAGTTTTTAGTTAGTTACTCTTTGTATAGCTTCTCTTGTATAAATACTCTTGTACTTCTTCATTCATCAATAAGAGTTTTCCCTCTTTTGTTCATTTCATATTATGGTATCAGTTTCTTCTCTCTCCTATGAGAGGAGTTTGTTACGATTCAGTTGCTTCCGCCATTGATGCTTGAATTCCAAGCTTTTTCTTCTTCTCCTTTTCACTGATTTTGTGAAGAATCTCATTGATTCTTCTTTGTTTCTTCTTGATTTTGATCTCAATTCTGCATTGAGTTCCTTGCTTTCTTCTTTCTCGAGCTTTTACGCATCATTTCTTTGCATTTTCTACCCATACTATGTTTTGCGATTTCGTCCTTTGTTCTTGCAATTTCTTCGCCATGCCTCCTCTTCAAGCTCCACTGGTTATTCAGCAAAACACTGATTCTCCTCTCTGTTCATCCTAGTGAAGGACCAAACTCTGTAACTGTCACACCTCTTCTCATCGGTTCCAACTACCTCGCATGGCATCGTTCTATGAAGCGTGCTCTTGGTGCCAAGAACAATCTTGCATTTGTTGATGGATCTGTTCCAATTCCTCCTATGGATGATTTGAATCGAAATGCTTGGGAACGTTGTAATCACTTGATTCACTCTTGGATATTGAACTCTGTTTCTCCACAAATTGCTCAAACTCTTGTGTTTCATGAATACGCCATTGATGTTTGGATTGAGCTGCAAGAACGATTTTTTAAGGTTGATCACATTCAGTATTGCTACTTTACGTTCTGCAATCAACAACTTGAAACAAGGTAACAAATTTGTGCTTGATTATTTCACTGAGATGAAATCTCTTTGGGAAAAGCTCAATTCACATCGTACTATGCCTGTGTGCACTTGTCCTCATCCCTATCATTGTGAATCTATGAGAGCTTGCACGTAATTTCAGATTGGAAGATCAAGTCATTCAATTCCTAACTGGCTTGAATGATAATTTTGGAGTTGTCAAAACTCAAGTTCTATTGATGGATCCTCTTCCTTCCATCAACAAAGTGTACTCTCTTGTTGTTCAAGAAGAAAGTAACAATGTTGTTATTTCTGCTCCTTCTTCCATTGAAGATTCTAGCATTTTGGTTAATGCTTTTGAAGCAAGAAAACCCCATTTTGGTCGTGGCAAACCTTCATCTGGTTCATCTTAGCTCAAGAACAATTCTAGATACTACACTTTTTGCCACAAGACTAACCATACTGTTGATTTCTGCTTCCAAAAGCATGGTTACCCCAATGCCAATAAGGGAAATGCTTCTTCTAATGTAGTTAATTCTGATACTGCTTCTGAATCTCAGGTTGATGCTGAAGGTTCTTCTGCTATTTCTCAAACTGATTTGACTCAAGATCAATATGTTCATCTTGTATCTCTGCTTCAACAATCATCTTTGCTTCCTTCAGCATCCTCCACCAATCCTGCTAGCACCTAATCATGTCATTTCTTTGCCTTCCTCCATGCCTTCTTCTTCAGGTATACACATTGTTATCTCTTGTTCTTTGAATGTCCAGTCTTAGCATTGGCTCATTGATTCAGGTGCTAATGATCACATTTGTTCCTCTTTGACTTTACTCCATTCATTTTACAAAATTAAACCTATCAATGTCACATTACCTAATGGTTCTTCAATTCTTGTTTATTATGCCGGTACTGCTATTTTTCCCCATCTTTTCACATCACCAATGTCTTATATTCCCCACATTTCAAAGTTAATCTTATTTTTGTATCCAAGCTTTGCAGGCTTATGACTTACAATATGAATTTTGTGTCTGATCAATGTACCATACAGGATGTGAAATCACAGAAGATGATTTGTTTGGGTGATCTTTGTGATGGCCTTTATAGATTGAGACTTGCTTCTCCTTCTTCAATATGTCAGTCTTCTTCTGCTTTACCTTTAAATAGTCCTTGTAATAAAAATTCCAATATGTCTTGTAATTCAATTTCATGTAGTCTTAATTCTCCTATTCCCTTTCATGTTATCTAGCACTTTAGATTAAGACATTTGTCTAATCAAAGATTGTCTCAGATGTATCTTTTGTATCCCAATATTCATGTTGATAATAAATCCATATGAGATATCTGTCATGTTTTGCTAAGCAAAGAAAATTACCTTATTCTTTGAGTACTTATATTGCTTCTTCTAAGTATGAATTGTTGCATTTTGATATATGGGGTCCCATATCCAAAACCTCCATTCATGGTCACAACTATTTTCTCACCATTGTTGATGATTTCAGTAGATTTCTATGGATCATATTACTCAAAACCAAATCTGAAGTTTCTTTACATGTCAAATATTTCATCCAACTCATATATACTCATTACCATATCACACCTAAATTCATCAGATCTGACAATGGACCCTGAATTTCTCCTCTCTGAGTTCTATGCTTCAAAAGGTATCATCCACCAAAAGTCTTGTGTTGAGACTCCCCAACAAAATGAGATAGTAGAAAGAAAGCATCAACATATCTTGAATGTTGCTAGAGCACTTCTTTATCAGTCCAAATTACCCAACATGTTATGGTCCTATGCAGTCTTACATGATGTTTTCCATATCAATAGAATACCTACTCCAATTCTCCAAAATAAATCTCCTTATCATGTTTTGTATGATTCTCTCCCTGACCTTACTTCCTTCAAAGTATTTGGTTGCCTATGACTAAACTTCAGTCTAGAGCCAGAAAATCAGTTTTCTTAGGATACAAGTCAGGCTTCAAAGGTTATGTTCTTTTTGATCTTAACAATAAAGAAATCTTCATTTCCAAAAATGTCATATTCCATGAATCCATTTTACCATATACTTCCTCTTCACCAGCCTTTACATCTACTTGGCAATATTTTACTTCTTTCCTCAGTCACTCACCTGTTATTGATCCACCTGAACTTTCTACTCTTATTCCAACTCTTACACCTGTTGAACCTCATCCACCCATTGTTCCTGATCCCCTACCCATCAGAACCTCATCTAGAACTAGACACACCCCTTCATACTTACAAGATTACCTATGTCATGCTCCCCATACTTCTCATGCTCATTCTGTTTCATGTAAATATCCATTATCTGATTTTCTTTCTCATACACATTTATCTAACTCACATTCATTGTTTGCTTAGTCTATTACTACTCATACTGAACCAAAATCCTATGATGGGGCTATCAAACATGATTGTTGGAAGCAATCTATGCAAAATGAACTTACTGCTCTTGCTCAGACTGGTACTTGGAAAATAATGGATCTTCCTCTAACAGTTAAACCTATAGGGTGCAAATGGATTTTTAAGATCAAGCACCATGTTGATGGCTCTATTGAGAGGTACAAAACACGTTTAGTAGCCAAAGGATACCATCAAATTGAGGGTTTGGATTACTTTGATACATACTCTCATGTAGCTAAGCTGACTACGATCAGATTCATCATAGCTTTGGCTTCTATCAATCATTGGAATTTGCATCAACTTGATGTAAATAATGCCTTTTTACATGGGGAGCTACAAGAAGATGTGTATATGCTTATACCCTCATATGTTTCTCACAATAAGCCTAATCAAGTCTGCAAGTTATCCAAATCTTTATGTGGGCTTAAACAGGCAAGTAGAAAATGGTATGAGATGCTTACCACCATTCTTCTTTCTAATAGTTACAAACAATCAGCCTCTGATGCTTTTTTGTTCATCAAGAGTACCTCTACATCTTTCACCTTATTGTTGGTTTATGTTGATGATGTCATTCTTGCTGGCAATGCCTTATCGGAGTTTGCATCCGTTAAAGTTGTTCTTCATGAAGCTTTCAAGGATTTAGGTCAGCTGAAATACTTCTTGGGTCTTGAAGTTGCTCACTCTCAATCTGACATTTCACTGTGTCAGAGGAAATATTGCCTTAACCTTCTTGATGATTCAGGTCTTATTGGATCAAAACATGTTTCCACTCCTTCTGATCCTTCCATCAAATTGCACAAAGATTCTTCTCCTCCTTTCTCAGATATTCCAGCTTACAGACGATTAATTGGTGGATTACTTTACCTTAACACAACAAGACCTGACATCACCTACATCACCCAACAACTGAGCCAGTTCCTAAGTAACCCTACTCAAACTCATCATATTGCTGCTATGAGAGTTCTCAGATATCTCAAAGGTTGTCCTGGTAGAGGTTTATTTTTCCCCAGACAAAGTCCTTTACAACTCCAAGGTTACACTGGTGCTGACTGGGCAGGTTGTAAGGACACTAGAAGGTCTGTTTCTGGCCAATGTTTCTTTCTTGGTCAATCTCTTATTTCTTGGAGAACCAAGAAGCAGCTTGCAGTTTCTAGATCTTCATCAGAAGATGAATATAATGCTCTAGCTTCTGCTACTTGTGAATTGCAATGGTTGCTTTATCTTCTTAGGGATTTACAGGTTTCATGTACCAAAGCACTAATTCTTTTCTGTGATAATCAAAGTGCAATTCATATTGCTAATAATCCAGTCTTCCATGAAAGAACTAAGCATCTTGAAATTGACTGTCACATTGTCAGTGAGAAGTTGCAAGCTGGCTTGTTCAAGCTACTCCCTATTTCATCCAAAGACCAAGTTGCAGATTTTTTTTTTACAAAATCACTTCTTCCACAACCTTTCAACTTAATTCTATCCAAGTTGAGGATGTTAGATATCTACCAACCTCCAACTTGTGGGTGGATATTGAACAATATAGAAGAAAAGAGAAGAGATAACAACAATAGAGATAGCTTGCATCACAAGAAATTCAGTTAGAGGTTATTTTAGACTTTTCATCCATTCCTCTTTGTTCTAGTTTTTAGTTAGTTACTCTTGCATAACTTCTCTTGTATAAACATTCATCAATAAGAATTTTCCCTCTTTTGTTCATTTCATGTTACTCTTTCCCTCACCTGATTTCCCAAGAACTAGAACATTCAAAGAATAGTTCAAAATTTCTCCCCTAACTTCAAGATTGAAAGCACTTTCCTCTGCAGCATTAAGATTGAATACTTGACTAGTTTGACTTTGATCCCTTCCAGCAATAAGAGTTAACCTGTGAAGCACTTGAGCTGCAATTGATTTTTGTGTAGTCAAACCAAGCCTTAGAATTAGTCTCAAGAAATTGATTCTGATTTGCTGCAACTTCTCCAATTTCATTTTTTCTTCTTCATTCAATTGGTTATCAACAACAACATTGTTTTGTTCCACATCAATTGTTGATATTACTCCTTTCAAAAGGGCGGCCAACACTACTTGCTTCCATCCATTGTTGTTATTAGACTACATACCCGTTGGGGTATATATTATATGAATATCTCTATATTTATGAATATCATTATTGTAAATTAAGTGTAAATTGATTAGTCTTGATTAGTCATGAATGTATAGGATTTGGTCAAAACTTTGATTGTATATATACAAACCAAAAATGAATGGAAATACAAGGCCTATTATTCTAACATGGTATCAATAAGCATTGTTTTTTGATCCAAAAACCCTAAATTCTTACCTTATCGCCGCTAGCCTCCTCTTCTCCCCAAACACCCACACCGGCCGCTCTCTCTCCCTCTCTCTTCTCAAAATCAGATCGCCCATCATCATCCCACCATGTCTGGTGCCTTATCCTCCCCCTCTTCCCCTACCAAAAGCTCGGCCACTCCTTCTCATTCTGCAGCTTCGGCAACAACAATATCACCACCTCCTACCCACCCCACCTTCACCATTTCAAACATCACAAATTTCATCAAAATTACCTTGAGTATCGAAAATGGCCAATATAACACGTGGTATGAACTCTTCAAAATACATGCCCGTGTTCATCAAGTCATTGATCATATTATTCCCACCAAGGATGCACCCTCTCCTGACCTCAAAACCATTGATCCTAACCTCTGGAAACGATTAGATGTTGTTTTCCTTCAATGGATTTACGACACTATATCAGATGATCTCATTCACACCATCATTGAACGAGATTCCACTACAGAACAAGCATGGAATCGGTTGTTCAATATTTTCTATGATAATAAAAATTCTCGTGCTCTCTACCTAGAGCAGGAACTTTCAAATGCTCGTATGGAGCAATTTCATGATGCCTCCACCTACTATAAACATCTCAAATCTCTTTCTGACCAACTCTCTAATGTTGAAATGCAGCAATACATCTTCTGATTCTTGGTATCAGAGCCAACAAAGCCAACACATTGCATAAGATTTTCTCCCCCTTTTTAGCCATAAAATTCTGACAAATCATAGTCTTCAAATAGGGAATAAAATCAAAACAGGTAGCACAGATCCTTGAAAACTTGTTAGATTCAGACTCAGGTTCAGGATCACACTTAGCACAGGCACAACTGGCAGGTACTCTAGCTTCCTCACATCCAGTTTGCAGTAATTGCTATAACTCTTCATGCAAACACACACCTAACTTGCTCCTTAAGTTTTCAAACTGCTTAGCATCCAAGGCCTTTGTGAAAATGTCAGCAACTTGTTCTTCAGTAGCTACATGTTCCAGTTGAATAACTTTATCCTCCACAAGGTTTCTGATAAAATGGTGCCTGATGTCTATGTGTTTGGTTCTACTGTGCTGAATTGGATTCTTAGAGATGTTGATGGCACTCAAGTTGTCACAAAATAAGGTCATAGTTTCTTGATTAATGTTGTACTCCTCAAGCATCTGTTTCATCCAAACCAGTTGTGAACAACTACTCCCAGCAGCAATATACTCAGCTTCAGCAGTTGACAATGAAACACAGTTTTGTTTCTTGCTGAACCATGAAATCAAGTTATTTCCTAAGAAGAAACAACCTCCTGAGGTGCTCTTCCAGTCATCAGCACTTCCAGCCCAGTCAGCATCACAAAATTCCATCAGTTCAGAACTTGAACTGTGTGAATACATGATTCCATAGTCACTTGTGCTATTCACATACTTCAGGATCCTTTTAACTTGTGTCAGATGACTCATCTTAGGATCAGCTTGGTATCTTGCACATACTCCAACAGCATAAGTGATATCAGGTCTGCTTGCAGTTAAATACAATAAGCTCCCTATCATGCTTCTGTACTGACTTTGATCAACTGATACTCCTTGTTCATCTTTGGTTAGCTTCAGATGAGTAGCAGCTGGTGTCTTCTTATGAGCAGCAGATTCCATACCAAACTTCTTCACTATGTTCTTGGCATATTTACTCTGAGAGATAAAGATTGTATCTTCCATTTGCTTGACTTGCAATCCAAGAAAATATGTCAGCTCACCAACCAAACTCATTTCAAATTCTGATTGCATTTGCTGAACAAATAATTTGACCATCTTCTGAGACATCCCTCCAAACACTATATCATCCACATAAATCTGAGCAATCATCAGACTCCCATTTTCATCTTTCACAAACAAAGTCTTATCAGAACCTCCTTTTCTGTAACCTTGAGCCACAAGAAACTGAGTCAGCCTGTCATACCATGCTCTTGGTGCTTGTTTCAATCCATACAATGCCTTCTTCAACTTGTACACGTGTTCTGGAAACTTAGGATCCACAAATCCTTTAGGCTGTTCAACATACACTTCTTCTTGCAGATATCCATTCAGAAATGCACTCTTCACATCCATCTGGAACAATTTGAACTTGAGAATGCAAGATACACCCAACAGCAGTCTTATGGACTCTAGTCTGGCCACAGGTGCAAAGGTCTCATCAAAATCAAGTCCCTCAACTTGAGTATAGCCTTGAGCAACCAACCTTGCTTTGTTTCTGACTACAGTACCACTTTCATCTGTTTTATTCTTGAATATCCATTTAGTGCCAATCACATTCAACCCTTCAGGTCTTGGAACCAAATCCCATACTTCACTCCTTTTGAATTGATTCAACTCATCTTGCATTGCTTCAATCCAAAATTCATCAGTCAGAGCTTCTTTCACATTTTTAGGTTCAACCTTAGACACAAAACATGAATCAGTAGTAGCTGGTTCTGATCTCCTGGTTCTGACACCTTGATCTAAGCTTCCAATGATTAAGTCTTTAGGATGATCCTTCTGAACTCTAATTGATGGCCCTTTACTATTAGGAACTTGATCTGGTTGATCTTCTGCTTCTTCAGACTCTGAGTGTTTTTCTGCTTCTGAGGTTTGTTCTTCTGATGCTTCAGACTCTGGAACAATTTCAGGTTCATTCTTTTCATTCTCAGCAGACAAATCATCAATAACCACATTTATGGACTCCATCACAACCTTGGTTCTGGAATTAAACACCCTATAAGCTCTGCTGTTTACTGAATACCCCAGGAATATGCCCTCATCAGACTTAGGATCCAGTTTTCTTCTATTCTCTCTGTCAGCCAAGATATAGCATCTGCTCCCAAAAACATGGAAATATTTCACAGTTGGCTTCCTCCCTTTCCATAATTCATACAGAGTAGATGTTGTTCCCTTCTTTAAAGTGACTCTGTTGTGTATGTAACATGCAGTGTTCATTGCTTCAGCCCAGAACATATATGGAAGTTTCTTAGCATGCAGCATCACTCTTGCACATTCTGCCAAAGTCCTATTCTTCCTCTCAACTACACCATTTTGCTGAGGTGTGATAGGTGCAGAAAACTCATGCTTTATACCTTCAGAAGCACAGAATTCTGAAAAGCTCTTGTTTTCAAATTCTTTGCCATGATCACTTCTGATTCTGATAATCCCACTATCCTTCTCTCTTTGTAGTTGAATGCACATCTCTTTGAAGACTTCAAAAGTGTCAGACTTTTCTCTAACAAAGCTGACCCATGTATATCTAGAGTAGTCATCTACCATTACAAAAGCATATCTTTTTCCTCCAATACTTTCTACTTGCATAGGCCCCATTAAATCCATATGAACAAGTTCTAGTACTTTGGTAGTTACCTGGTGAACTAATCTGGGATGAGACTTTCTTGTTTGTTTACCAATCTGACAATCACCACAAACACTGTCCTCATTGATCTTCAGATTAGGCACACCTCTGATAGCTTCAGTACTTAGGATTTTCTTCATGCCTTTCAGATGCAGATGTCCCAGTTTCTGGTGCCAGAGCTTGACTTCCTCTTCTGAGCTCATAAGACAAGAAGTCAGACTTCTTTCTTCTTCAGAAACCCACAAATAACAATTGTCTTTGGATCTGCAGCCTCTCATCTGAATCTTATCTTCCTGATCAGTAACAATGCATTCTTGCTTGTTGAAATTAACCTTCAATTCTTGATCACAAAGTTGGCTGATACTGATCAGATTAGAGGTTAATCCTTCCACCAGTAGCACATCATTAAGTCTGGGCAAACCTTCTCTGATCAAATCTCCAATACCCAGAATCTGACCTTTTACACCATCTCCAAATGTCACATAACTTCTGGAGTATGATCTGATATTGCTCAGTAGCTTCTTCACACCAGTCATGTGCCTTGAACACCCACTATCAAAATACCAGTCTTCTTTTGAAGTAGCTCTCAAAGAGGTATGAGCAATCAGGCCTACTTTCTGAACTTTGGGCTTCCACACCTTCTGAACATTGTGACTGATAGTAGCTGGTTCAACTCTTCTATATTGGAAGTGTTCAGGGTAACCATACAATTTAAAGCAGAATGGTTTGATATGCCCTCTCTTTCCACAATGATGACAGACCCATGGATGATTCCTCCTCCTTCTGTTTCTGAACAATTTCTGGGGTTGCTTCTGAGGTAGCATCTGAACATGCTTCTGACCTTGCATCTGAGGTATCTTCTGAGCTTGCTTTTGAGGTCTCATCTGAATATGCTTCTGACCTTGCATCTGAGGTATCTTCTGAGATATTCCAGCCATAGAGTCATGAGTTTGAGTAGCAGGAACAAAACTCATCTGTTTAGGAATCTGAGTCTGATCAAAACCTAAACCAGTTTTTCCTTGTTGCTGATTCCCCAAAATGTCCTCCAACTTATCAGTAGCAGAGTTCAACATCTTCACTTGCTTTTTCATTTGATCAAGTTGGGAGTTCAGTTGATTCACCTCTTCTTTTAAATCTGAATTCTGTACTAACAGTTCACCTTTTTCAGCCTCCAATTGAAAAATAGTCTCCTTCTGATCCAGCACTTGTTTGCAAACCTCAGCACTTCTGGTATACAGCTTCCTGTAATTGTCAGCTAGTTCATCATAAGAGGTTTTAGCAGCTTCAGACACAGATGTGGTTTCAGACTCTGAGTCAGACTCTGAAAAGGTTTCAGACTCTAAAACAGGCTCCTTCTTCAAGATAGCTCCTGACCTCACAACTAGACCAGTATCACACATATCAGATTCACTAACATCATCTTCTTCAGAACCATCATCAGACCATGCAACAGCTAGGCTTTTCTTCTGCTTCTTAAGAAAAGTAGGACATTCAGACTTGATATGTCCATACCCCTCACACTCATAGCACTGCACACCTTTGGCTTGGTTACTTTTCTCCTCAGACTTGGTCTTCTTCTCATCAGTTTGTTGCTTTTTGTTATTGAATTTGAAGTTCTGACCTTTGGCTTTGGCTTTTCTGTTAACATTCTTCAGAATCTTGTCGAATTGTTTTCCCAGCAACACTAGAGCTTCTGACAAGTCATCCTCCTCAGAATCTTGTTGATCATCAGCTTCAGTATTCACAGTAAAAGCTATACCTTTCCCTTTCTTATCAGGCTGTTTGCAGAATGCAGTCTCAAAATTTAACAAAGAACCAATGAGCTCTTCAACCTTCATAGCAGAAATATCATGAGCCTCCTCAATAGCTGTCACCTTCATATCAAACCTTCTGGGCAGGGACCTGAGGATTTTTCTGACTAACTTCCCATCAGACATCTTTTCACCAAGAGAGTCAAATTAATTTGCCATATCCAACACATTCATGTAAAAATCCTGGATATTCTCATCCTCCTTCATCTTCAGGTTCTCAAACTTGGTCGTCAGCAGCTGCAATCTGGACATCTTCACCTTAGAAGTTCCTTCATGAGTGGTCTTCAGAATTTCCCAAGCATCCTTAGCCACAGTACATTGTTTGATGAGTCTGAACATGTTCTGATCAACACCATTAAAGATAGCATTCAAAGCTTTTGAATTTCTCAGTGACAGATCATCTTCAGCTTTGGTCCATTCCTCCTCAGGCTTCAGAACCTCAGTCTTGTTACCATCTTTGTCTGTATACACAGGATGATCCCAGCCTTTAATCACCGCTTTCCAAGTCCTGCTGTCAATAGACTTTAGAAAAGCACACATCCTTGACTTCCAATACTCATAGTTTGTGCCATCTAGTAGGGGTGGTCTATTGACATAGCCTCCTTCTCTATCCATGCTTGCCAGAAATAAACTCCTCTGGATCTCACCCAATTTACAGGCAGGGTGCCTGCTCTGATGCCAATTGAAATTCTGGCCAGGCAAAACTAAGAGAATACCAGGTTCTGAACCAGACAGGTTCTGAACAATATGCAGGGCCCAATAGATTGCAAAACAGAGCACAAGTAAACACAATACAAGAGCAGCAAAATAAAGTGCAGGAAAGTAAAAAGGCACAGAGGTTTGTTAACCCAGTTCGGAGTAAACACCTCCTACTCTGGGGGATACCAATCCAGGAAGGAATTTCACTATTGGAATTAACCCTTAAGACTCAGACACTGACTCCCAGCTCCTATCCCAAGCAATTAATCTCCACCTAGTCAGACTTCTACCCAACTCTTGAGTATTAGAATCCTCTAACTTCCTATTCAAGCAACTAAACCCAGCCACTTGAACAACCCTTAACAATACCCTGTTTTTGAACAACACTTCAAAGACAAAACTTCATTCGTACCTAAAGGCTTAGAATGAATTACAACTCAATCAAAACACCTAAACCAACTCTAACTGAGTGGTGCACAATAAAGCTAAAAGCTTAAAATACTAAGACTCAATTCTCTGATCTTAAACTCTATTAATTCGTGTGTCTTGAATAGCAGCAGCCCTCCTCTATTTATAGCCTTCAACAAGTCTCTTAATTATGTAGCCAATCTTCTGAATTGGATATGTTTCTGAATTATGAATAATCCAATAAGGAAACAAATAAACCAGGAATGTATCTTTTAAAGATTCTGCAGAAATAATACGATCTTCATAATTTAATACCAAATCTTCATTAAATCTTCTCCAATTCAACAGCAATCTAGAAGCAATAATCCTGGAACAAATCCTTGCCAAATTTTGCTAAGATTCGCATAAAAATAACTTGAAAAATATCAGCTTCTGATGAAGTCAACAAAAGTCAACAAGGGCATCAGAACCTGAAAACAGCTTCTGAAGTGCTACAGTGCTTCTGATGAGCATTCAGCTTCTGATGTAATTTTGAGCTTCTGAACAGCTTCAAATGAGAAAACTTCCAACTGAAGAAATGTTCTAATCATGGAGATGCTTCTATTCAACACTTTGGTTTTGCCAAAATATGCAGCCAACACCAAAAGACTCAACAATCTCCCCCTTTGGCAAATTTTTGGCTAAAACCATCCAAGTTCTTCAATCTCCCTTAAAATCAACCCAGCAATGAAGAACTCCACACTAATATAACATAGCACATAAGTTAGGCAGCGGACAAAACATTTACTAAGCCATGTTAACCAACAATTTCAGCTTCTGAACTCCTGAAGCACACATATGCTACTGATCAACTCCTGATCATCACAAACATGGTATCAGAGCTTCTAATCAACTCCCCCTGAAGCTTCACAAACATATAAACACTACTCCCCCTGCAACTCAGCTTCTCACACAAACTCCCCCTTACTACTGAACTACAGAGCATACTTCAACAGCTGAACCTAACTGTTCTTTAGGACCACACTTCAGGATCACTTCAGGATAACAACTACCATGTACTCCCCCTGAGACACATATACTCCCTTGATTATATCTGGACATATACTGCTTGGTATCAGAGCAAAGCTAGTCACCTTCTGAACCAAAGACACACATATGTTGAAATGCAGCAATACATCTTCTGATTCTTGGTATCAGAGCCAACAAAGCCAACACATTGCATAAGATTTTCTCCCCCTTTTTAGCCATAAAATTCTGACAAATCATAGTCTTCAAATAGGGAATAAAATCAAAACAGGTAGCACAGATCCTTGAAAACTTGTTAGATTCAGACTCAGGTTCAGGATCACACTTAGCACAGGCACAACTGGCAGGTACTCTAGCTTCCTCACATCCAGTTTGCAGTAATTGCTATAACTCTTCATGCAAACACACACCTAACTTGCTCCTTAAGTTTTCAAACTGCTTAGCATCCAAGGCCTTTGTGAAAATGTCAGCAACTTGTTCTTCAGTAGCTACATGTTCCAGTTGAATAACTTTATCCTCCACAAGGTTTCTGATAAAATGGTGCCTGATGTCTATGTGTTTGGTTCTACTGTGCTGAATTGGATTCTTAGAGATGTTGATGGCACTCAAGTTGTCACAAAATAAGGTCATAGTTTCTTGATTAATGTTGTACTCCTCAAGCATCTGTTTCATCCAAACCAGTTGTGAACAACTACTCCCAGCAGCAATATACTCAGCTTCAGCAGTTGACAATGAAACACAGTTTTGTTTCTTGCTGAACCATGAAATCAAGTTATTTCCTAAGAAGAAACAACCTCCTGAGGTGCTCTTCCAGTCATCAGCACTTCCAGCCCAGTCAGCATCACAAAATTCCATCAGTTCAGAACTTGAACTGTGTGAATACATGATTCCATAGTCACTTGTGCTATTCACATACTTCAGGATCCTTTTAACTTGTGTCAGATGACTCATCTTAGGATCAGCTTGGTATCTTGCACATACTCCAACAGCATAAGTGATATCAGGTCTGCTTGCAGTTAAATACAATAAGCTCCCTATCATGCTTCTGTACTGACTTTGATCAACTGATACTCCTTGTTCATCTTTGGTTAGCTTCAGATGAGTAGCAGCTGGTGTCTTCTTATGAGCAGCAGATTCCATACCAAACTTCTTCACTATGTTCTTGGCATATTTACTCTGAGAGATAAAGATTGTATCTTCCATTTGCTTGACTTGCAATCCAAGAAAATATGTCAGCTCACCAACCAAACTCATTTCAAATTCTGATTGCATTTGCTGAACAAATAATTTGACCATCTTCTGAGACATCCCTCCAAACACTATATCATCCACATAAATCTGAGCAATCATCAGACTCCCATTTTCATCTTTCACAAACAAAGTCTTATCAGAACCTCCTTTTCTGTAACCTTGAGCCACAAGAAACTGAGTCAGCCTGTCATACCATGCTCTTGGTGCTTGTTTCAATCCATACAATGCCTTCTTCAACTTGTACACGTGTTCTGGAAACTTAGGATCCACAAATCCTTTAGGCTGTTCAACATACACTTCTTCTTGCAGATATCCATTCAGAAATGCACTCTTCACATCCATCTGGAACAATTTGAACTTGAGAATGCAAGATACACCCAACAGCAGTCTTATGGACTCTAGTCTGGCCACAGGTGCAAAGGTCTCATCAAAATCAAGTCCCTCAACTTGAGTATAGCCTTGAGCAACCAACCTTGCTTTGTTTCTGACTACAGTACCACTTTCATCTGTTTTATTCTTGAATATCCATTTAGTGCCAATCACATTCAACCCTTCAGGTCTTGGAACCAAATCCCATACTTCACTCCTTTTGAATTGATTCAACTCATCTTGCATTGCTTCAATCCAAAATTCATCAGTCAGAGCTTCTTTCACATTTTTAGGTTCAACCTTAGACACAAAACATGAATCAGTAGTAGCTGGTTCTGATCTCCTGGTTCTGACACCTTGATCTAAGCTTCCAATGATTAAGTCTTTAGGATGATCCTTCTGAACTCTAATTGATGGCCCTTTACTATTAGGAACTTGATCTGGTTGATCTTCTGCTTCTTCAGACTCTGAGTGTTTTTCTGCTTCTGAGGTTTGTTCTTCTGATGCTTCAGACTCTGGAACAATTTCAGGTTCATTCTTTTCATTCTCAGCAGACAAATCATCAATAACCACATTTATGGACTCCATCACAACCTTGGTTCTGGAATTAAACACCCTATAAGCTCTGCTGTTTACTGAATACCCCAGGAATATGCCCTCATCAGACTTAGGATCCAGTTTTCTTCTATTCTCTCTGTCAGCCAAGATATAACATCTGCTCCCAAAAACATGGAAATATTTCACAGTTGGCTTCCTCCCTTTCCATAATTCATACAGAGTAGATGTTGTTCCCTTCTTTAAAGTGACTCTGTTGTGTATGTAACATGCAGTGTTCATTGCTTCAGCCCAGAACATATATGGAAGTTTCTTAGCATGCAGCATCACTCTTGCACATTCTGCCAAAGTCCTATTCTTCCTCTCAACTACACCATTTTGCTGAGGTGTGATAGGTGCAGAAAACTCATGCTTTATACCTTCAGAAGCACAGAATTCTGAAAAGCTCTTGTTTTCAAATTCTTTGCCATGATCACTTCTGATTCTGATAATCCCACTATCCTTCTCTCTTTGTAGTTGAATGCACATCTCTTTGAAGACTTCAAAAGTGTCAGACTTTTCTCTAACAAAGCTGACCCATGTATATCTAGAGTAGTCATCTACCATTACAAAAGCATATCTTTTTCCTCCAATACTTTCTACTTGCATAGGCCCCATTAAATCCATATGAACAAGTTCTAGTACTTTGGTAGTTACCTGGTGAACTAATCTGGGATGAGACTTTCTTGTTTGTTTACCAATCTGACAATCACCACAAACACTGTCCTCATTGATCTTCAGATTAGGCACACCTCTGATAGCTTCAGTACTTAGGATTTTCTTCATGCCTTTCAGATGCAGATGTCCCAGTTTCTGGTGCCAGAGCTTGACTTCCTCTTCTGAGCTCATAAGACAAGAAGTCAGACTTCTTTCTTCTTCAGAAACCCACAAATAACAATTGTCTTTGGATCTGCAGCCTCTCATCTGAATCTTATCTTCCTGATCAGTAACAATGCATTCTTGCTTGTTGAAATTAACCTTCAATTCTTGATCACAAAGTTGGCTGATACTGATCAGATTAGAGGTTAATCCTTCCACCAGTAGCACATCATTAAGTCTGGGCAAACCTTCTCTGATCAAATCTCCAATACCCAGAATCTGACCTTTTACACCATCTCCAAATGTCACATAACTTCTGGAGTATGATCTGATATTGCTCAGTAGCTTCTTCACACCAGTCATGTGCCTTGAACACCCACTATCAAAATACCAGTCTTCTTTTGAAGTAGCTCTCAAAGAGGTATGAGCAATCAGGCCTACTTTCTGAACTTTGGGCTTCCACACCTTCTGAACATTGTGACTGATAGTAGCTGGTTCAACTCTTCTATATTGGAAGTGTTCAGGGTAACCATACAATTTAAAGCAGAATGGTTTGATATGCCCTCTCTTTCCACAATGATGACAGACCCATGGATGATTCCTCCTCCTTCTGTTTCTGAACAATTTCTGGGGTTGCTTCTGAGGTAGCATCTGAACATGCTTCTGACCTTGCATCTGAGGTATCTTCTGAGCTTGCTTTTGAGGTCTCATCTGAATATGCTTCTGACCTTGCATCTGAGGTATCTTCTGAGATATTCCAGCCATAGAGTCATGAGTTTGAGTAGCAGGAACAAAACTCATCTGTTTAGGAATCTGAGTCTGATCAAAACCTAAACCAGTTTTTCCTTGTTGCTGATTCCCCAAAATGTCCTCCAACTTATCAGTAGCAGAGTTCAACATCTTCACTTGCTTTTTCATTTGATCAAGTTGGGAGTTCAGTTGATTCACCTCTTCTTTTAAATCTGAATTCTGTACTAACAGTTCACCTTTTTCAGCCTCCAATTGAAAAATAGTCTCCTTCTGATCCAGCACTTGTTTGCAAACCTCAGCACTTCTGGTATACAGCTTCCTGTAATTGTCAGCTAGTTCATCATAAGAGGTTTTAGCAGCTTCAGACACAGATGTGGTTTCAGACTCTGAGTCAGACTCTGAAAAGGTTTCAGACTCTAAAACAGGCTCCTTCTTCAAGATAGCTCCTGACCTCACAACTAGACCAGTATCACACATATCAGATTCACTAACATCATCTTCTTCAGAACCATCATCAGACCATGCAACAGCTAGGCTTTTCTTCTGCTTCTTAAGAAAAGTAGGACATTCAGACTTGATATGTCCATACCCCTCACACTCATAGCACTGCACACCTTTGGCTTGGTTACTTTTCTCCTCAGACTTGGTCTTCTTCTCATCAGTTTGTTGCTTTTTGTTATTGAATTTGAAGTTCTGACCTTTGGCTTTGGCTTTTCTGTTAACATTCTTCAGAATCTTGTCGAATTGTTTTCCCAGCAACACTAGAGCTTCTGACAAGTCATCCTCCTCAGAATCTTGTTGATCATCAGCTTCAGTATTCACAGTAAAAGCTATACCTTTCCCTTTCTTATCAGGCTGTTTGCAGAATGCAGTCTCAAAATTTAACAAAGAACCAATGAGCTCTTCAACCTTCATAGCAGAAATATCATGAGCCTCCTCAATAGCTGTCACCTTCATATCAAACCTTCTGGGCAGGGACCTGAGGATTTTTCTGACTAACTTCTCATCAGACATCTTTTCACCAAGAGAGTCAAATTAATTTGCCATATCCAACACATTCATGTAAAAATCCTGGATATTCTCATCCTCCTTCATCTTCAGGTTCTCAAACTTGGTCGTCAGCAGCTGCAATCTGGACATCTTCACCTTAGAAGTTCCTTCATGAGTGGTCTTCAGAATTTCCCAAGCATCCTTAGCCACAGTACATTGTTTGATGAGTCTGAACATGTTCTGATCAACACCATTAAAGATAGCATTCAAAGCTTTTGAATTTCTCAGTGACAGATCATCTTCAGCTTTGGTCCATTCCTCCTCAGGCTTCAGAACCTCAGTCTTGTTACCATCTTTGTCTGTATACACAGGATGATCCCAGCCTTTAATCACCGCTTTCCAAGTCCTGCTGTCAATAGACTTTAGAAAAGCACACATCCTTGACTTCCAATACTCATAGTTTGTGCCATCTAGTAGGGGTGGTCTATTGACATAGCCTCCTTCTCTATCCATGCTTGCCAGAAATAAACTCCTCTGGATCTCACCCAATTTACAGGCAGGGTGCCTGCTCTGATGCCAATTGAAATTCTGGCCAGGCAAAACTAAGAGAATACCAGGTTCTGAACCAGACAGGTTCTGAACAATATGCAGGGCCCAATAGATTGCAAAACAGAGCACAAGTAAACACAATACAAGAGCAGCAAAATAAAGTGCAGGAAAGTAAAAAGGCACAGAGGTTTGTTAACCCAGTTCGGAGTAAACACCTCCTACTCTGGGGGATACCAATCCAGGAAGGAATTTCACTATTGGAATTAACCCTTAAGACTCAGACACTGACTCCCAGCTCCTATCCCAAGCAATTAATCTCCACCTAGTCAGACTTCTACCCAACTCTTGAGTATTAGAATCCTCTAACTTCCTATTCAAGCAACTAAACCCAGCCACTTGAACAACCCTTAACAATACCCTGTTTTTGAACAACACTTCAAAGACAAAACTTCATTCGTACCTAAAGGCTTAGAATGAATTACAACTCAATCAAAACACCTAAACCAACTCTAACTGAGTGGTGCACAATAAAGCTAAAAGCTTAAAATACTAAGACTCAATTCTCTGATCTTAAACTCTATTAATTCGTGTGTCTTGAATAGCAGCAGCCCTCCTCTATTTATAGCCTTCAACAAGTCTCTTAATTATGTAGCCAATCTTCTGAATTGGATATGTTTCTGAATTATGAATAATCCAATAAGGAAACAAATAAACCAGGAATGTATCTTTTAAAGATTCTGCAGAAATAATACGATCTTCATAATTTAATACCAAATCTTCATTAAATCTTCTCCAATTCAACAGCAATCTAGAAGCAATAATCCTGGAACAAATCCTTGCCAAATTTTGCTAAGATTCGCATAAAAATAACTTGAAAAATATCAGCTTCTGATGAAGTCAACAAAAGTCAACAAGGGCATCAGAACCTGAAAACAGCTTCTGAAGTGCTACAGTGCTTCTGATGAGCATTCAGCTTCTGATGTAATTTTGAGCTTCTGAACAGCTTCAAATGAGAAAACTTCCAACTGAAGAAATGTTCTAATCATGGAGATGCTTCTATTCAACACTTTGGTTTTGCCAAAATATGCAGCCAACACCAAAAGACTCAACAATCTCCCCCTTTGGCAAATTTTTGGCTAAAACCATCCAAGTTCTTCAATCTCCCTTAAAATCAACCCAGCAATGAAGAACTCCACACTAATATAACATAGCACATAAGTTAGGCAGCGGACAAAACATTTACTAAGCCATGTTAACCAACAATTTCAGCTTCTGAACTCCTGAAGCACACATATGCTACTGATCAACTCCTGATCATCACAAACATGGTATCAGAGCTTCTAATCAACTCCCCCTGAAGCTTCACAAACATATAAACACTACTCCCCCTGCAACTCAGCTTCTCACACAAACTCCCCCTTACTACTGAACTACAGAGCATACTTCAACAGCTGAACCTAACTGTTCTTTAGGACCACACTTCAGGATCACTTCAGGATAACAACTACCATGTACTCCCCCTGAGACACATATACTCCCTTGATTATATCTGGACATATACTGCTTGGTATCAGAGCAAAGCTAGTCACCTTCTGAACCAAAGACACACATATGTTGAAATGCAGCAATACATCTTCTGATTCTTGGTATCAGAGCCAACAAAGCCAACACATTGCATAAGATTTTCTCCCCCTTTTTAGCCATAAAATTCTGACAAATCATAGTCTTCAAATAGGGAATAAAATCAAAACAGGTAGCACAGATCCTTGAAAACTTGTTAGATTCAGACTCAGGTTCAGGATCACACTTAGCACAGGCACAACTGGCAGGTACTCTAGCTTCCTCACATCCAGTTTGCAGTAATTGCTATAACTCTTCATGCAAACACACACCTAACTTGCTCCTTAAGTTTTCAAACTGCTTAGCATCCAAGGCCTTTGTGAAAATGTCAGCAACTTGTTCTTCAGTAGCTACATGTTCCAGTTGAATAACTTTATCCTCCACAAGGTTTCTGATAAAATGGTGCCTGATGTCTATGTGTTTGGTTCTACTGTGCTGAATTGGATTCTTAGAGATGTTGATGGCACTCAAGTTGTCACAAAATAAGGTCATAGTTTCTTGATTAATGTTGTACTCCTCAAGCATCTGTTTCATCCAAACCAGTTGTGAACAACTACTCCCAGCAGCAATATACTCAGCTTCAGCAGTTGACAATGAAACACAGTTTTGTTTCTTGCTGAACCATGAAATCAAGTTATTTCCTAAGAAGAAACAACCTCCTGAGGTGCTCTTCCAGTCATCAGCACTTCCAGCCCAGTCAGCATCACAAAATTCCATCAGTTCAGAACTTGAACTGTGTGAATACATGATTCCATAGTCACTTGTGCTATTCACATACTTCAGGATCCTTTTAACTTGTGTCAGATGACTCATCTTAGGATCAGCTTGGTATCTTGCACATACTCCAACAGCATAAGTGATATCAGGTCTGCTTGCAGTTAAATACAATAAGCTCCCTATCATGCTTCTGTACTGACTTTGATCAACTGATACTCCTTGTTCATCTTTGGTTAGCTTCAGATGAGTAGCAGCTGGTGTCTTCTTATGAGCAGCAGATTCCATACCAAACTTCTTCACTATGTTCTTGGCATATTTACTCTGAGAGATAAAGATTGTATCTTCCATTTGCTTGACTTGCAATCCAAGAAAATATGTCAGCTCACCAACCAAACTCATTTCAAATTCTGATTGCATTTGCTGAACAAATAATTTGACCATCTTCTGAGACATCCCTCCAAACACTATATCATCCACATAAATCTGAGCAATCATCAGACTCCCATTTTCATCTTTCACAAACAAAGTCTTATCAGAACCTCCTTTTCTGTAACCTTGAGCCACAAGAAACTGAGTCAGCCTGTCATACCATGCTCTTGGTGCTTGTTTCAATCCATACAATGCCTTCTTCAACTTGTACACGTGTTCTGGAAACTTAGGATCCACAAATCCTTTAGGCTGTTCAACATACACTTCTTCTTGCAGATATCCATTCAGAAATGCACTCTTCACATCCATCTGGAACAATTTGAACTTGAGAATGCAAGATACACCCAACAGCAGTCTTATGGACTCTAGTCTGGCCACAGGTGCAAAGGTCTCATCAAAATCAAGTCCCTCAACTTGAGTATAGCCTTGAGCAACCAACCTTGCTTTGTTTCTGACTACAGTACCACTTTCATCTGTTTTATTCTTGAATATCCATTTAGTGCCAATCACATTCAACCCTTCAGGTCTTGGAACCAAATCCCATACTTCACTCCTTTTGAATTGATTCAACTCATCTTGCATTGCTTCAATCCAAAATTCATCAGTCAGAGCTTCTTTCACATTTTTAGGTTCAACCTTAGACACAAAACATGAATCAGTAGTAGCTGGTTCTGATCTCCTGGTTCTGACACCTTGATCTAAGCTTCCAATGATTAAGTCTTTAGGATGATCCTTCTGAACTCTAATTGATG
The DNA here is from genome assembly GCA_018208015.1 of Medicago ruthenica. Lineage (NCBI taxonomy): Eukaryota > Viridiplantae > Streptophyta > Magnoliopsida > Fabales > Fabaceae > Medicago > Medicago ruthenica. The sequence continues at coordinate 21,658,455 of CM031372.1, forward strand.
GCCCTTTACTATTAGGAACTTGATCTGGTTGATCTTCTGCTTCTTCAGACTCTGAGTGTTTTTCTGCTTCTGAGGTTTGTTCTTCTGATGCTTCAGACTCTGGAACAATTTCAGGTTCATTCTTTTCATTCTCAGCAGACAAATCATCAATAACCACATTTATGGACTCCATCACAACCTTGGTTCTGGAATTAAACACCCTATAAGCTCTGCTGTTTACTGAATACCCCAGGAATATGCCCTCATCAGACTTAGGATCCAGTTTTCTTCTATTCTCTCTGTCAGCCAAGATATAGCATCTGCTCCCAAAAACATGGAAATATTTCACAGTTGGCTTCCTCCCTTTCCATAATTCATACAGAGTAGATGTTGTTCCCTTCTTTAAAGTGACTCTGTTGTGTATGTAACATGCAGTGTTCATTGCTTCAGCCCAGAACATATATGGAAGTTTCTTAGCATGCAACATCACTCTTGCACATTCTGCCAAAGTCCTATTCTTCCTCTCAACTACACCATTTTGCTGAGGTGTGATAGGTGCAGAAAACTCATGCTTTATACCTTCAGAAGCACAGAATTCTGAAAAGCTCTTGTTTTCAAATTCTTTGCCATGATCACTTCTGATTCTGATAATCCCACTATCCTTCTCTCTTTGTAGTTGAATGCACATCTCTTTGAAGACTTCAAAAGTGTCAGACTTTTCTCTAACAAAGCTGACCCATGTATATCTAGAGTAGTCATCTACCATTACAAAAGCATATCTTTTTCCTCCAATACTTTCTACTTGCATAGGCCCCATTAAATCCATATGAACAAGTTCTAGTACTTTGGTAGTTACCTGGTGAACTAATCTGGGATGAGACTTTCTTGTTTGTTTACCAATCTGACAATCACCACAAACACTGTCCTCATTGATCTTCAGATTAGGCACACCTCTGATAGCTTCAGTACTTAGGATTTTCTTCATGCCTTTCAGATGCAGATGTCCCAGTTTCTGGTGCCAGAGCTTGACTTCCTCTTCTGAGCTCATAAGACAAGAAGTCAGACTTCTTTCTTCTTCAGAAACCCACAAATAACAATTGTCTTTGGATCTGCAGCCTCTCATCTGAATCTTATCTTCCTGATCAGTAACAATGCATTCTTGCTTGTTGAAATTAACCTTCAATTCTTGATCACAAAGTTGGCTGATACTGATCAGATTAGAGGTTAATCCTTCCACCAGTAGCACATCATTAAGTCTGGGCAAACCTTCTCTGATCAAATCTCCAATACCCAGAATCTGACCTTTTACACCATCTCCAAATGTCACATAACTTCTGGAGTATGATCTGATATTGCTCAGTAGCTTCTTCACACCAGTCATGTGCCTTGAACACCCACTATCAAAATACCAGTCTTCTTTTGAAGTAGCTCTCAAAGAGGTATGAGCAATCAGGCCTACTTTCTGAACTTTGGGCTTCCACACCTTCTGAACATTGTGACTGATAGTAGCTGGTTCAACTCTTCTATATTGGAAGTGTTCAGGGTAACCATACAATTTAAAGCAGAATGGTTTGATATGCCCTCTCTTTCCACAATGATGACAGACCCATGGATGATTCCTCCTCCTTCTGTTTCTGAACAATTTCTGGGGTTGCTTCTGAGGTAGCATCTGAACATGCTTCTGACCTTGCATCTGAGGTATCTTCTGAGCTTGCTTTTGAGGTCTCATCTGAATATGCTTCTGACCTTGCATCTGAGGTATCTTCTGAGATATTCCAGCCATAGAGTCATGAGTTTGAGTAGCAGGAACAAAACTCATCTGTTTAGGAATCTGAGTCTGATCAAAACCTAAACCAGTTTTTCCTTGTTGCTGATTCCCCAAAATGTCCTCCAACTTATCAGTAGCAGAGTTCAACATCTTCACTTGCTTTTTCATTTGATCAAGTTGGGAGTTCAGTTGATTCACCTCTTCTTTTAAATCTGAATTCTGTACTAACAGTTCACCTTTTTCAGCCTCCAATTGAAAAATAGTCTCCTTCTGATCCAGCACTTGTTTGCAAACCTCAGCACTTCTGGTATACAGCTTCCTGTAATTGTCAGCTAGTTCATCATAAGAGGTTTTAGCAGCTTCAGACACAGATGTGGTTTCAGACTCTGAGTCAGACTCTGAAAAGGTTTCAGACTCTAAAACAGGCTCCTTCTTCAAGATAGCTCCTGACCTCACAACTAGACCAGTATCACACATATCAGATTCACTAACATCATCTTCTTCAGAACCATCATCAGACCATGCAACAGCTAGGCTTTTCTTCTGCTTCTTAAGAAAAGTAGGACATTCAGACTTGATATGTCCATACCCCTCACACTCATAGCACTGCACACCTTTGGCTTGGTTACTTTTCTCCTCAGACTTGGTCTTCTTCTCATCAGTTTGTTGCTTTTTGTTATTGAATTTGAAGTTCTGACCTTTGGCTTTGGCTTTTCTGTTAACATTCTTCAGAATCTTGTCGAATTGTTTTCCCAGCAACACTAGAGCTTCTGACAAGTCATCCTCCTCAGAATCTTGTTGATCATCAGCTTCAGTATTCACAGTAAAAGCTATACCTTTCCCTTTCTTATCAGGCTGTTTGCAGAATGCAGTCTCAAAATTTAACAAAGAACCAATGAGCTCTTCAACCTTCATAGCAGAAATATCATGAGCCTCCTCAATAGCTGTCACCTTCATATCAAACCTTCTGGGCAGGGACCTGAGGATTTTTCTGACTAACTTCTCATCAGACATCTTTTCACCAAGAGAGTCAAATTAATTTGCCATATCCAACACATTCATGTAAAAATCCTGGATATTCTCATCCTCCTTCATCTTCAGGTTCTCAAACTTGGTCGTCAGC